>OV702284.1:189741184-190262994 GCA_916181665.1 Avena sativa | reverse complement strand
TTTCCAGAAAGGTCAGGTGAACCACATTAATGTGGAGGAGGTCTATGAGGAACCTGACGCTGTTGCTGGTAAGTCAGACTCAATTCCATTCCAGCATTTGTACTCTTTGATACTGGTGCATCGCATTCATTCATATCAAAGGCATTTGTTGATAGAAATGGGTTTCCGTCTGAAAACATTGGGTGTCCAATAAAAGTTAGCTCTCCGGGTGGAGATATGATAGTAAGTCTTGGATGCCGGGATCTAGTAATAGAGTTTGGAAAACATAAGTTTCCGGTGAGTCTGATAATCCTAGATTCCCAAGGACTGGACGTAATATTGGGAATGGATTGGATGGCTAAGTATGAAGGAGTACTAGATTGTGCTAATCGTACTGTTGCACTCACAACCCCGGAAAGAAAAAGAATAAAATTCAAGTCAAACTTTGAATCCAAAGGAAGTAAGCTTAATTCTCTTAAGGGGGTTAGCATGGACAGTGTGCCAATTGTATGTGAGTATCCGGCTGTATTTCCGGAAGAATTACCAGGAATGCCACCAGATAGAGATGTGGAGTTTCTGATAGATTTGGCTCCAGGTTCTGGACCAATAGCAAAGAGACCATGCAAAATGTCAGTTGATGAGCTGAAGGAGATCAAGAAGCAACTAGGAGAACAGTTGCAGAAAGGATTTATACAACCAAGTTCTTCATCTTGGGGAGCCCCAGTTTTGTTCGTGGAGAAGAAGGATAGAAGCCAAAGGTTATGTATAGATTACCGTTCACTCAATGAGGTAACCATCAAGAACAAATATCCTTTGCCTAGAATCAATGACTTGTTTGATCAGCTAGAAGGAGCATGTGTGTTCTCGAAGATTGATCTCCGGTCAGGCTATTTTCAACTCAACATAAGAGAGCAAGACATACCTAAAACAGCATTCACCACAAGGTATGGATTATATGAGTATACTGTGATGCCTTTCGTCTTGACAAATGCTCCAGCATACTTCATGAATATGATGAACAAGGTGTTCATGGAATTCCTTGACAAGTTTGTTGTCGTTTTCATCGATGACATCTTAGTCTACTCCAAGAGCAAAGAAGAGCATGAAGGACACTTGCGTTTGATACTCGAGAAGTTGAGAGAGCATAAACTTTATGCCAAATTCAGCAAGTGTGAGTTCTGGTTGGAAGAAGTTGGTTTTCTTGGTCATGTAATGACGAAGGATGGTGTAGCAGTTGATCCTGCTAAGGTTTCAGCTGTGACGGAATGGGAATCTCCCAAGAATGTAAAAGAAGTTCGCAGTTTCCTTGGCTTAGCAGGTTACTACAGAAGATTCATCGAGAATTTCTCTAAAGTAGCTAAGCCCATGACTGAATTGTTAAAGAAAGACAAGAAGTTTGCTTGGTCTGAAGGTTGTGAAGTCAGCTTTCAAGAATTGAAGAAGAGACTTGTGACAGCACCAGTTCTATGTCTGCCAGACTTGGAAAAGGATTTCCAAGTATATTGTGATGCGTCTCATCAAGGTTTGGGAGCCGTACTTATGCAAGACGGTAAAGTTGTGGCCTATGCCTCCAGACAACTCAAAACTCATGAAGTAAACTATCCTACTCATGATTTGGAGTTAGCCTCTATCGTCCAAGCACTCAAAACGTGGAGACATTACCTTTTGGGAAAGCGCTGCGAAGTGTTCACCGATCACAAGAGTTTGAAGTATATCTTCACCCAGAAGGAAACCAATATGAGACAAAGAAGATGGTTAGAGCTTATCAAGGATTATGACTTAAGTTTGCAATACCACCCCGGTAAAGCAAATGTTGTAGCTGATGCTCTAAGTCGTAAGGTATTTGTAAATGGCCTTACCAAAGGAGAATTGCCAGATGATTTGTGTACCCAATTCCGAGAACTCAGATTAGAGATTGTGCCAGAAGGTCATCTCATGTCTTTGGATGTTCAACCCACTTTGTTGGACAAGATCCGAGAAGCTCAGAAGACCGATAAGGAAATTGAAAGGATTAAGGAAAATATTGGCCAAGGGAGAGCTAAAAATTTCCATGAAGACGAACAGGGTACATTATGGCATGGGAAACGTATCTGTGTTCCACAAGATCCGGAGTTACAGAAACTGATTTTGCAAGAAGCGCACAACTCTCCGTATTCTATTCACCCGGGTAACACCAAAATGTACATGGACATGAAAGAAAGATTTTGGTGGAACAATCTCAAGAGAGACATCGCCGAACATATTGCTTTGTGTGATGTGTGTAGTAGAGTAAAAGCGAAGCATCAGAAACCAGCGGGTTTACTTCAACCACTTCCTATTCCTGATTGGAAATGAGACAAAATTGGTATGGATTTCATTACCGGATTACCAAGGACCAGATCAGGATATGATTCCATATGGGTAGTAGTGGATCGCCTAACTAAAGTGGCTCATTTCATATCCATGAAGACAACTTATACTAGTGCCAAGTTAGCCAAAATCTACATGAGTAGAATTGTATGCCTTCATGGTGTGCCTAAGAGTATTGTGTCTGATAGGGGAACTCAATTCACTTCCCATTTTTGGAGACAGCTACATGAGTCATTGGGAACGAGGTTGGAATTCAGTACCGCTTTTCATCCTCAAACCGATGGACAAACAAAAAGGACTAATCAAATTCTGGAAGACATGTTGAGGGCATGTGCCCTAGATTATGGAGCAAGTTGGGATGAAAGTCTGCCTTACGCAGAATTTTCTTATAACAACAGCTATCAAGCAAGCATTGAAATGGCACCGTTTGAGTTTCTCTACAGAAGAAAATGTACCACCCCATTGTTATGGAATGGTGTGGGAGAAAGAAGTTTATTTGGGCCAGATCTTATCAAAGAAGCCGAAGAGAAGGTCAAATTGGTTAAGGACAGATTAAAGATAGCACAGTCCCGACAGAAAAGCTACGCAGATCCTAAGCGTAGAGAAGTCACCTATGAAGTTGGTGATAGAGCCTATCTTAGAGTATCACCACTCCGTGGAGTGAAAAGATTCGGAGTCAAAGGAAAGTTGGCACCAAGATATGTTGGGCCATTCTAGATTCTGAGTCGCCAAGGAGAAGTGGCTTATGAAATTGAACTGCCAGCATCTCTGTCAGCAGTCCATAATGTGTTTCATGTGAGTCAGCTTAAGAAATGTCACCCAGAAATGGAAGAAACTTCTTTGAAGGATACTATACCTTTGGAGGAGGTTAAACTAGAAAGTGACCTCACATATGAGGAGAAGCCTATCAAGATTCTTGAGACTGCAGAAAGAGTCACAAGGACAAAGACTATCAAGTTTTGCGAAGTGCAATGGAATCATCATTCCGAAGAGGAAGCAACATGGGAAAGAGAAGATGATCTTCGGAAAGACCACCCTCACCTATTTGCTAGCCAATCCGAATCTCGAGGGCGAGATTCACCTTAAGGGGGTTAGATTTGTAACATCCCTAAAATCATGATTTCAAAAGTTTGCATATCATTCATGCATGCATATAGATTTGAGCTCAATTTCAAACTCATTTCAAAAAAACAGAAGCACTTAGTGCTATGATTTTATGTGAGCAGATTTAAATCAAATGGCCATCCCCATTTGTGAGTTTGAATGATTTTTAAACCTAGCTTGTTTGTCTTCTTTATAGAAAGGTTTGAGTGTGGTTTGGACCAAGTTTTACAATTTGGGAATGGTTTCAAAAACCCTTTTTCAAACTTTTGCAAATCAGATGCATGCCTCTGATATTTTGTTCTCCAAGCATGACCAAGCCCTTGCAAAGCAACCACATGATTTTGTGCCTATTTTTGAGACCACTGCTCACTGCAAAAATCCCAAGAAAATTTGAATTCATTTGAAAATCAATTCAAAAAATAGAAACAGAAAAAGAAAAAGGAGAAAGAATTAGAAGAGGGCCGGCGCCAGGATTCCAGCCCAGCTTCAGAACAGGCCCAGTTAGCCCACCCGGGCCATTCCTCTCCCTCTCGCACGCGCGAGCGCACCCACACAGCCGCTGACCACCGGACCCCACCTCCCTTCTGCGCGTTTCGCTGACGAGCGGGCCCTGTCCACGTCAGCTTCGTCTTCCCCAGATTCCGCGCACGAACTCCGTCGCTGCCCGTTGCTGCACTGATTTCGCGAGGTTAATTGGCATTGATGCAGCAAGCGTTTCTTGTCGAGCCTCTGGCTATAAAATCCCCACATCCTCGCGACCATTTCCCCCCAAACAATTTCGCCTTCACGCCACCAGGCTGCCCACAACTCGCACGCCGCCGCCTCTGTTCCGACGACTGCGCCGACGAATTCTGGTGAGCTCTGTATTCCCCTCTGTCTGTAGTTCATGCTATCAAGTTCAGCGAGTCTTTGCGCACCAACTGACACTCCCCATTTGCCCTCGCATGATCCGTAGCTCCAGCAACATCGACGACTGGCCGCCACCGTTCTCTGCACAAACTCCGGCGACCTCCCTCCGTAAGTAGCCACCGCCCCTTGCCCTCTGACTGATACGCCTAGAATCCTCATCGTCTTGCGCATCTGACAGTACCCCTATTTTGGCTTAGCGCGATGAGGAACCTCGCCAACGTCGACGACTGACCGTGGCCGACGCATTCGCAGACTCCGGCGAGAAATCTCCGACGAACCCGTGCGCCCCTTCCCAAGCCATCGCCACCTTGAGCATCAGCAGCCTCCTGCGGTGCTGGTAAGCATCTCCTTCCTTCCCCGGGTGACCTAGAACGCCGGCACCGCCGCTGACTGACGCGCCGCCGCCGCTAGCGCCGGTCGAGTTGGGTCGTTTGATCCAGGACCGTCAGATCTGGATCCAACGCGTAGATTTAGATCACTTAACAAATCGTTTTTGGTAGATCTAGGCCGTGTGTTTTAAACAGATCCTACGGCTCGCGAGCGTGATCCGGAGCGAATCGGTATCAGCCAATAGAATTAAGACGCGTGGCTAGAGTTTAAATCAAAAACAGAATTCAAATTAGATTTAGATCCAAATTTCGAAAGGCTATAACTTTTGATTCCCACGTTAGATTTTTGCAAATTTTATACCGTTGGAATCAGTGAGACAAGCCCTTTCTGAATCTGCAATGTGTTTAACAAAAAGTTTCTGTTAAAATGACTTTTAATGCAGAAACATATTTAGGACCATTTTGAGTATTGATTTTGTTTAGCAAATTGTTTCAGTGCTAAATAAGTTTAGTTAGCAAGCTTTTGACTTGGTTATGTTTCTGTATCATGCACTTGCTTGGTGGAGTTTTCAAAAATCATCACTTAGCATTTTCTTGCATGCATGCATTCATATTTTTGTTTGTATATGAATTGTGTGTAATTTTGTGCTACAAATTTTGTGTAGATTTTGCTAGTGACTGTGATTGTGAAGAGTTCTGCTCTCCCCATTACCAAGGCAAGTGGTACTTCATGAATATTTCCATCCCTATATTTTTCAAGCATTAGAAATATTTTGCTAAGTCTTGCATGTTGTTACTATTTTTCCAAATGCTATGTTGGGAAATCCTAAGTAGTTGTAGAATAGTAGAATTGCTAGGGAATTTCCTAAGTTAAGATACTATGCCATGCTTAGCCTAGCTAGTAGCAAACAAGGGTTGGTAAAGTATATACATGCTATGATGGAAATATTTCTAAGTCTTTTGGACTTATGTTTTTCTTAATAAAACAACTAAGTCAATGAACCTCCTGGGTGGAATGGGACTTGAATGGTGGTTTTTGGTTGAGTGGTTACACAAGGCCCATGGACATGGTTTACCTTGTGTATCACACTTGTGGTATGCCACCCAGGCACAAAGGGATTTGGAGGCCAAGTGTTGAGAAGCTTATAGTGCAACCACTTGGCAATATGGGCTCTTCCTTGATCATATAGGTTTCTAGAACTTAGCCTTTTGGATAGTTGGTGGTAGTGGGAATGACAGGTTGGAGCGCGTCCATTTGGTTAAGGAAAGGCTTCTGAAAGGTCCTGTCTTGGGAAACCAAGTCTGGTGGGGAAATTGCACAACCTCTGCAGATGGAAAATCTAAGTACTTAGCCAAGTCCATGGCAATGGACAAATTGAGCATCAAGACATGGAAGCTACAAGAATCTCATCACTCCAACTTCTAAGTAAAACTTGTGGGTGAACAAGGGTGAAGGACCCCAATGTCTATTGGTGGTTTCTTGGGAAAGTTTTGACAAAGAAAAACTTAGTGATTTCAACTAATAGGAAAAACCTATTTTCAAGCAAAGCAAGCCAAGCTACACTTAGCCAAAATGCATATAGCAATATAGTCCACTTAAAAATTTACCAAGGTATCACTTGCCAATACAATTCCAAAGTATTGACCCACTGTGGCTGTAACTTGTGATGTTGTAGGTTACTCCGATGATGATTAGGAGTCATGAGTCTACACTCAACATGCTTGCCTGTGGCACATGAAGATGAAGACTTATGTTTATTTACTTATTCCAAAACTCTTGTATTAGGCCTGTGGCCATGAGTTGTAAAAGACTATGTTTTATCTCTGGAATGGATGTAATAAATGACCTTTGTATCTGTGTACTTCATCTTAAACTGTGGATGCTAGCAATGATCCAGGGACTAGCATTGCAATCACAGGGATCCTTTTCCTTTACAAAGGAGGGATCTTACAGATGGTATCAGAGCACTGTGTTGCCTGTAGGATTATGACCCTAGGATTGGAAAACCACTAAGGAAAAAAATTTCAACTACTTCTACACTTGTCTATTCTTCTCGTAAACTTTTCTAATCTTCTCATTATCATCTCTATTTGTAGATGAACTCCATCAACGAAGCCGTGAAGAAAGGACCACTCATGACCATGACCTTGGAGTGTGAAACTGAGTTTCCCAAAATTCTCAAGGACCTCATGGTGGCAATGGAAGCACATGGTGCAGCTGTGTACAAAGGCTTTCCAGTGATGGATGAAGTAGTGGAGTACTGGTGGGTGCAACTTCACTTGTACAAAAACAAGAAAGACAACCACAAAGAAAGAGGATTCTGCATGTACACCAACACTATGATGCACACCACATTCTTTGAGTCAGCAAGAGAAGCAGCTTGGAGGACTATCAAAGAACTAAGTGCTAGAGTCAAGTGCAGAATGCTCAACCTCCAAAAAGACTTAGAGAAAGAGAAGGAGCTTACCCAAGAGTTGGAAGCCACCAACCAAACCTTAAGGGGAGATATTATAGACTTAGTGATGGAATCATGTGTACAAGATAGGCTGATTGCCTCTAGGAACATTGTGTTAGCCAACAGATCCAGTGAGATAGGATTGTAAATGCACTTCGTTAGTTGGACCACCACCTATCACCTTATTTTCCAAAATGATACCTTAAATAACTTTGGACCTTGGTTGTTGTAATGGATTCATGTATGCATGACTTGTGTGATTTTGTGTTCCAAGGATGTGTATGTGATGTTTGTCTTTGTTTTATCTTAAATAGTGTTGTTCTAAATTTTCTATCTTATAAATAGATGCCTATTACCCTCAGCACTATTGAGGAGTTCCAGGTTACCCGTTTTGGTCCGCGTATCGTTGAGCTTACCACTTTGCTCAATCTCCCTCTTTCCACCATCATGGTGCATCCACTCACCAAGTTCGAGAGGAAGGACCTCTGGGGATTCAAGGTGAACCAGCCCGGACGCCAGACCGAGCCTACTATGGAGGCCATCGTCTTCAAGCTGATGCACGGCGACAGGGAGAGAGGCATGGAGGTAGTCATGCAGGACCTGATAGGATGTTTGCTAGGCCGTCACTCCCGACAGGTTAGGGGCACCCACTTCCACGTCTTCGGAAGACGTGATGATGATGGAGAGTCCATTGACTTCGAGGACGACTCGAGGGACGCAGCAGAGCCGATACGTCTCTATCTCCAGGACTTAGAGTCTCTCATCAGGCACGTGGACATGGACATGACCAATGTCATGCTCAGTAATGACGAGCTCCAGGTGCAGCTTCGCGAGAAGGACAAGCTTTTCGCACAGCAGGACGAGATAGTCAAGGAAATGGAGGCGAAGTTCGAGACCCAGGACCGGAAGTTCAAGAGTTAGGAGAAACGCGTCCAGGATAGGAACAAGAAGATCCGGGACATGACTGAAGAACTGAAGTCCAAGGATTTCGAGCTAGATCAGCAACAGATGGTGATTGAGAGGCTCCGCTCCCAGAAGAGGGCTCTCAAGACCAAGATTGAGTCCTTGACCACTACTATTGAGGAGAACAAGACCGCGATGGAGAACGCAGGTCTTACCTTCGTCGAGGAGGAGATTGATGCTGATGAGTAGACTTGACTACTCGTTTATCTTTTATTATCATACTTGTTATTTGTGAACTTGTTACTGGACCATCCGACATGTGGATGGCATGCCACTTGTGTGTTTTACTCCATGAACTTGTTATCTGGTTGTTGAACTTTTATCCTTGTGTTGCATGCTATGTGTTTGCTTGTGTTGTAATGTGCATAAAACATCTATGGGTATCTCATTCTTATCTCTATTTGAACAAACCACAAATGCCTCCCCGTCGCGCAAACCCCAACCCCAACAACATCACCCCGGAAATGCAGCAAATGATGAATGCTCAAACACAGCTTATGCAGATGATGAAAACATTCATCCAAAACCAGAATAACAACAACAACAACAACAACAACCCCAATAACAACAACAATAACAACAACAACAACAACAACCCTCCGGGCTTTGATATGCTCACCAGATTTCTGCGTTTGAGGCCAGCTAAGTTCTCGGGGACAACTGATCCCATGGTGGCCAATGACTGGCTACGTTCTGTGAACAAGGACTTAGTGACTGTGGGCTGCACGGATGCTGAAAAGGTCAGGTTCGTAGCACATCTGCTGGAAGGGCCAGCCGCCACTTGGTGGGACAACTTCCAAATCACCACTCCTATAAATGAGGTGACTTGGGCTATTTTTGAAGAAGGCTTCCGCACTGCTCATATCTCATCAGGGATAATGAGCCTTAAAAAGAAAGAGTTCCACAATCTGAAGCAGTGCCACCGCAGCGTGGCTGAATACATAGAAGAGTTCAACAATCTGGCGCGTTATGCACCAGATGAGGTTGACACAGATGCCAAAAGAAAGGAAAAATTTCTGGAAGGCTTGAATGATGAGCTGAATCTGCAGCTGGCTGTAGCATATGTTCCCACTTATCAGTCGCTCTGTGACAAGGCTGCTATATTGGAGAACAAAATGAAGCAAATCGAGAGTAGGAAGAGGAAACACTCCGACAAGCACATCTCGGCATCGTCTCACAAACGATCTCACTATGATGACAGTGGAAGCTCAGGATCCCATAAGCATGGGAAATTCAACAAGCACCACAACCACAACCGTCATGACAACAAGCATCACCGCAGTCATGACAATGACAAGTACAAGAACCACAAGAGTGGACATAAGAGCCACCACAGTGGGAATGGTAGTGGAAGTGGAAGTCAGCCTGCTAAAAGGGACATCAGTCAGGTTGAATGCTTCAAATGCAAGAAGATGGGACACTATGCAAATGAGTGCCCCGAAAAGAAAGTTGAAGGACCTGTCAAGCCCAATCCTTTCCAGAAAGGTCAGGTGAACCACATTAATGTGGAGGAGGTCTATGAGGAACCTGACGCTGTTGCTGGTAAGTTCAGACTCAATTCCATTCCAGCATTTGTACTCTTTGATACTGGTGCATCGCATTCATTCATATCAAAGGCATTTGTTGATAGAAATGGGTTTCCGTCTGAAAACATTGGGTGTCCAATAAAAGTTAGCTCTCCGGGTGGAGATATGATAGTAAGTCTTGGATGCCGGGATCTAGTAATAGAGTTTGGAAAACATAAGTTTCCGGTGAGTCTGATAATCCTAGATTCCCAAGGACTGGACGTAATATTGGGAATGGATTGGATGGCTAAGTATGAAGGAGTACTAGATTGTGCTAATCGTACTGTTGCACTCACAACCCCGGAAAGAAAAAGAATAAAATTCAAGTCAAACTTTGAATCCAAAGGAAGTAAGCTTAATTCTCTTAAGGGGGTTAGCATGGACAGTGTGCCAATTGTATGTGAGTATCCGGCTGTATTTCCGGAAGAATTACCAGGAATGCCACCAGATAGAGATGTGGAGTTTCTGATAGATTTGGCTCCAGGTTCTGGACCAATAGCAAAGAGACCATGCAAAATGTCAGTTGATGAGCTGAAGGAGATCAAGAAGCAACTAGGAGAACAGTTGCAGAAAGGATTTATACAACCAAGTTCTTCATCTTGGGGAGCCCCAGTTTTGTTCGTGGAGAAGAAGGATAGAAGCCAAAGGTTATGTATAGATTACCGTTCACTCAATGAGGTAACCATCAAGAACAAATATCCTTTGCCTAGAATCAATGACTTGTTTGATCAGCTAGAAGGAGCATGTGTGTTCTCGAAGATTGATCTCCGGTCAGGCTATTTTCAACTCAACATAAGAGAGCAAGACATACCTAAAACAGCATTCACCACAAGGTATGGATTATATGAGTATACTGTGATGCCTTTCGTCTTGACAAATGCTCCAGCATACTTCATGAATATGATGAACAAGGTGTTCATGGAATTCCTTGACAAGTTTGTTGTCGTTTTCATCGATGACATCTTAGTCTACTCCAAGAGCAAAGAAGAGCATGAAGGACACTTGCGTTTGATACTCGAGAAGTTGAGAGAGCATAAACTTTATGCCAAATTCAGCAAGTGTGAGTTCTGGTTGGAAGAAGTTGGTTTTCTTGGTCATGTAATGACGAAGGATGGTGTAGCAGTTGATCCTGCTAAGGTTTCAGCTGTGACGGAATGGGAATCTCCCAAGAATGTAAAAGAAGTTCGCAGTTTCCTTGGCTTAGCAGGTTACTACAGAAGATTCATCGAGAATTTCTCTAAAGTAGCTAAGCCCATGACTGAATTGTTAAAGAAAGACAAGAAGTTTGCTTGGTCTGAAGGTTGTGAAGTCAGCTTTCAAGAATTGAAGAAGAGACTTGTGACAGCACCAGTTCTATGTCTGCCAGACTTGGAAAAGGATTTCCAAGTATATTGTGATGCGTCTCATCAAGGTTTGGGAGCCGTACTTATGCAAGACGGTAAAGTTGTGGCCTATGCCTCCAGACAACTCAAAACTCATGAAGTAAACTATCCTACTCATGATTTGGAGTTAGCCTCTATCGTCCAAGCACTCAAAACGTGGAGACATTACCTTTTGGGAAAGCGCTGCGAAGTGTTCACCGATCACAAGAGTTTGAAGTATATCTTCACCCAGAAGGAAACCAATATGAGACAAAGAAGATGGTTAGAGCTTATCAAGGATTATGACTTAAGTTTGCAATACCACCCCGGTAAAGCAAATGTTGTAGCTGATGCTCTAAGTCGTAAGGTATTTGTAAATGGCCTTACCAAAGGAGAATTGCCAGATGATTTGTGTACCCAATTCCGAGAACTCAGATTAGAGATTGTGCCAGAAGGTCATCTCATGTCTTTGGATGTTCAACCCACTTTGTTGGACAAGATCCGAGAAGCTCAGAAGACCGATAAGGAAATTGAAAGGATTAAGGAAAATATTGGCCAAGGGAGAGCTAAAAATTTCCATGAAGACGAACAGGGTACATTATGGCATGGGAAACGTATCTGTGTTCCACAAGATCCGGAGTTACAGAAACTGATTTTGCAAGAAGCGCACAACTCTCCGTATTCTATTCACCCGGGTAACACCAAAATGTACATGGACATGAAAGAAAGATTTTGGTGGAACAATCTCAAGAGAGACATCGCCGAACATATTGCTTTGTGTGATGTGTGTAGTAGAGTAAAAGCGAAGCATCAGAAACCAGCGGGTTTACTTCAACCACTTCCTATTCCTGATTGGAAATGAGACAAAATTGGTATGGATTTCATTACCGGATTACCAAGGACCAGATCAGGATATGATTCCATATGGGTAGTAGTGGATCGCCTAACTAAAGTGGCTCATTTCATATCCATGAAGACAACTTATACTAGTGCCAAGTTAGCCAAAATCTACATGAGTAGAATTGTATGCCTTCATGGTGTGCCTAAGAGTATTGTGTCTGATAGGGGAACTCAATTCACTTCCCATTTTTGGAGACAGCTACATGAGTCATTGGGAACGAGGTTGGAATTCAGTACCGCTTTTCATCCTCAAACCGATGGACAAACAAAAAGGACTAATCAAATTCTGGAAGACATGTTGAGGGCATGTGCCCTAGATTATGGAGCAAGTTGGGATGAAAGTCTGCCTTACGCAGAATTTTCTTATAACAACAGCTATCAAGCAAGCATTGAAATGGCACCGTTTGAGTTTCTCTACAGAAGAAAATGTACCACCCCATTGTTATGGAATGGTGTGGGAGAAAGAAGTTTATTTGGGCCAGATCTTATCAAAGAAGCCGAAGAGAAGGTCAAATTGGTTAAGGACAGATTAAAGATAGCACAGTCCCGACAGAAAAGCTACGCAGATCCTAAGCGTAGAGAAGTCACCTATGAAGTTGGTGATAGAGCCTATCTTAGAGTATCACCACTCCGTGGAGTGAAAAGATTCGGAGTCAAAGGAAAGTTGGCACCAAGATATGTTGGGCCATTCTAGATTCTGAGTCGCCAAGGAGAAGTGGCTTATGAAATTGAACTGCCAGCATCTCTGTCAGCAGTCCATAATGTGTTTCATGTGAGTCAGCTTAAGAAATGTCACCCAGAAATGGAAGAAACTTCTTTGAAGGATACTATACCTTTGGAGGAGGTTAAACTAGAAAGTGACCTCACATATGAGGAGAAGCCTATCAAGATTCTTGAGACTGCAGAAAGAGTCACAAGGACAAAGACTATCAAGTTTTGCGAAGTGCAATGGAATCATCATTCCGAAGAGGAAGCAACATGGGAAAGAGAAGATGATCTTCGGAAAGACCACCCTCACCTATTTGCTAGCCAATCCGAATCTCGAGGGCGAGATTCACCTTAAGGGGGTTAGATTTGTAACATCCCTAAAATCATGATTTCAAAAGTTTGCATATCATTCATGCATGCATATAGATTTGAGCTCAATTTCAAACTCATTTCAAAAAAACAGAAGCACTTAGTGCTATGATTTTATGTGAGCAGATTTAAATCAAATGGCCATCCCCATTTGTGAGTTTGAATGATTTTTAAACCTAGCTTGTTTGTCTTCTTTATAGAAAGGTTTGAGTGTGGTTTGGACCAAGTTTTACAATTTGGGAATGGTTTCAAAAACCCTTTTTCAAACTTTTGCAAATCAGATGCATGCCTCTGATATTTTGTTCTCCAAGCATGACCAAGCCCTTGCAAAGCAACCACATGATTTTGTGCCTATTTTTGAGACCACTGCTCACTGCAAAAATCCCAAGAAAATTTGAATTCATTTGAAAATCAATTCAAAAAATAGAAACAGAAAAAGAAAAAGGAGAAAGAATTAGAAGAGGGCCGGCGCCAGGATTCCAGCCCAGCTTCAGAACAGGCCCAGTTAGCCCACCCGGGCCATTCCTCTCCCTCTCGCACGCGCGAGCGCACCCACACAGCCGCTGACCACCGGACCCCACCTCCCTTCTGCGCGTTTCGCTGACGAGCGGGCCCTGTCCACGTCAGCTTCGTCTTCCCCAGATTCCGCGCACGAACTCCGTCGCTGCCCGTTGCTGCACTGATTTCGCGAGGTTAATTGGCATTGATGCAGCAAGCGTTTCTTGTCGAGCCTCTGGCTATAAAATCCCCACATCCTCGCGACCATTTCCCCCCAAACAATTTCGCCTTCACGCCACCAGGCTGCCCACAACTCGCACGCCGCCGCCTCTGTTCCGACGACTGCGCCGACGAATTCTGGTGAGCTCTGTATTCCCCTCTGTCTGTAGTTCATGCTATCAAGTTCAGCGAGTCTTTGCGCACCAACTGACACTCCCCATTTGCCCTCGCATGATCCGTAGCTCCAGCAACATCGACGACTGGCCGCCACCGTTCTCTGCACAAACTCCGGCGACCTCCCTCCGTAAGTAGCCACCGCCCCTTGCCCTCTGACTGATACGCCTAGAATCCTCATCGTCTTGCGCATCTGACAGTACCCCTATTTTGGCTTAGCGCGATGAGGAACCTCGCCAACGTCGACGACTGACCGTGGCCGACGCATTCGCAGACTCCGGCGAGAAATCTCCGACGAACCCGTGCGCCCCTTCCCAAGCCATCGCCACCTTGAGCATCAGCAGCCTCCTGCGGTGCTGGTAAGCATCTCCTTCCTTCCCCGGGTGACCTAGAACGCCGGCACCGCCGCTGACTGACGCGCCGCCGCCGCTAGCGCCGGTCGAGTTGGGTCGTTTGATCCAGGACCGTCAGATCTGGATCCAACGCGTAGATTTAGATCACTTAACAAATCGTTTTTGGTAGATCTAGGCCGTGTGTTTTAAACAGATCCTACGGCTCGCGAGCGTGATCCGGAGCGAATCGGTATCAGCCAATAGAATTAAGACGCGTGGCTAGAGTTTAAATCAAAAACAGAATTCAAATTAGATTTAGATCCAAATTTCGAAAGGCTATAACTTTTGATTCCCACGTTAGATTTTTGCAAATTTTATACCGTTGGAATCAGTGAGACAAGCCCTTTCTGAATCTGCAATGTGTTTAACAAAAAGTTTCTGTTAAAATGACTTTTAATGCAGAAACATATTTAGGACCATTTTGAGTATTGATTTTGTTTAGCAAATTGTTTCAGTGCTAAATAAGTTTAGTTAGCAAGCTTTTGACTTGGTTATGTTTCTGTATCATGCACTTGCTTGGTGGAGTTTTCAAAAATCATCACTTAGCATTTTCTTGCATGCATGCATTCATATTTTTGTTTGTATATGAATTGTGTGTAATTTTGTGCTACAAATTTTGTGTAGATTTTGCTAGTGACTGTGATTGTGAAGAGTTCTGCTCTCCCCATTACCAAGGCAAGTGGTACTTCATGAATATTTCCATCCCTATATTTTTCAAGCATTAGAAATATTTTGCTAAGTCTTGCATGTTGTTACTATTTTTCCAAATGCTATGTTGGGAAATCCTAAGTAGTTGTAGAATAGTAGAATTGCTAGGGAATTTCCTAAGTTAAGATACTATGCCATGCTTAGCCTAGCTAGTAGCAAACAAGGGTTGGTAAAGTATATACATGCTATGATGGAAATATTTCTAAGTCTTTTGGACTTATGTTTTTCTTAATAAAACAACTAAGTCAATGAACCTCCTGGGTGGAATGGGACTTGAATGGTGGTTTTTGGTTGAGTGGTTACACAAGGCCCATGGACATGGTTTACCTTGTGTATCACACTTGTGGTATGCCACCCAGGCACAAAGGGATTTGGAGGCCAAGTGTTGAGAAGCTTATAGTGCAACCACTTGGCAATATGGGCTCTTCCTTGATCATATAGGTTTCTAGAACTTAGCCTTTTGGATAGTTGGTGGTAGTGGGAATGACAGGTTGGAGCGCGTCCATTTGGTTAAGGAAAGGCTTCTGAAAGGTCCTGTCTTGGGAAACCAAGTCTGGTGGGGAAATTGCACAACCTCTGCAGATGGAAAATCTAAGTACTTAGCCAAGTCCATGGCAATGGACAAATTGAGCATCAAGACATGGAAGCTACAAGAATCTCATCACTCCAACTTCTAAGTAAAACTTGTGGGTGAACAAGGGTGAAGGACCCCAATGTCTATTGGTGGTTTCTTGGGAAAGTTTTGACAAAGAAAAACTTAGTGATTTCAACTAATAGGAAAAACCTATTTTCAAGCAAAGCAAGCCAAGCTACACTTAGCCAAAATGCATATAGCAATATAGTCCACTTAAAAATTTACCAAGGTATCACTTGCCAATACAATTCCAAAGTATTGACCCACTGTGGCTGTAACTTGTGATGTTGTAGGTTACTCCGATGATGATTAGGAGTCATGAGTCTACACTCAACATGCTTGCCTGTGGCACATGAAGATGAAGACTTATGTTTATTTACTTATTCCAAAACTCTTGTATTAGGCCTGTGGCCATGAGTTGTAAAAGACTATGTTTTATCTCTGGAATGGATGTAATAAATGACCTTTGTATCTGTGTACTTCATCTTAAACTGTGGATGCTAGCAATGATCCAGGGACTAGCATTGCAATCACAGGGATCCTTTTCCTTTACAAAGGAGGGATCTTACAGATGGTATCAGAGCACTGTGTTGCCTGTAGGATTATGACCCTAGGATTGGAAAACCACTAAGGAAAAAAATTTCAACTACTTCTACACTTGTCTATTCTTCTCGTAAACTTTTCTAATCTTCTCATTATCATCTCTATTTGTAGATGAACTCCATCAACGAAGCCGTGAAGAAAGGACCACTCATGACCATGACCTTGGAGTGTGAAACTGAGTTTCCCAAAATTCTCAAGGACCTCATGGTGGCAATGGAAGCACATGGTGCAGCTGTGTACAAAGGCTTTCCAGTGATGGATGAAGTAGTGGAGTACTGGTGGGTGCAACTTCACTTGTACAAAAACAAGAAAGACAACCACAAAGAAAGAGGATTCTGCATGTACACCAACACTATGATGCACACCACATTCTTTGAGTCAGCAAGAGAAGCAGCTTGGAGGACTATCAAAGAACTAAGTGCTAGAGTCAAGTGCAGAATGCTCAACCTCCAAAAAGACTTAGAGAAAGAGAAGGAGCTTACCCAAGAGTTGGAAGCCACCAACCAAACCTTAAGGGGAGATATTATAGACTTAGTGATGGAATCATGTGTACAAGATAGGCTGATTGCCTCTAGGAACATTGTGTTAGCCAACAGATCCAGTGAGATAGGATTGTAAATGCACTTCGTTAGTTGGACCACCACCTATCACCTTATTTTCCAAAATGATACCTTAAATAACTTTGGACCTTGGTTGTTGTAATGGATTCATGTATGCATGACTTGTGTGATTTTGTGTTCCAAGGATGTGTATGTGATGTTTGTCTTTGTTTTATCTTAAATAGTGTTGTTCTAAATTTTCTATCTTATAAATAGATGCCTATTACCCTCAGCACTATTGAGGAGTTCCAGGTTACCCGTTTTGGTCCGCGTATCGTTGAGCTTACCACTTTGCTCAATCTCCCTCTTTCCACCATCATGGTGCATCCACTCACCAAGTTCGAGAGGAAGGACCTCTGGGGATTCAAGGTGAACCAGCCCGGACGCCAGACCGAGCCTACTATGGAGGCCATCGTCTTCAAGCTGATGCACGGCGACAGGGAGAGAGGCATGGAGGTAGTCATGCAGGACCTGATAGGATGTTTGCTAGGCCGTCACTCCCGACAGGTTAGGGGCACCCACTTCCACGTCTTCGGAAGACGTGATGATGATGGAGAGTCCATTGACTTCGAGGACGACTCGAGGGACGCAGCAGAGCCGATACGTCTCTATCTCCAGGACTTAGAGTCTCTCATCAGGCACGTGGACATGGACATGACCAATGTCATGCTCAGTAATGACGAGCTCCAGGTGCAGCTTCGCGAGAAGGACAAGCTTTTCGCACAGCAGGACGAGATAGTCAAGGAAATGGAGGCGAAGTTCGAGACCCAGGACCGGAAGTTCAAGAGTTAGGAGAAACGCGTCCAGGATAGGAACAAGAAGATCCGGGACATGACTGAAGAACTGAAGTCCAAGGATTTCGAGCTAGATCAGCAACAGATGGTGATTGAGAGGCTCCGCTCCCAGAAGAGGGCTCTCAAGACCAAGATTGAGTCCTTGACCACTACTATTGAGGAGAACAAGACCGCGATGGAGAACGCAGGTCTTACCTTCGTCGAGGAGGAGATTGATGCTGATGAGTAGACTTGACTACTCGTTTATCTTTTATTATCATACTTGTTATTTGTGAACTTGTTACTGGACCATCCGACATGTGGATGGCATGCCACTTGTGTGTTTTACTCCATGAACTTGTTATCTGGTTGTTGAACTTTTATCCTTGTGTTGCATGCTATGTGTTTGCTTGTGTTGTAATGTGCATAAAACATCTATGGGTATCTCATTCTTATCTCTATTTGAACAAACCACAAATGCCTCCCCGTCGCGCAAACCCCAACCCCAACAACATCACCCCGGAAATGCAGCAAATGATGAATGCTCAAACACAGCTTATGCAGATGATGAAAACATTCATCCAAAACCAGAATAACAACAACAACAACAACAACAACCCCAATAACAACAACAATAACAACAACAACAACAACAACCCTCCGGGCTTTGATATGCTCACCAGATTTCTGCGTTTGAGGCCAGCTAAGTTCTCGGGGACAACTGATCCCATGGTGGCCAATGACTGGCTACGTTCTGTGAACAAGGACTTAGTGACTGTGGGCTGCACGGATGCTGAAAAGGTCAGGTTCGTAGCACATCTGCTGGAAGGGCCAGCCGCCACTTGGTGGGACAACTTCCAAATCACCACTCCTATAAATGAGGTGACTTGGGCTATTTTTGAAGAAGGCTTCCGCACTGCTCATATCTCATCAGGGATAATGAGCCTTAAAAAGAAAGAGTTCCACAATCTGAAGCAGTGCCACCGCAGCGTGGCTGAATACATAGAAGAGTTCAACAATCTGGCGCGTTATGCACCAGATGAGGTTGACACAGATGCCAAAAGAAAGGAAAAATTTCTGGAAGGCTTGAATGATGAGCTGAATCTGCAGCTGGCTGTAGCATATGTTCCCACTTATCAGTCGCTCTGTGACAAGGCTGCTATATTGGAGAACAAAATGAAGCAAATCGAGAGTAGGAAGAGGAAACACTCCGACAAGCACATCTCGGCATCGTCTCACAAACGATCTCACTATGATGACAGTGGAAGCTCAGGATCCCATAAGCATGGGAAATTCAACAAGCACCACAACCACAACCGTCATGACAACAAGCATCACCGCAGTCATGACAATGACAAGTACAAGAACCACAAGAGTGGACATAAGAGCCACCACAGTGGGAATGGTAGTGGAAGTGGAAGTCAGCCTGCTAAAAGGGACATCAGTCAGGTTGAATGCTTCAAATGCAAGAAGATGGGACACTATGCAAATGAGTGCCCCGAAAAGAAAGTTGAAGGACCTGTCAAGCCCAATCCTTTCCAGAAAGGTCAGGTGAACCACATTAATGTGGAGGAGGTCTATGAGGAACCTGACGCTGTTGCTGGTAAGTTCAGACTCAATTCCATTCCAGCATTTGTACTCTTTGATACTGGTGCATCGCATTCATTCATATCAAAGGCATTTGTTGATAGAAATGGGTTTCCGTCTGAAAACATTGGGTGTCCAATAAAAGTTAGCTCTCCGGGTGGAGATATGATAGTAAGTCTTGGATGCCGGGATCTAGTAATAGAGTTTGGAAAACATAAGTTTCCGGTGAGTCTGATAATCCTAGATTCCCAAGGACTGGACGTAATATTGGGAATGGATTGGATGGCTAAGTATGAAGGAGTACTAGATTGTGCTAATCGTACTGTTGCACTCACAACCCCGGAAAGAAAAAGAATAAAATTCAAGTCAAACTTTGAATCCAAAGGAAGTAAGCTTAATTCTCTTAAGGGGGTTAGCATGGACAGTGTGCCAATTGTATGTGAGTATCCGGCTGTATTTCCGGAAGAATTACCAGGAATGCCACCAGATAGAGATGTGGAGTTTCTGATAGATTTGGCTCCAGGTTCTGGACCAATAGCAAAGAGACCATGCAAAATGTCAGTTGATGAGCTGAAGGAGATCAAGAAGCAACTAGGAGAACAGTTGCAGAAAGGATTTATACAACCAAGTTCTTCATCTTGGGGAGCCCCAGTTTTGTTCGTGGAGAAGAAGGATAGAAGCCAAAGGTTATGTATAGATTACCGTTCACTCAATGAGGTAACCATCAAGAACAAATATCCTTTGCCTAGAATCAATGACTTGTTTGATCAGCTAGAAGGAGCATGTGTGTTCTCGAAGATTGATCTCCGGTCAGGCTATTTTCAACTCAACATAAGAGAGCAAGACATACCTAAAACAGCATTCACCACAAGGTATGGATTATATGAGTATACTGTGATGCCTTTCGGCTTGACAAATGCTCCAGCATACTTCATGAATATGATGAACAAGGTGTTCATGGAATTCCTTGACAAGTTTGTTGTCGTTTTCATCGATGACATCTTAGTCTACTCCAAGAGCAAAGAAGAGCATGAAGGACACTTGCGTTTGATACTCGAGAAGTTGAGAGAGCATAAACTTTATGCCAAATTCAGCAAGTGTGAGTTCTGGTTGGAAGAAGTTGGTTTTCTTGGTCATGTAATGACGAAGGATGGTGTAGCAGTTGATCCTGCTAAGGTTTCAGCTGTGACGGAATGGGAATCTCCCAAGAATGTAAAAGAAGTTCGCAGTTTCCTTGGCTTAGCAGGTTACTACAGAAGATTCATCGAGAATTTCTCTAAAGTAGCTAAGCCCATGACTGAATTGTTAAAGAAAGACAAGAAGTTTGCTTGGTCTGAAGGTTGTGAAGTCAGCTTTCAAGAATTGAAGAAGAGACTTGTGACAGCACCAGTTCTATGTCTGCCAGACTTGGAAAAGGATTTCCAAGTATATTGTGATGCGTCTCATCAAGGTTTGGGAGCCGTACTTATGCAAGACGGTAAAGTTGTGGCCTATGCCTCCAGACAACTCAAAACTCATGAAGTAAACTATCCTACTCATGATTTGGAGTTAGCCTCTATCGTCCAAGCACTCAAAACGTGGAGACATTACCTTTTGGGAAAGCGCTGCGAAGTGTTCACCGATCACAAGAGTTTGAAGTATATCTTCACCCAGAAGGAAACCAATATGAGACAAAGAAGATGGTTAGAGCTTATCAAGGATTATGACTTAAGTTTGCAATACCACCCCGGTAAAGCAAATGTTGTAGCTGATGCTCTAAGTCGTAAGGTATTTGTAAATGGCCTTACCAAAGGAGAATTGCCAGATGATTTGTGTACCCAATTCCGAGAACTCAGATTAGAGATTGTGCCAGAAGGTCATCTCATGTCTTTGGATGTTCAACCCACTTTGTTGGACAAGATCCGAGAAGCTCAGAAGACCGATAAGGAAATTGAAAGGATTAAGGAAAATATTGGCCAAGGGAGAGCTAAAAATTTCCATGAAGACGAACAGGGTACATTATGGCATGGGAAACGTATCTGTGTTCCACAAGATCCGGAGTTACAGAAACTGATTTTGCAAGAAGCGCACAACTCTCCGTATTCTATTCACCCGGGTAACACCAAAATGTACATGGACATGAAAGAAAGATTTTGGTGGAACAATCTCAAGAGAGACATCGCCGAACATATTGCTTTGTGTGATGTGTGTAGTAGAGTAAAAGCGAAGCATCAGAAACCAGCGGGTTTACTTCAACCACTTCCTATTCCTGATTGGAAATGAGACAAAATTGGTATGGATTTCATTACCGGATTACCAAGGACCAGATCAGGATATGATTCCATATGGGTAGTAGTGGATCGCCTAACTAAAGTGGCTCATTTCATATCCATGAAGACAACTTATACTAGTGCCAAGTTAGCCAAAATCTACATGAGTAGAATTGTATGCCTTCATGGTGTGCCTAAGAGTATTGTGTCTGATAGGGGAACTCAATTCACTTCCCATTTTTGGAGACAGCTACATGAGTCATTGGGAACGAGGTTGGAATTCAGTACCGCTTTTCATCCTCAAACCGATGGACAAACAAAAAGGACTAATCAAATTCTGGAAGACATGTTGAGGGCATGTGCCCTAGATTATGGAGCAAGTTGGGATGAAAGTCTGCCTTACGCAGAATTTTCTTATAACAACAGCTATCAAGCAAGCATTGAAATGGCACCGTTTGAGTTTCTCTACAGAAGAAAATGTACCACCCCATTGTTATGGAATGGTGTGGGAGAAAGAAGTTTATTTGGGCCAGATCTTATCAAAGAAGCCGAAGAGAAGGTCAAATTGGTTAAGGACAGATTAAAGATAGCACAGTCCCGACAGAAAAGCTACGCAGATCCTAAGCGTAGAGAAGTCACCTATGAAGTTGGTGATAGAGCCTATCTTAGAGTATCACCACTCCGTGGAGTGAAAAGATTCGGAGTCAAAGGAAAGTTGGCACCAAGATATGTTGGGCCATTCTAGATTCTGAGTCGCCAAGGAGAAGTGGCTTATGAAATTGAACTGCCAGCATCTCTGTCAGCAGTCCATAATGTGTTTCATGTGAGTCAGCTTAAGAAATGTCACCCAGAAATGGAAGAAACTTCTTTGAAGGATACTATACCTTTGGAGGAGGTTAAACTAGAAAGTGACCTCACATATGAGGAGAAGCCTATCAAGATTCTTGAGACTGCAGAAAGAGTCACAAGGACAAAGACTATCAAGTTTTGCGAAGTGCAATGGAATCATCATTCCGAAGAGGAAGCAACATGGGAAAGAGAAGATGATCTTCGGAAAGACCACCCTCACCTATTTGCTAGCCAATCCGAATCTCGAGGGCGAGATTCACCTTAAGGGGGTTAGATTTGTAACATCCCTAAAATCATGATTTCAAAAGTTTGCATATCATTCATGCATGCATATAGATTTGAGCTCAATTTCAAACTCATTTCAAAAAAACAGAAGCACTTAGTGCTATGATTTTATGTGAGCAGATTTAAATCAAATGGCCATCCCCATTTGTGAGTTTGAATGATTTTTAAACCTAGCTTGTTTGTCTTCTTTATAGAAAGGTTTGAGTGTGGTTTGGACCAAGTTTTACAATTTGGGAATGGTTTCAAAAACCCTTTTCAAACTTTTGCAAATCAGATGCATGCCTCTGATATTTTGTTCTCCAAGCATGACCAAGCCCTTGCAAAGCAACCACATGATTTTGTGCCTATTTTTGAGACCACTGCTCACTGCAAAAATCCCAAGAAAATTTGAATTCATTTGAAAATCAATTCAAAAAATAGAAACAGAAAAAGAAAAAGGAGAAAGAATTAGAAGAGGGCCGGCGCCAGGATTCCAGCCCAGCTTCAGAACAGGCCCAGTTAGCCCACCCGGGCCATTCCTCTCCCTCTCGCACGCGCGAGCGCACCCACACAGCCGCTGACCACCGGACCCCACCTCCCTTCTGCGCGTTTCGCTGACGAGCGGGCCCTGTCCACGTCAGCTTCGTCTTCCCCAGATTCCGCGCACGAACTCCGTCGCTGCCCGTTGCTGCACTGATTTCGCGAGGTTAATTGGCATTGATGCAGCAAGCGTTTCTTGTCGAGCCTCTGGCTATAAAATCCCCACATCCTCGCGACCATTTCCCCCCAAACAATTTCGCCTTCACGCCACCAGGCTGCCCACAACTCGCACGCCGCCGCCTCTGTTCCGACGACTGCGCCGACGAATTCTGGTGAGCTCTGTATTCCCCTCTGTCTGTAGTTCATGCTATCAAGTTCAGCGAGTCTTTGCGCACCAACTGACACTCCCCATTTGCCCTTGCATGATCCGTAGCTCCAGCAACATCGACGACTGGCCGCCACCGTTCTCTGCACAAACTCCGGCGACCTCCCTCCGTAAGTAGCCACCGCCCCTTGCCCTCTGACTGATACGCCTAGAATCCTCATCGTCTTGCGCATCTGACAGTACCCCTATTTTGGCTTAGCGCGATGAGGAACCTCGCCAACGTCGACGACTGACCGTGGCCGACGCATTCGCAGACTCCGGCGAGAAATCTCCGACGAACCCGTGCGCCCCTTCCCAAGCCATCGCCACCTTGAGCATCAGCAGCCTCCTGCGGTGCTGGTAAGCATCTCCTTCCTTCCCCGGGTGACCTAGAACGCCGGCACCGCCGCTGACTGACGCGCCGCCGCCGCTAGCGCCGGTCGAGTTGGGTCGTTTGATCCAGGACCGTCAGATCTGGATCCAACGCGTAGATTTAGATCACTTAACAAATCGTTTTTGGTAGATCTAGGCCGTGTGTTTTAAACAGATCCTACGGCTCGCGAGCGTGATCCGGAGCGAATCGGTATCAGCCAATAGAATTAAGACGCGTGGCTAGAGTTTAAATCAAAAACAGAATTCAAATTAGATTTAGATCCAAATTTCGAAAGGCTATAACTTTTGATTCCCACGTTAGATTTTTGCAAATTTTATACCGTTGGAATCAGTGAGACAAGCCCTTTCTGAATCTGCAATGTGTTTAACAAAAAGTTTCTGTTAAAATGACTTTTAATGCAGAAACATATTTAGGACCATTTTGAGTATTGATTTTGTTTAGCAAATTGTTTCAGTGCTAAATAAGTTTAGTTAGCAAGCTTTTGACTTGGTTATGTTTCTGTATCATGCACTTGCTTGGTGGAGTTTTCAAAAATCATCACTTAGCATTTTCTTGCATGCATGCATTCATATTTTTGTTTGTATATGAATTGTGTGTAATTTTGTGCTACAAATTTTGTGTAGATTTTGCTAGTGACTGTGATTGTGAAGAGTTCTGCTCTCCCCATTACCAAGGCAAGTGGTACTTCATGAATATTTCCATCCCTATATTTTTCAAGCATTAGAAATATTTTGCTAAGTCTTGCATGTTGTTACTATTTTTCCAAATGCTATGTTGGGAAATCCTAAGTAGTTGTAGAATAGTAGAATTGCTAGGGAATTTCCTAAGTTAAGATACTATGCCATGCTTAGCCTAGCTAGTAGCAAACAAGGGTTGGTAAAGTATATACATGCTATGATGGAAATATTTCTAAGTCTTTTGGACTTATGTTTTTCTTAATAAAACAACTAAGTCAATGAACCTCCTGGGTGGAATGGGACTTGAATGGTGGTTTTTGGTTGAGTGGTTACACAAGGCCCATGGACATGGTTTACCTTGTGTATCACACTTGTGGTATGCCACCCAGGCACAAAGGGATTTGGAGGCCAAGTGTTGAGAAGCTTATAGTGCAACCACTTGGCAATATGGGCTCTTCCTTGATCATATAGGTTTCTAGAACTTAGCCTTTTGGACAGTTGGTGGTAGTGGGAATGACAGGTTGGAGCGCGTCCATTTGGTTAAGGAAAGGCTTCTGAAAGGTCCTGTCTTGGGAAACCAAGTCTGGTGGGGAAATTGCACAACCTCTGCAGATGGAAAATCTAAGTACTTAGCCAAGTCCATGGCAATGGACAAATTGAGCATCAAGACATGGAAGCTACAAGAATCTCATCACTCCAACTTCTAAGTAAAACTTGTGGGTGAACAAGGGTGAAGGACCCCAATGTCTATTGGTGGTTTCTTGGGAAAGTTTTGACAAAGAAAAACTTAGTGATTTCAACTAATAGGAAAAACCTATTTTCAAGCAAAGCAAGCCAAGCTACACTTAGCCAAAATGCATATAGCAATATAGTCCACTTAAAATGTTACCAAGGTATCACTTGCCAATACAATTCCAAAGTATTGACCCACTGTGGCTGTAACTTGTGATGTTGTAGGTTACTCCGATGATGATTAGGAGTCATGAGTCTACACTCAACATGCTTGCCTGTGGCACATGAAGATGAAGACTTATGTTTATTTACTTATTCCAAAACTCTTGTATTAGGCATGTGGCCATGAGTTGTAAAAGACTATGTTTTATCTCTGGAATGGATGTAATAAATGACCTTTGTATCTGTGTACTTCATCTTAAACTGTGGATGCTAGCAATGATCCAGTGACTAGCATTGCAATCACAGGGATCCTTTTCCTTTACAAAGGAGGGATCTTACAGATGGTATCAAAGCACTGTGTTGCCTGTAGGATTATGACCCTAGGATTGGAAAACCACTAAGGAAAAAAATTTCAACTACTTCTACACTTGTCTATTCTTCTCGTAAACTTTTCTAATCTTCTCATTATCATCTCTATTTGTAGATGAACTCCATCAACGAAGCCGTGAAGAAAGGACCACTCATGACCATGACCTTGGAGTGTGAAACTGAGTTTCCCAAAATTCTCAAGGACCTCATGGTGGCAATGGAAGCACATGGTGCAGCTGTGTACAAAGGCTTTCCAGTGATGGATGAAGTAGTGGAGTACTGGTGGGTGCAACTTCACTTGTACAAAAACAAGAAAGACAACCACAAAGAAAGAGGATTCTGCATGTACACCAACACTATGATGCACACCACATTCTTTGAGTCAGCAAGAGAAGCAGCTTGGAGGACTATCAAAGAACTAAGTGCTAGAGTCAAGTGCAGAATGCTCAACCTCCAAAAAGACTTAGAGAAAGAGAAGGAGCTTACCCAAGAGTTGGAAGCCACCAACCAAACCTTAAGGGGAGATATTATAGACTTAGTGATGGAATCATGTGTACAAGATAGGCTGATTGGCTCTAGGAACATTGTGTTAGCCAACAGATCCAGTGAGATAGGATTGTAAATGCACTTCGTTAGTTGGACCACCACCTATCACCTTATTTTCCAAAATGATACCTTAAATAACTTTGGACCTTGGTTGTTGTAATGGATTCATGTATGCATGACTTGTGTGATTTTGTGTTCCAAGGATGTGTATGTGATGTTTGTCTTTGTTTTATCTTAAATAGTGTTGTTCTAAATTTTCTATCTTATAAATAGATGCCTATTACCCTCAGCACTGTTGAGGAGTTCCAGGTTACCCGTTTTGGTCCGCGTATCGTTGAGCTTACCACTTTGCTCAATCTCCCTCTTTCCACCATCATGGTGCATCCACTCACCAAGTTCGAGAGGAAGGACCTCTGGGGATTCAAGGTGAACCATCCCGGACGCCAGACCGAGCCTACTATGGAGGCCATCGTCTTCAAGCTGATGCACGGCGACAGGGAGAGAGGCATGGAGGTAGTCATGCAGGACCTGATAGGATGTTTGCTAGGCCGTCACTCCCGACAGGTTAGGGGCACCCACTTCCACGTCTTCGGAAGACGTGATGATGATGGAGAGTCCATTGACTTCGAGGACGACTCGAGGGACGTAGCAGAGCCGATACATCTCTATCTCCAGGACTTAGAGTCTCTCATCAGGCACGTGGACATGGACAGGACCAATGTCATGCTCAGTAATGACGAGCTCCAGGTGTAGCTTCGCGAGAAGGACAAGCTTTTCGCACAGCAGGACGAGATAGTCAAGGAAATGGAGGCGAAGTTCGAGACCTAGGACCGGAAGTTCAAGAGTCAGGAGAAACGCGTCCAGGATAGGAACAAGAAGATCCGGGACATGACTGAAGAACTGAAGTCCAAGGATTTCGAGCTAGATCAGCAACAGATGGTGATTGAGAGGCTCCGCTCCCAGAAGAGGGCTCTCAAGACCAAGATTGAGTCCTTGACCACTACTATTGAGGAGAACAAGACCGCGATGGAGAACGCAGGTCTTACCTTCGTCGAGGAGGAGATTGATGCTGATGAGTAGACTTGACTACTCGTTTATCTTTTATTATCATACTTGTTATTTGTGAACTTGTTACTGGACCATCCGACATGTGGATGGCATGCCACTTGTGTGTTTTACTCCATGAACTTGTTATCTGGTTGTTGAACTTTTATCCTTGTGTTGCATGCTATGTGTTTGCTTGTGTTGTAATGTGCATAAAACATCTATGGGTATCTCATTCTTATCTCTATTTGAACAAACCACAAATGCCTCCCCATCGCGCAAACCCCAACCCCAACAACATCACCCCGGAAATGCAGCAAATGATGAATGCTCAAACACAGCTTATGCAGATGATGACAACATTCATCCAAAACCAGAATAACAACAACAACAACAACAACAACAACAACCCCAATAACAACAACAATAACAACAACAACAACAACAACCCTCCGGGCTTTGATATGCTCACCAGATTTCTGCGTTTGAGGCCAGCTAAGTTCTCGGGGACAACTGATCCCATGGTGGCCAATGACTGGCTACGTTCTGTGAACAAGGACTTAGTGACTGTGGGCTGCACGGATGCTGAAAAGGTCAGGTTCGTAGCACATCTGCTGGAAGGGCCAGCCGCCACTTGGTGGGACAACTTCCAAATCACCACTCCTATAAATGAGGTGACTTGGGCTATTTTTGAAGAAGGCTTCCGCACTGCTCATATCTCATCAGGGATAATGAGCCTTAAAAAGAAAGAGTTCCACAATCTGAAGCAGTGCCACCGCAGCGTGGCTGAATACATAGAAGAGTTCAACAATCTGGCGCGTTATGCACCAGATGAGGTTGACACAGATGCCAAAAGAAAGGAAAAATTTCTGGAAGGCTTGAATGATGAGCTGAATCTGCAGCTGGCTGTAGCATATGTTCCCACTTATCAGTCGCTCTGTGACAAGGCTGCTATATTGGAGAACAAAATGAAGCAAATCGAGAGTAGGAAGAGGAAACACTCCGACAAGCACATCTCGGCATCGTCTCACAAACGATCTCACTATGATGACAGTGGAAGCTCAGGATCCCATAAGCATGGGAAATTCAACAAGCACCACAACCACAACCGTCATGACAACAAGCATCACCGCAGTCATGACAATGACAAGTACAAGAACCACAAGAGTGGACATAAGAGCCACCACAGTGGGAATGGTAGTGGAAGTGGAAGTCAGCCTGCTAAAAGGGACATCAGTCAGGTTGAATGCTTCAAATGCAAGAAGATGGGACACTATGCAAATGAGTGCCCCGAAAAGAAAGTTGAAGGACCTGTCAAGCCCAATCCTTTCCAGAAAGGTCAGGTGAACCACATTAATGTGGAGGAGGTCTATGAGGAACCTGACGCTGTTGCTGGTAAGTTCAGACTCAATTCCATTCCAGCATTTGTACTCTTTGATACTGGTGCATCGCATTCATTCATATCAAAGGCATTTGTTGATAGAAATGGGTTTCCGTCTGAAAACATTGGGTGTCCAATAAAAGTTAGCTCTCCGGGTGGAGATATGATAGTAAGTCTTGGATGCCGGGATCTAGTAATAGAGTTTGGAAAACATAAGTTTCCGGTGAGTCTGATAATCCTAGATTCCCAAGGACTGGACGTAATATTGGGAATGGATTGGATGGCTAAGTATGAAGGAGTACTAGATTGTGCTAATCGTACTGTTGCACTCACAACCCCGGAAAGAAAAAGAATAAAATTCAAGTCAAACTTTGAATCCAAAGGAAGTAAGCTTAATTCTCTTAAGGGGGTTAGCATGGACAGTGTGCCAATTGTATGTGAGTATCCGGCTGTATTTCCGGAAGAATTACCAGGAATGCCACCAGATAGAGATGTGGAGTTTCTGATAGATTTGGCTCCAGGTTCTGGACCAATAGCAAAGAGACCATGCAAAATGTCAGTTGATGAGCTGAAGGAGATCAAGAAGCAACTAGGAGAACAGTTGCAGAAAGGATTTATACAACCAAGTTCTTCATCTTGGGGAGCCCCAGTTTTGTTCGTGGAGAAGAAGGATAGAAGCCAAAGGTTATGTATAGATTACCGTTCACTCAATGAGGTAACCATCAAGAACAAATATCCTTTGCCTAGAATCAATGACTTGTTTGATCAGCTAGAAGGAGCATGTGTGTTCTCGAAGATTGATCTCCGGTCAGGCTATTTTCAACTCAAGATAAGAGAGCAAGACATACCTAAAACAGCATTCACCACAAGGTATGGATTATATGAGTATACTGTGATGCCTTTCGGCTTGACAAATGCTCCAGCATACTTCATGAATATGATGAACAAGGTGTTCATGGAATTCCTTGACAAGTTTGTTGTCGTTTTCATCGATGACATCTTAGTCTACTCCAAGAGCAAAGAAGAGCATGAAGGACACTTGCGTTTGATACTCGAGAAGTTGAGAGAGCATAAACTTTATGCCAAATTCAGCAAGTGTGAGTTCTGGTTGGAAGAAGTTGGTTTTCTTGGTCATGTAATGACGAAGGATGGTGTAGCAGTTGATCCTGCTAAGGTTTCAGCTGTGACGGAATGGGAATCTCCCAAGAATATAAAAGAAGTTCGCAGTTTCCTTGGCTTAGCAGGTTACTACAGAAGATTCATCGAGAATTTCTCTAAAGTAGCTAAGCCCATGACTGAATTGTTAAAGAAAGACAAGAAGTTTGCTTGGTCTGAAGGTTGTGAAGTCAGCTTTCAAGAATTGAAGAAGAGACTTGTGACAGCACCAGTTCTATGTCTGCCAGACTTGGAAAAGGATTTCCAAGTATATTGTGATGCGTCTCATCAAGGTTTGGGAGCCGTACTTATGCAAGACGGTAAAGTTGTGGCCTATGCCTCCAGACAACTCAAAACTCATGAAGTAAACTATCCTACTCATGATTTGGAGTTAGCCTCTATCGTCCAAGCACTCAAAACGTGGAGACATTACCTTTTGGGAAAGCGCTGCGAAGTGTTCACCGATCACAAGAGTTTGAAGTATATCTTCACCCAGAAGGAAATCAATATGAGACAAAGAAGATGGTTAGAGCTTATCAAGGATTACGACTTAAGTTTGCAATACCACCCCGGTAAAGCAAATGTTGTAGCTGATGCTCTAAGTCGTAAGGTATTTGTAAATGGCCTTACCAAAGGAGAATTGCCAGATGATTTGTGTACCCAATTCCGAGAACTCAGATTAGAGATTGTGCCAGAAGGTCATCTCATGTCTTTGGATGTTCAACCCACTTTGTTGGACAAGATCCGAGAAGCTCAGAAGACCGATAAGGAAATTGAAAGGATTAAGGAAAATATTGGCCAAGGGAGAGCTAAAAATTTCCATGAAGACGAACAGGGTACATTATGGCATGGGAAACGTATCTGTGTTCCACAAGATCCGGAGTTACAGAAACTGATTTTGCAAGAAGCGCACAACTCTCCGTATTCTATTCACCCGGGTAACACCAAAATGTACATGGACATGAAAGAAAGATTTTGGTGGAACAATCTCAAGAGAGACATCGCCGAACATATTGCTTTGTGTGATGTGTGTAGTAGAGTAAAAGCGAAGCATCAGAAACCAGCGGGTTTACTTCAACCACTTCCTATTCCTGATTGGAAATGAGACAAAATTGGTATGGATTTCATTACTGGATTACCAAGGACCAGATCAGGATATGATTCCATATGGGTAGTAGTGGATCGCCTAACTAAAGTGGCTCATTTCATACCCGTGAAGACAACTTATACTAGTGCCAAGTTAGCCAAAATCTACATGAGTAGAATTGTATGCCTTCATGGTGTGCCTAAGAGTATTGTGTCTGATAGGGGAACTCAATTCACTTCCCATTTTTGGAGACAGCTACATGAGTCATTGGGAACGAGGTTGGAATTCAGTACCGCTTTTCATCCTCAAACCGATGGACAAACAGAAAGGACTAATCAAATTCTGGAAGACATGTTGAGGGCATGTGCCCTAGATTATGGAGCAAGTTGGGATGAAAGTCTGCCTTACGCAGAATTTTCTTATAACAACAGCTATCAAGCAAGCATTGAAATGGCACCGTTTGAGTTTCTCTACGGAAGAAAATGTACCACCCCATTGTTATGGAATGGTGTGGGAGAAAGAAGTTTATTTGGGCCAGATCTTATCAAAGAAGCCGAAGAGAAGGTCAAATTGGTTAAGGACAGATTAAAGATAGCACAGTCCCGACAGAAAAGCTACGCAGATCCTAAGCGTAGAGAAGTCACCTACGAAGTTGGTGATAGAGCCTATCTTAGAGTATCACCACTCCGTGGAGTGAAAAGATTCGGAGTCAAAGGAAAGTTGGCACCAAGATATGTTGGGCCATTCTAGATTCTGAGTCGCCAAGGAGAAGTGGCTTATGAAATTGAACTGCCAGCATCTCTGTCAGCAGTCCATAATGTGTTTCATGTGAGTCAGCTTAAGAAATGTCACCCAGAAATGGAAGAAACTTCTTTGAAGGATACTATACCTTTGGAGGAGGTTAAACTAGAAAGTGACCTCACATATGAGGAGAAGCCTATCAAGATTCTTGAGACTGCAGAAAGAGTCACAAGGACAAAGACTATCATGTTTTGCGAAGTGCAATGGAATCATCATTCCGAAGAGGAAGCAACATGGGAAAGAGAAGATGATCTTCGGAAAGACCACCCTCACCTATTTGCTAGCCAATCCGAATCTCGAGGGCGAGATTCACCTTAAGGGGGTTAGATTTGTAACATCCCTAAAATCATGATTTCAAAAGTTTGCATATCATTCATGCATGCATATAGATTTGAGCTCAATTTCAAACTCATTTCAAAAAAACAGAAGCACTTAGTGCTATGATTTTATGTGAGCAGATTTAAATCAAATGGCCATCCCCATTTGTGAGTTTGAATGATTTTTAAACCTAGCTTGTTTGTCTTCTTTATAGAAAGGTTTGAGTGTGGTTTGGACCAAGTTTTACAATTTGGGAATGGTTTCAAAAACCCTTTTTCAAACTTTTGCAAATCAGATGCATGCCTCTGATATTTTGTTCTCCAAGCATGACCAAGCCCTTGCAAAGCAACCACATGATTTTGTGCCTATTTTTGAGACCACTGCTCACTGCAAAAATCCCAAGAAAATTTGAATTCATTTGAAAATCAATTCAAAAAATAGAAACAGAAAAAGAAAAAGGAGAAAGAATTAGAAGAGGGCCGGCGCCAGGATTCCAGCCCAGCTTCAGAACAGGCCCAGTTAGCCCACCCGGGCCATTCCTCTCCCTCTCGCACGCGCGAGCGCACCCACACAGCCGCTGACCACCGGACCCCACCTCCCTTCTGCGCGTTTCGCTGACGAGCGGGCCCTGTCCACGTCAGCTTCGTCTTCCCCAGATTCCGCGCACGAACTCCGTCGCTGCCCGTTGCTGCACTGATTTCGCGAGGTTAATTGGCATTGATGCAGCAAGCGTTTCTTGTCGAGCCTCTGGCTATAAAATCCCCACATCCTCGTGACCATTTCCCCCCAAACAATTTCGCCTTCACGCCACCAGGCTGCCCACAACTCGCACGCCGCCGCCTCTGTTCCGACGACTGCGCCGACGAATTCCGGTGAGCTCTGTATTCCCCTCTGTCTGTAGTTCATGCTATCAAGTTCAGCGAGTCTTTGCGCACCAACTGACACTCCCCATTTGCCCTCGCATGATCCGTAGCTCCAGCAACGTCGACGACTGGCCGCCACCGTTCTCTGCACAAACTTCGGCGACCTCCCTCCGTAAGTAGCCACCGCCCCTTGCCCTCTGACTGATACGCCTAGAATCCTCATCGTCTTGCGCATCTGACAGTACCCCTATTTTGGCTTAGCGCGATGAGGAACCTCGCCAACGTCGACGACTGACCGTGGCCGACGCATTCGCAGACTCCGGCGAGAAATCTCCGACGAACCCGTGCGCCCCTTCCCAAGCCATCGCCACCTTGAGCATCAGCAGCCTCCTGCGGTGCTGGTAAGCATCTCCTTCCTTCCCCGGGCGACCTAGAACGCCGGCACCGCCGCTGACTGACGCGCCGCCGCCGCTAGCGCCGGTCGAGTTGGGTCGTTTGATCCAGGACCGTCAGATCTGGATCCAACGCGTAGATTTAGATCACTTAACGAATCGTTTTTGGTAGATCTGGGCCATGTGTTTTAAACAGATCCTACGGCTCGCGAGCGTGATCCGGAGCGAATCGGTATCAGCCAATAGAATTAAGACGCGTGGCTAGAGTTTAAATCAAAAACAGAATTCAAATCAGATTTAGATCCAAATTTCGAAAGGCTATAACTTTTGATTCCCACGTTAGATTTTTGCAAATTTTATACCGTTGGAATCAGTGAGACAAGCCCTTTCTGAATCTGCAATGTGTTTAACAAAAAGTTTCTGTTAAAATGACTTTTAATGCAGAAACATATTTAGGACCATTTTGAGTATTGATTTTGTTTAGCAAATTGTTTCAGTGCTAAATAAGTTTAGTTAGCAAGCTTTTGACTTGGTTATGTTTCTGTATCATGCACTTGCTTGGTGGAGTTTTCAAAAATCATCACTTAGCATTTTCTTGCATGCATGCATTCATATTTTTGTTTGTATATGAATTGTGTGTAATTTTGTGCTACAAATTTTGTGTAGATTTTGCTAGTGACTGTGATTGTGAAGAGTTCTGCTCTCCCCATTACCAAGGCAAGTGGTACTTCATGAATATTTCCATCCCTATATTTTTCAAGCATTAGAAATATTTTGCTAAGTCTTGCATGTTGTTACTATTTTGCCAAATGCTATGTTGGGAAATCCTAAGTAGTTGTAGAATAGTAGAATTGCTAGGGAATTTCCTAAGTTAAGATACTATGCCATGCTTAGCCTAGCTAGTAGCAAACAAGGGTTGGTAAAGTATATACATGCTATGATGGAAATATTTCTAAGTCTTTTGGACTTATGTTTTTCTTAATAAAACAACTAAGTCAATGAACCTCCTGGGTGGAATGGGACTTGAATGGTGGTTTTTGGTTGAGTGGTTACACAAGGCCCATGGACATGGTTTACCTTGTGTATCACACTTGTGGTATGCCACCCAGGCACAAAGGGATTTGGAGGCCAAGTGTTGAGAAGCTTATAGTGCAACCACTTGGCAATATGGGCTCTGCCTTGATCATATAGGTTGCTAGAACTTAGCCTTTTGGACAGTTGGTGGTAGTGGGAATGACAGGTTGGAGCGCGTCCATTTGGTTAAGGAAAGGCTTTTGAAAGTTCCTGTCTTGGGAAACCAAGTCTGGTGGGGAAAGTGCACAACCTCTGCAGATGGAAAATCAAAGTACTTAGCCAAGTCCATGGCAATGGACAAATTGAGCATCAAGACATGGAAGCTACAAGAATCTCATCACTCCAACTTCTAAGTAAAACTTGTGGGTGAACAAGGGTGAAGGACCCCAATGTCTATTGGTGGTTTCTTGGGAAAGTTTTGACAAAGAAAAACTTAGTGATTTCAACTAATAGGAAAAACCTATTTTCAAGCAAAGCAAGCCAAGCTACACTTAGCCAAAATGCATATAGCAATATAGTCCACTTAAAAATTTACTAAGGTATCACTTGCCAATACTATTCCAAAGTATTGACCCACTGTGGCTGTAACTTGTGATGTTGAAGGTTACTCCGATGATGATTAGGAGTCATGAGTCTACACTCAACATGCTTGCCTGTGGCACATGAAGATGAAGACTTATGTTTATTTACTTATTACAAAACTCTTGTATTAGGCCTGTGGCCATGAGTTGTAAAAGACTATGTTTTATCTCTGGAATGGATGTAATAAATGACCTTTGTATCTGTGTACTTCATCTTAAACTGTGGATGCTAGCAATGATCTAGGGACTAGCATTGCAATCATAGGGATCCTTTTCCTTTACAAAGGAGGGATCTTACAAAAATAGTTCCTACTCTAGTTGTTGGTCGGTTACTGCCTTGCTTTGTCATGCTTTCTATCATTGGATGGTTTCTTTGAAACTAGTTCTTATTGGCAAGGTGAGTTCACGGAATAAGAAAAGTATTATTATAAGGAACACCGTTTGTCACAAAAAAGGGAAACACTTATGGGAGCAAATTGATAAATTGAATACTATTGCTAGAGAGGTGTGCTCTACTTATAATGTTACCTATTGCTTTGATAAATCTTGTTGCTATAGGAGTTATAAACACCTCCCTTTTCAATGTGAGTATAATGATAATGTTACCATATCCTCTTATGTTAAAGGAAATTATGACTTTTATGATGTGGAACAAATTGAAGAATTTATTGCCTTCAAGAGTGCATTTGAACTTGCCAGTTTGCTTGAAAATACTGATGATGCACCTTATGAATATGAGGTTTGTGAGATACTTAAATTTTGCTTTGATAATTACAAGGAAGAAAATGGATATATTCTTGAATATTTTAATAGATGCTTTCCACAAATGGAAAAGACTAATGCCTTGCAGGAGCCTATGGAAGAAGAAATTGTTGAAACTGGAAGCTCATTAGATGAAAAAGAGAAGGAGAGTGATGAACAAAAGGAGGAAGAATGGATTATCTACCCATGCCTACCTTCTAATGAGACTAACACTTTATCCCTTACATTATTTGATTGTCCCCCATGCTTACCAAATTAGGATGAATGTTATGTTTCTGTGGATCCTTTTGAAATATCTACTTTGGGTAAAACCTGTGAAGGTTTTAATTCCACTATTTTTGAGCTTGATAGAAATTATGTGTTTGTAGATCATGAAAAGCATGCTTTATGTGATTTCTATATTGTTGAGTTTATTCATGAGGCTACTGAAAATTATTACGAGAGAGGAAAATATGGTTGTAGAAGTTTTCATGGTACTGAAATACCTCTCTATGTGCTGAAAGTTTTGAAGTTACTCTTGTTTCATCTTCCTATGACTGTCACTTTGTTATTTGTGAATTTATTTGCATACAATATTACTATGCATAAGAAGTGGGTTAGACTTAAATGTGTTTTGAATTTGCTTCTTGATGCTCTCTTTTACTTCAATTCATATTTCTTATGTGAGCATCTTCTCAAGCTATCAAGCCTAACTTAAAGACGTTAAAGAAAAGTACTTGTTGGGAGATAACCCGAGAGTTTCCTTGAGTCTTGGAAGTTATTACTTCAGGAATGAACTCTCCTTATCCTTTTTGTTTGTTATTTGTGCCAAGAATGATCTCTAATGAGAGGGAAGTAAGATTTGGGGAGTTGCTGTCCCAAAACAGATTTCTGTCCTCCACCATAAAAAATCATGAGGAGTCTCTATAAGTCGGATTGAGATGAAAACGTACGAATAAATCCCCCAGTATGTTAGCTAACATTCGTTAGTTCAACACTTTTTGATTTGAGCAACAAAAGATTCTCGAAAAAATCGGTTTCTACCTGCTGGTCCGTTTTGACAGATTTCTGCCATTATTTGCATTTGCTTCTTATTGATTCCTTTTTGAGTTCCCTTTTGGGGAATTGAACTTTTTAAAGGAGTTGCTACAGTATCTTGTGTTTTTAGTGAAAAGTTTTGCTATTCCAAAGCTAAACCCAAAGGTCTATTATCTTTTGAATACACTAATGTTGCTAATGAAGATTGTGTGAAGTTTTGTATGAAGGAAAAATTTCAGGTGTAGAGAGAGAATGATGTAATGAGATGAAGAATATAAAAAAGCTCAAGCTTGGGGATGCCACCCTAGTGTCACCCCAAGAAATATCCAAGAGCTACAAGCATCAAAGATTGGGGATTCCCAAGGCATCCCCTTCTTCATCAATAAAAAGCTCAGGTCTTTATAAACACTTCGTTTTTATTGTTTCATGCACTGTTGTGTTGTTCTTGGAGCGTCTTAGTTTTCGTTTGCTTTGCTTAGTTTTTTAGTTTGCTTGAATAAAGTAGTTTGTACCCCCGTTCTCGCTGTGTTGTTTCAAATAATTCGATTGGTGTTGGAAATGAGTAGAAAGTTCTTGCTTGAAAGCACAAGAGGAGCTTGCATTGACTGTGACTTAGACTTTTTCCATGACATGCTAGGTGTTGTCTTGACCTTATGCTTAGTGATTATTTCTTTCGCATGTCTTGTTCCAAACAATTGGGATTGCTTAGTGTGCCTTGAAGGAATCATGCGTTGTTTTAGCATACAATAGCATAGTATTGTGGTATTCTCCTTTGATGTTTTGTTTGGGTTGACTTGGCACATGCTCACACCATGTTATGACTATGAAAAAGTCACCATAGCCTCTATGATCATTTAGTCCTTGACTTGTAGTACCACTCTATGCTTTGATTAGTAATGTTTTGTCGCTTTGCATGATTACGGTCATTATTTCTCTCTTAGTTGGTTGCTCCCAGTCTTTTGCTAGCCTCCACTTGTATGATTAAGCTCTACGCATGCTTCCAACTCCCAAGAAAACAAGTTATTCCAAAGTGTCCACTATAAATTCCTATGCATGGTGTGTTACACCATTCCAAGTATTTTCTTGTTTTCAGCTATATTCCAATTAAAAGTATTGTGTTATGAGAAAAATTAGTTATTAAAGCCCTCATGAACTTGAATGGCACTCTTTATATTCCTTGCCCCTAATAAACTTGAACCATTGTGTCATCTATGTTGTATATGCTTGCACTTATACGTTGGAATTATTAGAACCATGCTATCATGGGGAACGTTTTCAACATTGCACGTGTACTCTATACACAGTTGATATCATGCTCTTTTGTCTATGGATATCGCCGGTGTGAAATAAAGAGGGAGCTTGTAAGTCCATGGAGTTATGTATTTTGTGTTAGATAAACGCCTGGGCCACTAGCCTATGCCATGCCTAATCATGGTGGAAACTTGCAGCATCACCATAATGAGCATTCTATGAAGCATCCTCAATAAATATCTACGCACATAGTAAATAAAAAGATCGATGAGATGCTCATTGTCTGCTTGCCTTGTCATTTTGGTAATGGGATAGCTCCTATACCATGTGCAAGGGGTACCCCGTTGGCGGTTCTCTATGATACACATGTACTTACTATGACAAGAACTTACAAGTGACTGAAGTTTAGTAGCATGAGGTATGGCCCTCGTATTCTAGGGGACATGAGATTGCCAACTTATACTTTGTCAAGCATATACTCCATCTTTGTTCACTTTAACCTTAACCACTTCAAGATGCTTATTATAGGGGCAATAAGGGCTGAAATCTAACAAGTACCATAATTTTTGGAAGCTCTTTTTGAAACTTGAAATCCCTGCTTCCCTTTATGAAGGGCCTTTCATCCATTGTTATATTGAGTCTCCACCTTCTACCTTTAGGCACCATTAAGAGAGCATAGTGCCATTCTTAGTTCTATGTGTAGTGTCCCAAAACTTATTGATTGATGCATATTGTTGATATTGCTTATTCTTGTGCTACTTGTATTTAGTCACTCTTATGAAATTTGAAGGTGTCCTATGCATCTATTTGCTACTCCACGAGGGACAAGATGAATGCCACTATGCCATGTTTTCAGTATGTGAAACAAACAAACGTTTTTCAATGAATGTTATTCATGATCTTTGTTTGTAGCCTTCCATGTTGCATGCATAGTTACTATGTCCTATTGTTAGAACTCCATCTTGCATGCACATGTTTAGAGTTCTTTGATCCCAACTTTCAATTCTACCAAATGGTTTGATCTTGGTTTTGATGGTGCATGTCACCTCAAAAATTATTCTTTTATCACTTACCTACTCGAGGACGAGCAGGAGTTAAGCTTGGGGATGCTTGATACGTCGGAAACGTATCTATAATTTTTGATTTTCCATGCTTGTTTACTATCTACTTTGCTTTGCTTTGTCTACACTTTGAGGTGTTTTTATATGTTTTCTAGTACTAACCTATTAAAAGTTTGCCATAGTGCCAGTTGCCCGTTTTCTTCTGATTTTGGTTCCAGAAAGGCAGAAAATCAATATTCTCGGAATTTGACGGGACAAAATCCAAAGTTAATATTTTACCGTGGGGGAAAACAAAGCTGGAGTACAATACGGAGGAGACCCACCAGGGGGCCACACCCCCTGGTCGCGCGGGTGGGCCCACCCCGTGCCTGGGGGGCTGCGGCCGCCCTGGTGGCCCCTAGCCTTGCCTCCTCGCCTATAAGAAGCCCACGATGCAGAAACCCTAGGCACCCGATCAAAACTCCACGAAACTGTATGTAGCCGCCGCGACCATCGTCCCAAGATTGGGGGGATCTGAAGCTCTTCCCATCACCCTACCGGAGGGGAGATCATCCCGGAGGCCTTCTTCTTCATCATGCCAGCCTCCGGTATGAAGCGTGAGTAGTTCCACCTTGGACTACCGGTCCATGTAGTAGCTAGATGGTTGTATCTCCTCCTTTTGCTTCCATGTATAGATCCTGTGAGCTCCGTTCATGATCAATATCTAATCTATTTGTAATCATGCATGTTTTGTTTGCGGGGATCCGATGGATATTGAGATTACTATGTGAGATTGATTAATGGTTTTGTCTATTTGAATCTATCATGTATGTGTTGTTTGTGATCTTGCATGCTCTCCGTTGATAGTAGCTATCTTGGCCATGTTGTTGCTAGTGACTCCAAGAGGGGGTATTTATGCTCGATAGTGGGTTCATGCCTCTAGTTTCCAAGGAAAGTGACAGAAATCTCTTCGGTTGTAGATGTTCTATTGCCACCATGGAGAAAACAATGGTCTCTTCTATATGGAACAAGTGGATTGTTTACCTTACACACTTTGCTTAAAGCAGTTGTCTGTTGCTTGCAACTTAATACTGGAGGGGGTTTGGATGATAACCTGAAGGTGGACTTCTAGTCATAGATGCAGTTGGATGGCGGTCTATATATATTGTTGTATTTCCTAATCGAATCTCGGAGGATATTTTTGTGTAGTATTGCATTGTTATGCCTTGCTCAGTCCTGTGAATTGCCCTGCTGTAATTTGTTTACCCTGCATCCCATGTTTGTTTATCTAAGGAGAACACCTCTAGTGAAATATGGACCTCGGTCCAATCTTTACCATTGATACATCTTCCATTGTTACTGTTTACTTGCTGCAAACCACCATCACTTTCCACACCATACGTTTAATCCTTTGTTACAGCAAACCGATGAGCTTGACAACCTCACTGTTCATTGGGGAAAAGTCTTGAGTTTGTGTTGTGCAGGTTTCTATGTTGCTTGCAACAGCTTTGAGATGTTTCCTTCCTCCTACAGGTTCGATAACTTCGGTCACTTACTGAGGGAAGGCTTGTCGTTGTGATCTTCACACCTTGCTCTTGGGGTTTCCAACGAAGCGTCCCACTTCAACACCGGTCGCCATCATATCCCTACGCGAGACTGGTTCCACGCTCGACATACGGCTTGTTCCGTATAAGTGGATAGTGGGTGTATGTATCTCTTTCAAAATAGTTGATATAGCATTTACAACAGAGGGCCCAAAAATGGGTGTAGTAGAGACAACTGTATGGATCCAAGTTGTGGTTGAAGTTCGTAGATTAGAAACGGTTCTATTTTAAAATCCCTAATAACCATGTAAAACTTGCAAAAGATAAAGTAGATGCGTCTAACTTTATTTTGCAGGAGGGCATGTGATTTAATATGGTCTTGGTCGTTATGAAGGTAAGGTAGTTTACTTTTATGTTACTCAGTTGTGTACTAATAGTCATCATTCCTATGGACGATCTACTGGTGGTGCCGTGGACTTGGCGTCAAACCAGTGGCAAGATGGAAATCACGCCAGAACGCTTGATGGAGATCAAGGCACGAGAAGGACCATATCATATCACAATATACATGTGATGTTGAAACCTATTTTACATCTTAATGTGTTCTTGTATTAGATACTCAACAGTAGCATACTATATAGGATGATCCGTAACAATTCCAATGAAAGTTTTCCCCTTTGTGTGTGCACCACTAAGAAAGTTCTCCATTATGAGACATGCCGTGATGATCGGCTATCAGACATAACTGCGTTCGCATACGGTGGGTGTTAGGCATGTTGCACTGCAATACACATGAAGTTGAATTGGCGATCCTAGCATGTATAGACATGGCCTCGGAACACAAGAGATCGAAAGATCGAGCATGAGTCACATGGATGATGTGATTGACATTGGAGAATGTCTACCTTGCAGCTATGTTGCAGGCCATGACTATCGGGGTGGCATAGTGAATTGGGATCGTGTGATTGCTAAAATCGTCCAGGGGATGACAATTTTAGTGGGAGCTCAATTATGAATTGAACTCAAATTATGAACTTAGTCTAGATGTTTATTTGCAAATATCTTAGTAGATCATGGCCTATCCCATTGAGGTCCTTTGCGACCATGGGAGATTTCTATCTTGATATGGAACTTCACAGAAGGGTCTAACTTCATAGATTAATACACATGCCTAAGGGATATCCTCGTAATAAGATAATCTTCTCTTCTTGATACAATAACCATTAGGAGATAGTCAGATGACTCCATGACATTAGTGTCTTCTCCATTATCAGCCAATAAGCTATTCTCCATCCGATGGAGAGTTTTCCTACAATTTTTTGTTCTGCAGAATTGGGTATATAAAGTATGAGTTGTTGGATGAGTTTTCCTCCATGATGGATGAAACAGAATATTTGGAGAAACACTTAGAAATCTTGCATTAGAGTTGAGAACTCTCATAAGGACTTGATTGCAATGGAGGTCATGAAAGAAAAGGGTATATGTTAGATATACAAAGTTAAAAATGTCTTATTGCCTTGTCATTTTGGTTATGGGATAGCTCCTATACCATGTGTAAGGGGTACCCCGTTAGCGGTTCTCTATGATACACATGTACTTACTATGACAAGAACTTACAGGTGACTGAAGTTTAGTAGCATGAGGTGTGGCCCTCGTATTCAAGGGACATGAGATTGCCAACTTATACTTTGTCAAGCATATACTCTATCTTTGTTCACTTTAACCTTAACCACTTCAAGATGCTTATTATAGGGGCAATGAGGGCTGAAAGCTAACAAGTACCATAATTTTTGGAAGCTCTTTTTGAAAGTTGAAACCCCTGCTTCCCTTTATGAAGGGCCTTTCTTCCATTGTTATATTGAGTCTCCACCTTCTACCTTTAGGCACCATTAAGAGAGCATAGTTGCCATTCTTAGTTCTATGTGTAGTGTCCCAAAACTTATTGATTGATGCATATTGTTGATATTGCTTGTTCTTGTGCTACTTGTATTTAGTAACTCTTATGAACTTTGAAGGTGTCCTATGCATCTATTTGCTACTCCATGAGGGACAAGCTGAATGCCACTATGCCATGTTTTCAGTATGTGAAACAAACAAACGTTTTTCAATGAATGTTATTCATGATCTTTGTTTGTAGCCTTCCCTGTTGCATGCATAGTTACTATGTCCAATTGTTAGAACTCCATATTTCATGCACATGTTTAGAGTTCTTGGATCCCAACTTTCAATGCTTCCAAATGGTTTGATCTTGGTTTTGATGGTGAATGTCACCTCAAAAATTATTCTTTTATCACTTACCTACTCGAGGACTAGCAAGAGTTAAGCTTGGGGATGCTTGATACTATCTACTTTGCTTTGCTTTGTCTACACTTTGAGGTGTTTTTATATGTTTTGTGGTACTAACCTATTAAAAGGTTGCCACAGTGCCAGTTGCCCGTTTTCTTCTGTTTTTGGTTCCAGAAAGGCAGAAAATCAATATTCTCGGAATTGGACGGGACAAAAGACAAAGTCAATATTTTACCCTGGGGAACACGAAGCTGGAGTACGATACGGAGGAGACCCACCAGGGGGCCACACCCCCTGGCCGCATGGGTGGGCCCACCCCGTGCCTGGGGGGTGCAGCCACCCTGGTGGCCCCTAGCCTTGCCTCCTCACCTATTTTGAGGGTAAAACAGTAGGGTAAAACCCCACTGCAATTTTTATAAATCATAATGAGTTACAAGAAGTAGATATTTACAAATTCAATGCCACCTCAATGAGGGAAAACGATTTCATGGCTAACTATCTCCTGTCTTAATTTTTATTGGTCCAGGCTTTGAGGTCCTAGTAATACTTTTCCTTAATTCTACACAGGACCCATCTCAATTCCTAAGAAACAATAGCTCTCCATTCCTCAAGAGAAGCACGCTTGGTGTTGAAGATTTCATTGTTTCTGCACATCCATATGCCCCAAGCCCCAAGAATAATAATCTCCATAGCAAAGGGGACTTTTAGTATGCGTTTCATACTGGTGAATGACTCAAAGAGATTTAAGTCATTGTCTTGAACAGGGCAAATTTCATCCGAGCATGCTTTTGCAAAAGAACAGTCCCAAAATAAATGCAGTAACGTTTCCTCACTAGAGCATCCATAGAACACACAATCGTATGTGACCAGAGAGAAGCATTTCCTCTTCAGAAGATTTCTGGTGTTTAGTCTATCGAGGAGCAGAAGCCAGAAGAAGAACTTGTGTTTTTGCTGGCAAGAAGACTTCCATAACCAGAAAAAATGAGGTTGGGCTGTCTGATACCCAGATAATGAAGAATATGCCTTTTTGACTGAGAAAGAAACACTTCCCCAAATGTAGCTCCAGCTGTCTGTTTCTCCCTGTGTACCTTCTCTGATAATTTGCTCAAGGCACTGATATTCAAAGTAAGCTTGCTGAGACAGAGGAAGAAAGAAGTGATCATGCAAGTTGAGTGCCTGCATGAACTCACTGACAGAGATGTGTGGATTTTTTGCATAAGACAGTAAGTGAGGAAACTTATGCTGTAAACATTCATCTTTCCACAGATTAGTCCAAAGGAGGCTGGATTTTACATCTCCCACCGAGCACTTTGCAATTCCTTTAAAAATGTCAACTAATTTCAGATGAGCCCTCCACCAAAAGGACCCCTCAAAATTTCTTCCAGGCAGTGTGCCATTGCAGTAGTAAGTGTTCCAGACAAGATGAACCCAGGGAATATCTTTGTGATTATAGAATTTATCCAAATTTTTCAAAAGAAGAGCTGAGTTTTGAATGTTAAGATGAAGAACACCCAAACCTCCATGATTCTTTGGTCTACAAACTTTAATCCAGGCCACTAGAGCTTGTCCTCTGGCTTGGACATCAGTGGTTTTTTTCCTCCACAAGCACTGCCTCATATACTTGATCAGCTGGTCTTTAATAGATACAGGAAGCTCACAGCAGCTCATATAATAAATGGGAAGAGAGGATAAGACAGATTTAACCAACTGCAGCTTTCCCCCATAGTTTAGGAAATCAACAATCCCACATAATATTATCTCCACTCTCTGAAAAATAGGCAGAAAATGTTCCACTGCAGGCTTGTTAATGGTTAAAGGAAATCCAAGATAAGTGAATGGTAGAGATCCAGTGAGGCAGGATATTGTACTAGCAAAATGTCTTAGCCTATAAGAATCCATGTTGATTAGCATCATACTAGATTTTGAATAATTAACCTTGAGTCCAGCGGAAAGAGCAAAAGTATGGAGGAGAGCTTTAAGGCACATTAATTGCTTTGAATCAGCCTTAAGGATCATTAAGGTGTCGTCTACATACTAGATTACAGGGAAATCTGGACAGAATACACCTTCTAGGGGAAGGGAAAGGAGCCCAAGGCTCATTGCTTTGTTGAGAATGCATTGCAGAAGATCATCAACAAGGACAAACAGGAGGGGGGATAAATGATCCCCTTGTCTTACACCTCTTCTGCAATAGAATTTTTTCCCAGGCACTCCATTTAACAGTACAGAAGTTGAAGTAGATCCAAAAATCAACTGCATCCAATTAATCCATCTTTCACCAAAACCTTTGGCTTTGAGAATATTAATAATGGTGGAATGGTCAATTTTATCAAAAGCCTTTTCAAAATCAAGCTTCAGAATTAAAATTTCCTCCTTGGACTTGTGACATTGAAAAAGGAATTCAAAAGCCCATCCTAAGCAGTACTGGATATATCTTTGCTTTAGGAATCCATATTGGTTTTTGTGGACCAGTTTAAGATTAATTTTTTGAAGTCTGTTGCCCAGGAGCTTGGTTATAATCTTGAAGACACTATTGAGCAGTGATATAGGCCTGAAATCTGCAGGTGTCCAAGGGGTCTCATTTTTTGGAGTGAGGGTGATAAAAGAAGCATTATTGCTTTCCAAAGAAGTCTTGCCTTCATATAAATCCACAAGGAGTTATTTAACATCTTCCTTAATAATAGGCCAGCATAACTTAATGAATTCATTATTAAAACCATTGGGCCAGGGGACTTGTCATTTGGAAGCTCTTTGATTACACCTTCAAATTCCATAACAGAGAATGGCTCTTCTAAAACATCTCTTTCCTCCTGACTCAGGCACTCCCCTGCCAACTCACTAAGATTAAAGTGCATTTCAGGCTGATCATAGGTGCCCATTCTATCTCTGAAAGCATGCCAGAGGAGGTCAGCTTTACAAGAATGAGCATGAATCTCCTCATTAGATTCATCTTTGAGCATGGATATGTAATTATGACTGTAACTGATGGTAGCTTTTGAATGGAAGAACTTTGTGTTCTCATCACCCAACTTGACCCATTTGACTTTTCCTCTTTGCTTCCAATAAGCATTTTGATCTTGTAGGAGTGAAATTACAAGATTTTTCAGTAAGTCCCTAAGATTCCATTCCAGTACAGTCAGAGTTCTCATTTCCTCCAAGACATCCAAGAGATCAATAGTTGCATTGACATTACTAATTTGAGCTTTCAAACAAGGCAATTTTTTTGCCCAGATCTTGAGCCCCCTTCTGACATTTTTGAATTTAGCATTAATTGTTTTAGCAGAATCAGGGAAACCAACTGGGATGTTCTAGGCATTTTGAACAATTGCTTTAAAATCACTATGATGCATCCAGTAATTCTCAAATCTGAAAACCTGGGATTTTGGAATCATTGTGCCAATAGAAATGACACAAGGCAAATGATCAGAGGTTGGCTTGGTAAGAGGGACAAAAAAAGTTGAAAGATAGCTATGAGTCCAGGAAGCAGATGTAAAAAACCAGTCCAGCCTCTCTAGGAGAGGTTCCTTTTGCATGTTGCTCCATGTGAACTTTCTTCCTTTAAGGGGTAACTCCATGAGCCCCAGCTTGCTAATGGCTTCATTAAAAAGGAGCATGTCATTCACATCACCCCCTGCCTGTTTCTGTCAGAGGGCCTTCTAATAAAATTGAAATCACCTACAATGAGCCAATCCATATCATCAGGCATATCAATATTTCCAAACCATTATAAGAATTCCTCTCTTTTTTAGTTAATTAGGGCCCATAAATGTTGGTAAGAATCCAGGTTTCATTGGATAATAAGGAAGTCAAGGTAATGGAGATGGAGAACTCATTTTGGAAAGAAAATTGCCCAGAAAACAAAGTGCTATTCCAAATGGTAATCAAACCCCCAGAAGCCCCCCTGGAGGGGAGGAATTCAAATTTGTCAAATTTGGATGGACAGAATTTTCTGATGTAAGAGATATCAAAATCATCCGTCTTAGTTACTTGGAGGCAAATAATGTCACAACCAGATTCATCAACCTTATTTCTGAGGGCAACCCATTTTTTATCAGAATTAATGTCACTGATGTTCCAATTCAGAATCTTCCATATTCTTTTATTATCCATTAAAAACCATATTGGGGATTAGATGAAAGGGTGATACAACCAATGTCATCACCCAACTGAAGAGATTACACCCAAATAAGCAAAATGCAATCCACATCATAAACCCATTGATAGATTCAACATTCATAACTTCATTAGGTAGCAAACACATCAGGTACAAGTTTTAGGATAGGGAACCAACAAGGTTCCAGCAAAAGACAGTTTGTGATACATTAAACAACTAAGTAGAGGGCTTCTTCTTGGCTTGCTGACCACAAGTACCAGTAGCCCCAGATTTCTTCTTGCCCCCAAGGTTCAAGCTTGAGGAGCCATTCCCCTTGCTGGTTCCTTTGGAAGGAGCCTTAACTGCCACTTCAATGGCCTTCCCTTTCTTGAGAAGCCTCTTATCCAGGTCACCATCCTTTACCTTGTAGAAAGAAGCAGCAAGATTTTTAACCACTTTAGGATTTAAACATGGAGGAGCAGCATTACAAGTCAGACAGTCTGAAATTGAGCAGTTTATGTGACTTTTGAAACCTCCATTTAATTCAACAATTCTAGGACTTCTTCTCACCTTAGATTCAACTAGAGGTTCCTTGCCCTTCCTCTTTCTAGAAGGAGTGGAAGGAGAGCAGGAGGACTGCTTGTCCTCAGTGCCCAGACAAGAGGGTGCCATCTGTGAAATGCTTTCATTAGGAATGATAAAAGATATTGAATTCTCCTCAGCAATAGGTTCTTTAATAATTTCCCATAAGGGGGAAGTAAGAAAGCTCTTGACCCAATTGAACTTCTCAGGTGTAGCAAGCATGAGGGTAATAAAATTAAACCGACTTACAGGAATTTCACACATGAGTGAGTCCTTTGAAGAAGAATCCTTTTGAATATGGGGGACAAAGTAACTTTCCCAGAGCTCCAGACCTTGTTGGGAAAATCCCTGCTTTGCAGCATGAACATCAGGGATGGAAACAAAAGTTCTGACCATTCCAACCTGGAGGTGAGCTTCATTAGGGGATAGGAGGTGCTGGTCCTCCAGCATCCAATCATTATTTTCTCCAGCCTCAGCACCAGTGTCCATGGGACTCTCCACCATTCCATCTTCATCAGAGTTAGCTTCATCCTCCTCCAAGTAATTTTGAAGGATGTTCTGCAGGCCTTCCCCAATGCCAACTCCCTAAGGCTCTTCAAAAGCTGCAGGCTCCTCAGCAGCTTCAGGATCAGCATTCACAGAGTCTTCATCATCTGACTCCCAATCATTGACAAGAATAGCACCAGTAACTGCACTGTTAACATCCCGAGGGGGAAGGTTATGATCATCCACATGCATATCTTCACCAGGAGCAACCACAGGGCCTTGAACTGGGACAGCAGCAGCTTCCCAAGGATCCCAGCCCTCATTGTTAGCCCCACCAGGAGCAGGGTCTTGCACAAGTGCCAACCACTGACCCCAACCGCTAGCCTCACCAACATGAGCATGTGGGGAAGGTGGAGGAGGGGGATCTGGGGCCCAAGGACAGGAAGGGGATGTGGGTCCTCATTGTCAGCAGGCAGTGGGTCCTCTTCAGGTGGGCCCCCCAAGCAAGTCACTCTGCAAAACTTCAACAAAAAAGGTCCAAGATTCAGTCTCCACCAAGTCACCAATAGTTAACCTAACACTCTTGGGGATTTCCACCAGGTCGGTAACACGAATTTTCTCTACGATCCTTCCCTTATGGTCCTGGTCCCGCTCCCAAAGAAGAACCTTCCCAATATCAGCAAAGACAGCATTCAGATCTTCAGTGTGCCAGTGGTCCAGGGGTGGGCCAACTAGCATCACCCAACACTCATTGTTGAACTGAGTTCGCCGCCAATTCCCCCCCTCATTGTGCTTAACAAAAGAGACATGCACATCTTGGAAAGGGATAGGACTGGCCGCGATGCGCCTGTCCCTGTTGCTAACATGATGAAATTGCACATAGGCAGCCCCAAAAGGACATGCCTGAACATCCCGAAAATGCACCCGAGCCTCATTATTGAGGAAATCAACAAGAACCTTCTGAATATTCGGAAAAGGGACCTGACCAGGGGGGAGGGGATTAATGGTAGCGACAGCATACTGTTCATGCGCCTTCGACCAACGCGGAACCACCACCCTCTTGACGCGGGTTCTTCCAGCCACATGCAGCACTTGAAAGCCATTCGGCAAGAACGGCACAGGATCAATCGGAATGTTGGCCATAAATCTAGGTTTCGCCGGCGACGAGCAAGGCAGGGTTGGGGTTTCCGCAGGCGAGGGAGTTGAGGGGACAGGGAATCGAGCAGTTGATTTTTGCAATGAAATGGAGAATTCCTTAAAACCGTTGTACACAGTGGGCCAAAAATATGGGTTTTGTTGGGCCTTGAACCACCCAATGTAAGAGTTGTCGGGCCACAAACATTTCGGGAATGATGGAAAATTCAGAAAAGGAATCAGACCAAGGAGTTTAAATGTCGCGCGATTAGCGCCACCTTTTGACCCGACCGGCGTTACCACATAATTAACACCGCTATCAGCGAGAACCTGTGCGTAATACCAGCGTTGATTACTCGGGATGTTATCACACTTACTGCTCCCAGCAAGATCAGGCGAGGAATCTGCAACCGCAGTCGGAAATTTGAGCCGTTGGAAAACTGACCGAACATTTTTTGCCCTGCTTCAACAAAGGAGATTTTTTGGGGCTTTTCTTTTTGTACGTGACAACCTTCCAATCACCAGCAGATTCTTTGTAAAATTCCTTTTCTTAAAATATCCAATTTGGACCAGCATTGCCCCAAAGATTAACATGAACCCCAAATGACTCACACGAAAATTTTGAAATATTATAGATTTCAAAACCCACCGCTCTTGAAGCAACAGAGAAACAAGCTTGGAGAGCAAGACCAACCGTATGGATATCCAATTTAAAATTTTCTCTTCCAAAAGAACAAACCAGATAGAAAGGCTACTTTCTAAAACCACCAAGAAAGTTAACTTGATGCCTGAACTTATCGAAAATATTCTTCTCAAATTCCTGCCCTAATGAGAAATCCAGGGCAGGTCGATTTGTCGATGCATCCTCCTGAAGAATCTCCTTAGGAAAATCCTTGGTGAAATCCAGGGTTTTTGGCACTATCTTCTTAGCATTGAGAGAATTTTTTTAACCGAAGATCTAGGAAAGATCCGAGTGCCAACAACAACCCTTTAGACATGAAGATCAATAGAAACACCAGTTGCCACGACCTCACCTTGGATCAAATATCTAGCATCAATGACCACCTCATTGTGGTTGATAAGAACTAATCTGTTTGCACTTGGGAAAAGCATCAAATAACCTTTAGAAGGCTCCAAATCATTAGCAGGCAAGGAGAAGCAAAGAGCATGCCATTTAAAACCAGTGTCCTCATCTGCTCCAGAGATGGTAGGAGATCTACCAAGAAAACCAGATGAAGGCACCAAGAAATCATTGACCCGAGAGAGGTGAGAGGGGAACCTCAAAACAGATCCAATAAAGATCTTCTCCCCATTTCCCAAACATCTGCCCTCAAGAGGAGAGCCTTTGGCATTGAGAAGAACCAACCAAGAATCAGCCGAAAGAACGAGTGATCCCTCAAGAAACTTACCACCCATGGTCACACCAGAGTAGTTGATCTTCCAACAACCCCCTGAGGATTCCATTTAGATCCCACGCCGGTGAGAGGCCGGCGAAAGCCGGAGGCCGACCAACAGTCTCCTTAGAGGAGCCTCATGCCTCGGAAATCGTGCAGGTTTCCACTTCCCCCATCTCTCGTTTTTATCCCTCCTTGCCTATAAGAAGCCCACGATACAGAAACCCTAGGCACCCGATCAAAACTCCACGAAACTGTCTGTAGCCACCGCGACCATCGTCCCTAGATTGCGAGGATCTGAAGCTCTTCCCGGCACCCTACCGGAGGGGAGGTCATCCGGAGGACTTCTTCTTCATCATGCCAGCCTCCGGTATGAAGCGTGAGTGGTTCAACCTTGGACTATGGGTCCATGTAGTAGCTAGATGGCTGTATCTCCTCCTTGTGCTTCCATGTATAGAACTTGTGAGCTCCGTTCATGATCAAGATCTAATCTATTTGTAATCATGCATGTTGTGTTGCGGGGATCCGATGGATATTGAGATTACTATGTCAGATTGATTAATGGTTTTGTCTATTTGATTCTATCATGTCTCTGTTGTTTGTGATCTTGCATGCTCTCCGTTGTTAGTAGCTATCTTGGCCAAGTTGTTGCTAGTGACCCCAAGAGGCGGTATTTATGCTCGATAATGGGTTCATGCCTCTAGTTTCCAAGGGAAGTGACAGAAATCTCTTCGGTTGTAGATGTGCTGTTGCCACCAGGGAGAAAACAATGGTCTCTTCTTCATGGAACAAGTGGATTGTCTACCTTACACACTTTGCTTAAAGCAGTTTTCTGTTGCTTGCAACTTAATACTGGAGGGGTTTGGATGATAACCTGAAGGTGGACTTCTAGTCATAGATGTAGTTGGATGGCAGTCTATATATATTGTTGTATTGCCTAATCGAATCTCAGAGGATCTTTTTGTCTAGTATTGCATTGTTATGCCTTTCTCAGTCTTGTGAATTGCCCTGCTGTAATTTGTTTACCCTGCATCCCATGTTTGTTTATCTAAGGAGAACACCTCTAGTGAACTATGGACCCCAGTCCAATCTTTACCATTGATACATCTTCCACTGTTAATGTTTACTTGCTGCAAACCACCATCACCTTCCACACCATGCGTTTAATCCTTTGTTACAGTAAACCAGTGAGCTTGACAACCTCACTGTTCGTTGGGGCAAAGTCTTGAGTTTGTGTTGTGCAGGTTTCCATGTTGCTTGCAACATCTTTGAGATGTTTCCTTCCTCCTACTGGTTCGATAACCTCTGTCACTTACTGAGGGAAGGCTTGTTGTTGTGCTCTTCACACCTTGCTCTTGGGGTTTCCAACGAAGCGTCCCACTTCAACACCGGGCGCCATCATATCCCTACGCGAGATTGGTTCTACACTCGACATACGACTTGTTCCGTATAAGTGGATAGTGGGTGTATGTATCTCTTTCAAAATAGTTGATATAGCATTTACAACAGAGGGCCCCGAAACGGGTGTAGTAGAGACAACTGTATGGATCCATGTCATGGTTGAAGTTCGTATATTAGAAACGGTTCTATTGTAAAATCTCTAATAACAACGTAAAACTTGCAAAAGATAAAGTAGAGGCGTCTAACTTTATTTTGTAGGAGGGCATGTGATTTAATATGGTCTTGGTCGTTATGAAGGTAAGGTAGTTTACTTTTATGTTACTAAGTTGTGTAGTAATAGTCATCGTTCCTATGGACGATCTACTGGTGGTGCCGTGGACTTGGCGTCAAGCCGGTGGCAAGATGGAAATCATGGAGGAATGCTCGATGGAGATCAAGGGACGAGAAGGACCATATCATATCACAATATACATGTGATGTTGAAACATATTTTACATCTTATTGTGTGCTTGTGTTAGATACTCAACAGTAGCATACTATATAGGATGATCCGTAAGAATTCCAATGAAAGTTTTCCCCTTTGTGTGTGCACCACTAAGAAAGTTCTCCATTATGAGACATGCCGTGATGATCGGCTGTCAGACATAACTGCGGTCGCATACGGTGGGTGTAATGCATGTTGCACTGCAATACAAATGAAGTTGAATTGGCAATCCTAGCATGTATAGACATGGCCTAGGAACACAAGAGATCGAAATATCGAGCATGAGTCACATGGATGATGTGATTGACATTGGAGAATGTCTACCTATGCAGCTATGTTGCAGGCCATGACGATCGGGGTGGCATAGTGAATTGGGATCGTGTGATTGCTAAAATCGTCCAGGGGATGACAATTTTAGTGGGAGCTCAATTATGAATTGAACTCAAATTATGAACTTAGTCTAGATGTCTATTTGCAAATATCTTAGTAGATAATGGCCTATCCCATTGAGGTCCTTTGCGACCATGGGAGATTTCTATCTTGATATGGAACTTCACAGAAGGGTCCAACTTCATAGATTAATACACATGCCTAAGGGATATCCTCGTAATAAGATAATGTAACTACCTCGGTGAATTACGCTCCTAGTTACAAGCCTGGACGAGCGGATGTTGGGCCACGCAGAGATAAAACAAAACTTTTTCCTCTAATGTGGTGATCCCAAGACCTAGCTGAGGTAGAAGGCCACGAGGTTTACCACTAGACGCGCGGTTGCGGATTATTGATGAAGCGTGTCGGCTGATGCAGTGCAGTCCTCACGATCCGATCGTCCTGGTGCTGATCGCACAGCACCTCTGCTGGTATCCACACGTACAAGGAGGAGCGCCGGCGGCGAACTGCTAGGTTCGTTACGGCGGCTGGACTGCTGTGGAGCTAGGGTTTCCAACACATGGAATGACCTAACCGAACAACGATTAACCTTTCTTGGTTACAGTGCTCCACTATATATAGGGAGTGAACGTGGGATCGGCTCGCGCGACCCATTCACTAAAGCCCATATAACACTAGTCACCGTGAGTCCAACTCACTAACTCAGTCCTAATCTGGTTTAGGTCCAACCCAACCAGATTACAGATTCGGATCCAATCCGAACTTGCTCCCGCTCTTAAGTGTGTGACCCCGCAGGCTCATGGTTACTTGGACACGATTAGAGTCCGACTCACAATCGATCAATCGGCATCGGCTCCTAGCAGAACTTGCCGATTCCCAAGTACCAAAGAGTCATGACGACTTGCCTTTCCAATGCGACTTACGTCTGAGTCCCTTTTGCCTCACGATATACCTTGTCAGACTATAGGCGAATATATGTCATCCCTTAAATAGTCCGACTCTCTTCTCGATCCGAGATAAGTGATTCACCCGACTAACTCTTAGCCGATCGCCTCGGTTAACACTTAACCGAGTCGTGCATGGCCATGCTTTCCGAATCATATCTCACGAGAGGGCCCAGAGAATATCTCTCCGAGTGGAGGGGCAAAATCCCATCTTGGTTATTCATATCACGCAGCTTGATTCTCAGTCGACCCGAACCCTGCCTTTATAACTGCCCAGTTACGGATCAGCGTTTGACAGAACCTAAGTCGGTGATCCTCAACTCGGACTATGCAACAACCTCAGGTCTAAGGATTACATTGATTGAGATATACAAATGACAACTAGTTCGTTGTACCTCAATATGGGTCAATCCGACTCACTAAACTCTTTAGCCGAATCTGTGTAAGTTGGAATAGCATCTCCATGCCCATGACAAGTGGAACCGAGTCATCAAGCCAACTTTCACATTGGTCTAAGTTGTGTGTCCAGCACAACCTCAATGACCAAGGATATTTAGTATAAACAACATGAATGCATAGTTCCACAACCGAATCACATATTCAATGATACACATCAGATGTTTATACAAGGACTACTTAATAACTTTATGAATACAATGGGAAATATCATCATACATGATTGCCTCTAGGGCATATTCCCAACAGTCTCCCACTTGCACTAGAGTCAATCTTTCGACATCACATGTCTAAGCATCTAATGCCCATGGCTCTCAGGTGCGCCTCATGCTTCGGCTGGGGTAACGGCTTTGTCAACGGATCCGCAATATTTGCATCCGTGTGTACCTTGCATAACTTGATATCACCCTGATCCACGAACTGGCGAATTAGGTGGTATCGCATGAGTATGTGCTTGTTCTTCTGGTGTTGTCTAGGTTCCTTGGCTTGTGCAATAGCACCATTGTTGTCACAATACACGTCCAACGGATTGGACGAGCCCTGAACCACACCAAGATCCATGAGGAAATTCCTCATCCAAACAGCTTCCTTTGCTGCCTCCGAGGCGGCAATATACTCAGCCTCTGTTGTAGATGCAGACACAGTCTCTTGCTTGGAACTTTTCCAGCTCACAGCACCTCCGTTTATAATAAACACGTATCCGGATTGCGAGCGAGAATCATCAGAGTCGGTGAGATAACTCGCATCCGTGTAACCCTTTACACTGAGTTCATCTTCACCACCATAAACCAAGAACATATCCTTAGTCCTTCTCAAGTACTTTAGGATATTTTTAGCCGCTGTCCAGTGGATCTCTCCAGGATCAGCCTGGTATCTGCTCACAACACTTAGAGCATAGGAAACATCCGGTCTAGTACAAATCATGGCGTACATGATGGATCCAACTGCAGAAGCATATGGAATCGCACTCATCCGACTTCGCTCATCAGTTGTCGAGGGACACTGAGTCTTGCTAAGTTTTACACCATGGGACATCGGTAAGAACCCCTTCTTAGACGATTCCATGTTGAACTTCTTCAACACTTTGTCCAAATAAGTACTCTGACTCAATCCAATGAGCCTCCTTGATCTATCTCTATAGATCCGGATTCCTAGGATGTATGTTGCCTCACCCAAGTCTTTCATTGAGAAACTCCTTTCCAATGATTCCTTGGTTTCTTGCAACATCTGGACATCATTTCCAATCAGTAATATGTCATCCACATATAAGATTAGAAAATTTACTTTGTTCCCACTAAACTTCTTGTACAAACAAGAATCATGATCACTCTTGATGAAGCCAAACAATTTGACTACCTCATCAAAGCGAATATTCCAACTCCGAGATGCTTGCTTCAACCCATAAATGGATTTCTGAAGTTTGCATACCTTGTCAGCATTAGCCGGATCGACAAAACCCTCGGGCTGTATCATATACACGTCCTCGGTTAAATTTCCGTTAAGGAAAGCCGTTTTGACATCCATCTGCCATATCTCATAGTCGAAATAGGCTGCTATAGCTAACATGATCCGAACTGATTTAAGCATCGCTACGGGCGAGAAAGTCTCGTCGTAATCAACTCCTTGAACTTGTCGGAACCCCTTCGCGACAAGGCGTGCTTTATAGACGGAAACATTTCCATCCATATCAGTTTTCTTTTTAAAGACCCATTTGCACTCGACGGGTCTTGCACCGTCTGGCAGATCAACCAAGTTCCAAACTTGATTTTCATCCATGGACTTTATCTCGGATCTCATGGCTCCAAGCCATGACTCGGAATCAGATCCCACCATCGCTTCCGAATAATTTGTCGGCTCATCACTGTCTAACAGTAACACATCACGAACACTTCGTAATCTTGCCGATCTTCGTAGTACAGGTGCGGCTATCAGCTCAGCTGCCACGATCGGCTCATCCTCCAAGGTTTTTGCCGACTCGCTACTTGCCGATTCCTCTCGAATTTCTTCGAGTTGCACCGTGCTCCCACTTACTCCCCGACTGAGAAACTCTTTCTCAAGGAAGACACCATTCCGAGCGACAAACACTTTGCCCTCTTCTCGGTTGTAGAAGTAGTAACCCAAGGTTTCCCTCGGATACCCCACGAAAATACACTTATCCGATTTGGCTGTAAGCTTGTCTGACTGGAGTCGCTTGACAAAAGCTTCACAACCCCAAATCTTAAGAAAAGAAAAACTCGGCTTTTTGCCTGTCCACATCTCATGCGGTGTCTTCTCTACCGATTTTGATGGTACTCTGTTTAGTGTGAACGCCGCTGTTTCTAGACAATAACCCCAAAATGATAAAGGCAGATCTGTCTGACTCATCATTGATCGTACCATGTCCAACAAGGTCCGATTCCGCCTTTCCGAAACACCATTCCTTTGTGGCGTTCCTGGCGGAGTAAGTTGAGGAACTATTCCACAACTTTTCAGATGGTCATCAAACTCATGGCTCATGTACTCGCCTCCTCGGTCCGACCGAAGAAACTTAATTTTCTTGCCGAGTTGATTCTGTGCTTCATTCTGGAATTCTTTGAACTTTTCAAAGGCTTCCGACTTATGTTTCATCAAGTAGATATATCCATACCTACTCAAATCATCAGTGAAGGTAATGAAGTACTCATAACCACCCTTGGCTGTCGTGCTCATTGGTCCACATACATCACTATGTACTAGTCCCAACAAGTCGGACGCCCTTTCGCAACTCTTTGCAAAAGGTGTCTTGGTCATTTTGCCGAGTAGGCAAGATTCGCATGTCTCGAACGACTCCAAGTCGAACGAAGTTAGGAGTCCATCATGATGGAGTTTCTTCATGCGTTTCCAACTTATATGACCAAGCCGACAGTGCCAAAAGTAAGTCATATTCAGATCATTTGGTTTCAACCTTTTAACATTTATGTTATAAACCGACTCACCATCAAGATTCAAAATAAATAACCCGTCCTGGACGGGTGCAAAGCCGTGAAACATATCATTCAAATACAAAGAACAACCATTATTCTTGATATTCGACTCATAGCCTTGCCTCATCAAACATGAAGCAGAAATAATGTTTCGACTGAGTACTGGAACATAATAACAATTATTTAGTTCCATAATGAATCCGGAAGGTAAATGAAGTTGCATCGTGCCGACTTCCAACGCAGCAACTCTTGCTTTGTTGCCGACTCGAATATCAACCTCTCCTCTTGCTACGCTCCTAGTTCTTACCAGTCCCTGCAACGAGTTGCAGATGTGAATAACTGATCCGGTATCATATACCCAAGAACTATTAGGTGCATCAGCAAGATATATGTCTATAACATTGCAAACAAGTGTACCTGAGTCGTAAGTCATACCTCCACTCTTGGCTTTGTCGGCCAAGTACTTGCTGCAGTTCCTCTTCCAGTGGCCATCCGCCTTGCAGTAGAAGCAAGTGGATCCGGCTGAAGGAGATGGTTTAGTCCCTGAGGAAGCGCTTGGGACCGGGTCCTGAGCCTGCTTTCCTCCTGACTTAGCCTTCTTCTTAGTCCAAGAACTCTTCTTGAACTTAGCCTTATTCTGCACCATCAACACTTGACTGGTGCCCTTCTTGAGATCCGCCTCTGCCTGCTTGAGCATCCCATGCAATTCAGTGAGCTTCTTATCCATACCATGCATGTGGTAGTTCGAAATGAACTGCCCATATGCACTAGGAAGAGAGTTCAGAATTATATCCGTAGCGAACTCTTCGCTTATGGGGTAGCCAAGCCTCTCCAGAGACTGCACGTAACCAACCATTTTGATCACATGCGGACTCAGTGGATCACCATCCTTAAGCTTGCAACTCAGCAAAGCCTGAGAGACTTGATACCTCTCAGTCTTCGCCTGAGCCTGGAACATACTTTTGAGGCTTTCGATCATATCGTAGGCCTCAACATGCTCGAACTGCTTTTGCAAGTCCGGTTCCATGTGAGCAAGCATAAGACAGCTAATATCCGTGGACTCATCCTTAGCCCGACGGTAGGCATTGGTGGTTGCGACAGTCGCATTCTCATTCGGCTCATCTGGAAGTGGGTTGTCTAGGACATGGTCCTTCTTTTCTTGTTTGAGAACAATTCTCAAATTTCGATACCAGTTGGTAAAATTAGTGTCGTTCAGTTTATCTTTCTCAAGAATGGTTCTCAACGCAAAACCGGATATCTGAGAGTGACTGCTACTAGGTGCCATGATCTACAACAGAAGATATGCAAAAACACTTAAGACATGTATTCATAAAAGAGCAAGCATATTAAACATTTTAATATTTTATGCTCCCACTAGAACCAACACCCCTCCGATGGTTACTTAGTGATTCAGGATCCTAAATAAGCAAGTCGGCTAGTGAGCTTTAGCATCACCGCTAGCCGCCAAGTGATCTAGGTAGACAACTCCTTGTCAATCGCATCTCATGCGACTCCTGTTGGACGGGTGGCATCACATGCCCCGGCTCCCATCCTTCTTTTCCCCGAGTCCCACAACCGTTGTGATAGACCCGTCTAGCTTACCGAGTGTTTCTGCAGTAAGAGTCCGACTCGAACACACCTAGTCGGAAAGAATTGGCAGCACCTCAATTTTATGAGCCCACTACCAAAAATGTCCGACTTGTGATGGTGCAAACACTGGCGGGAAAAACGACTAGACCTTCTTTGAGGGATTAAATTTTACCGACTATCTAATAGAGGTAAAACAGAGACATAACAATAACACAAAATAAAGCAATTATAATGTGAAATGGTATGGCTCTCTTCATGGCGATCTCCATCTCCACAAAGCCTGTAATTCGACTCGTGCCAACTCTTGTCACTTGCCGTCTTACTCCATGTCGCCGACATGTACAACGCCTTGCATGCCTTCCGGGTTCTCCAAACAGCTACACTAGCTTAGTAAAGTAAATTACATAGAGAATCCGACACGCAGGTCGTTATACAATAAAAAGACAGCACCTAGGCTCCAGCCGGCTGACAAAAACCGTGATTCGCAGATCACGTATGGATTACACACATACATCACATGCACATGAACCATACCATTCACAACTTCCTGCAAAAACAAGTTATGCATAGATACAATATCTACCGGCGTTGTGAAACTCGCAACGACATCTAAGGCGCTACGACAGGGCGAAGCCGGCGGTCCCGCTAGCCGGATAGCGGGCGGGGATCGAAGGGGCAGCGCCCCTCGCTGGTGCGGGCAGCGCCCGACGATTTTTCCGAAAACGTAGATCTCATCTACGATCCGAACATGGATTCCGACCATCGTTCCGATTCGATCAAACTCTTTGATCTTTGATCACCGCTTCTGGATTTACGTGTCACAGTCTACCCCGATGGCGGAAGCCGACCGGTAGGGGTATGTCGTTCCACGACCTCAGCAGTATGATCACGGAAATCAGATCTACCATCCCCCGAGTATAGTTGATCCAATCAACCTCGTACAAAACCGATCTATCTCATAGATCGACCACCAAACAGCACATAGATCTCATCTACATCCTACCGCATATCACATATGCGAGATCTCGAGCCTAAAACCAGAAGCTATCGCTCTGATACCACTGTTGGGCCACGCAGAGATAAAACAAAACTTTTTCCTCTAACGTGGTGATCCCAAGACCTAGCTGAGGTAGAACGCCACGAGGTTTACCACTAGACGCGCGGTTGCGGATTATTGATGAAGCGTGTCGGCTGATGCAGTGCAGTCCTCACGATCCGATCGTCCTGGTGCTGATCGCACAGCACCTCTGCTGGTATCCACACGTACAAGGAGGAGCGCCGGCGGCGAACTGCTAGGTTCGTTACGGCGGCTGGACTGCTGTGGAGCTAGGGTTTCCAACACATGGAATGACCTAACCGAACAACGATTAACCTTTCTGGGTTACAGTGCTCCACTATATATAGGGAGTGAACGTGGGATCGGCTCGCGCGACCCATTCACTAAAGCCCATATAACACTAGTCACCGTGAGTCCAACTCACTAACTCAGTCCTAATCTGGTTTAGGTCCAACCCAACCAGATTACAGATTCGGATCCAATCCGAACTTGCTCCCGCTCTTAAGTGTGTGACCCCGCAGGCTCATGGTTACTTGGACACGATTAGAGTCCGACTCACAATCGATCAATCGGCATCGGCTCCTAGCAGAACTTGCCGATTCCCAAGTACCAAAGAGTCATGACGACTTGCCTTTCCAATGCGACTTACGTCTGAGTCCCTTTTGCCTCACGATATACCTTGTCAGACTATAGGCGAATATATGTCATCCCTTAAATAGTCCGACTCTCTTCTCGATCCGAGATAAGTGATTCACCCGACTAACTCTTAGCCGATCGCCTCGGTTAACACTTAACCGAGTCGTGCATGGCCATGCTTTCCGAATCATATCTCACGAGAGGGCCCAGAGAATATCTCTCCGAGTGGAGGGGCAAAATCCCATCTTGGTTATTCATATCACGCAGCTTGATTCTCAGTCGACCCGAACCCTGCCTTTATAACTGCCTAGTTACGGATCAGCGTTTGACAGAACCTAAGTCGGTGATCCTCAACTCGGACTATGCAACAACCTCAGGTCTAAGGATTACATTGATTGAGATATACAAATGACAACTAGTTCGTTGCACCTCAATATGGGTCAATCCGACTCGCTAAACTCTTTAGCCGAATCTGTGTAAGTTGGAATAGCATCTCCATGCCCATGACAAGTGGAACCGAGTCATCAAGCCAACTTTCACATTGGTCTAAGTTGTGTGTCCAGCACAACCTCAATGACCAAGGATATTTAGTATAAACAACATGAATGCATAGTTCCACAACCGAATCACATATTCAATGATACACATCAGATGTTTATACAAGGACTACTTAATAACTTTATGAATACAATGGGAAATATCATCATACATGATTGCCTCTAGGGCATATTCCCAACAGCGGAAATGGTTAAAATAGTACGGTGGGGCCCAAATGCCACTCACAGGTAGACCTTTCGCCCGTCCTAACCATTTCCAAACATCGGGACAAGAACGGGCGGCGTAATCGGCAGGCGAAGGGATCAACTACATACACAAGTGGGTATGTATGCAAGCCACCATACAACAGTCCTCAGAGCCATTCCATCTAAAAGAAATAGAAATATTGCAACGCCATACGGCAAGATCCAAATGTCCTAGATAGATATAATAGTTTAGGATATCTCCTACATCAAACATCAGAGTATCAGGCGGAAGCGGCAAACAAGATCCGAGTACGGATAAGAAGCAAATCGGCATAAGATGCCCCTTAATAAACACATCCCGCCCACAGATCTCACGGATCCCCATTCCCGGAATCTCTACACCAAATGATCGTTGCCCACATCGTCTGTATCCTCCACCCAGTATCCATCTCGTGAGTGTACCTGTTCATCTGAATCAAATAATTTATCGTGTGAGACCCTAGGGGTACTCAGCAAGTCTTTATGCCTCAAAAGGGGACACAACCTGGGGTGACGCAATTGCAGCAAAAGATAAACCCTAACAATTCTATAGATACTCGCTAACCATCCGCCTAACCAAAGATAGACGGATGTCCGTGAATTAATAACAACAGTTATAATGGTAATATTAACAGATCCATCCTCCTCCTCGCTTACCAACGAGGAAGCGGACGAATAACCCTCCCATCCGTTGGCAGTTTTATTATCCATTCCATGAGTGTTGCACTATTTACTAGTCAGTTACTTAGTCGAATTAAAAGCGGTACTTTAGTTATACTTGTCTATGATCGAGAAACTGTGCTCCAAGTCGTCCATAACCGCGGACACGGCTTTCAGAAAGTTTTACCCTGCAAGGGTGCACAAATAGCAACACCCACTCGATCAACCTCGGAAAAACCAAATCAAAACCCAACGAGGCATTCACGACAAAGCAATCACAAGATTCAGAAATATTTCAGGGGGCCACCCCATTAAGCTACCCGCAACGAAGTTAGCCGACTCCGAGACGGACTCAAGGTTTGCGTCAGTGGCTGTAAACGACTGGGAACCCGAAAATGTGACTGGGCTTGTCTATACCGCGAAAACACTCCGCTTCCAAAACAGTACAGGTGCATTCCTCGCACAATCTTAAATTAAGCAGTAAAGCATGGCATAAGTACAGGATAGTAATAAAGCCCTAAACTACTTTGTGGCCCCAAGAAATAAGAATGAATCAAGCTCTGGCTCAGGGGGTCCCATAAGCCTCCCGGATGTGGATAGCGCGAATATTCAAGGAATAGGAATCAAGTACTCGGGGTCCTACGGGACACAAGTGAGCATGAAAAACCAAATAGCAGATATTGCTCACCGGTGCCACTTTCATTAGTTATCCCATACTACTCAGGTTAAGTTGTTTAGGTACCTCGTTATCCATCAGACACTCACATACCCTACACATGCTGTTCTACGCCTCTAATGGCTCAAACAACTCCTGTAGTAATGGCTCATGGGATGGAGGAACAAGCTTCGGTGGGGTTTAAAAGTAAAGGCTATGTAGTACTTGGGATTCAGTTTAATGCAAACGCGACTCAATGATGCAAGAATAAGATAGAGGCAATAGGTACTATATGTATGCAAGCATGTGGTAGTGCTTGCCTGGCAGCTCAGTTGAAGCGAGAGAAGGATCTGGGTAGTGCTCCTGGGTTTCTTGATAAATCCCCTGCTCAGCGTCTATTCGAAGAAGAACCAAACAAACAAGGGCCAACATAAATAAAGTGCACAAGCATATGAATAAGATGCGACAAGCAAACAATCATGCCATGATGAATGATGCACAATTTGCATGGCAATAAAGTAGCATGGCATGGGTGAGGTGTGGAATACAAGAATAAAGCCTTTTATTGAGTTTTGGTCACATTTTAACCTCATATAAGTTGCTGTATGCTTTATATTTATATGATGCATGCTGCAATTCAGAACATGGAAAGCATAAACAGAAAGGTCTCGTCGAGCTAATCATTTTAGACATATTATTTGTCAAATTTGGAGTTATAAAACAAAAGTTATTAATTAATTAAGGCAAAAGGGCATTTTATTGTAATTTTAACCAACTCGAAAATTAAAGTATCCAAAATATATTTTGAATGGAAGATTTGAATTCCTCACATTTTTCTGATTTCAAAACATATATCATTTGTATTATTTGGAATTATATTTCAAAAGTTATTTAAAAACAGAAATTAAAACATATTTAAACATTTAAGCAATTGTTTTATTTAAACAGAAAATCGTCAGGGCATTTTATACCCGGACTGAGCTAGCCTCAGCCACAGACAGGTGGGCCAGGTGCTGGCTGGGCGAGGCACACGCGCACGAAAAAGCTTTCACACCGGGGCTCTGCCTAGCCCGCGTGGATGACAAGCGGGCCCAGTGGCTGCGGGCCCACGAGACAGTGGGGATTACCCCTAGAGGCTGACAGGCCGGCGTGGCTGGAGCGCGGGTTAGGGGTTCAAACTGCGGGGGTGTTTTTGCAAAAGGGGCAGGGAGACTGACTGGTGGGGCTCGGTGTACCGCGGGTTGAGGCGAAGATAAAAAAGGGGGCTATTCGTAAATTGACCACATGCCCGTACTGTTCCTCTTCTTTCTCTGAACCGCGGACAGATTCGTGCACGACAGGCAGAGCGCGGCACGCGGGGGACTCGAACCCGCGACCTGGGCGTGCGTGCGGAGGGCGGAGCCGCTGCGGCAGGTGGAGGTTGCTGACAGGGAGCGGATTGGCGGCTAGGTAACGCTGGGTGCCACGGGGTCGTGCAGGCGCAGACACGCCTAGAGAGCGTTCGTCCTGGGGTCCGGCGAGAACAGGGAGCCACGGCGAGGCCGGAGGTGTCAGGGAGAAGGAGGAGCTCACCGGGAGTGTGTCGGTGGTGGCGGAACGGCCTGGGACGCAGGGGATCGGCGACGATGCAGACGGACGGAGCTCTAGGGTTTGGCTCGGTGACGACGACGCGCAGCATAGTGCAGACCTCCTCCTCCTCGCTGGCGCGGTCCAGGGTGAAGCAGGGGTACTCCTCGGTCTTCCTCGACACCAGAGATCGCCACGCCACCAGCTGGAAAAAGAAGGGACGGTGGAGGCCGACGGTGGCCGGCGTTGGGGTAGGTGGTGGCGATGGAGAAGAGAGGGGAGAGGGCAGGGCCCTGGGGCGGATCTGGGGAAGGCAGCAGGCGAGAGAGAGGGGTAGATAGGGATGGGAGAGGTGAGGGGGTGCCGTGGGGGAGTGGGGCAGAGAAAGGTGGCTTCTACCACTTTTCTTCCTCCTCCTTCACGTGCTCGGGTCGGGGCAGGAGCAGGGCAGGCGCATGGGGCTGCAGGTGGGGTCAGGGCGAGGCCAGGTAGGCAGGGGGAGGCTCGGGCTGGTGGGGCATGCAAGGCAGAGAGAGAGCTAGAGAGAGAGGGGTAGGCTCGGGTGTAGCTAGGGTTGGAGCTAGGGTTTGGAGAGAGGGGGGTATGGCTCGGGTAGGGCTTGGTTTGGGTGGTAGCTAGGTGGGCCAGGGTGGCCAGGAAGGTAGAGAGAAGAGAGAGGCCGAGAGATGAGTGGTATGGTTTAGGGTTTTAGGCATAATCTACTTGACCATGCATGGATGGAGTGAAAAGGAGAGGAAGGGGAGGAGAAGAGAGAGAGATGTGGTGAGGTTTTAGCACTACCAAACTAGATCAAGCCAAAAGAGAGGGAGATAGATGATTCACTCAAAAGACCAAATAAACAAAGGAGGCAAAAAATGGAGATGGTTGCATGGCCCATGCATAATATTAGTGCTAGGTTTCATCTTGTGAAAACAACATAAATATCCATAGCATTTATATCTATGCATTCCAAAAATATGGAATGAGCCAAACTAGAAGAAGTGAAAGGATGCCCCATGTGGAATAGTTGGAGATGACCATATTTGAATAAAAATGGGACATGCTAGTGTGTGTGTGCCACTAGATGCTCAATAGTCCCAAAATATCCCAACATGAGCATAATTCTATAATAATCCATATGGAAGCTAGAAAAGGGTTCCACCCACAAGGCATGCAAAGGTGGCCATTGTAACACCCTCAGAATCGGACCTATGCAAGTTTTAGCGAAACCCGCCAAACCCGCATAGAAACGATTCAAAGGTGCCCACCAGGCACTTTCGTGCGGGTGGAAAATGAAGTAATAACATTACACAACAGTCCTCGATGGGACCCACAGAACAGATATATATAACATCGACTCAAAAGAGTCAAGAATACAGATATAATATACAAAGATCCAAATCACCTTGAAAGGATAGAGCGTCCGACTACGGACAAGATGCAAATGGGGCTAAGAGCCCTGAAGAATAACCAATGGCGTCCATAACCCTGCCCAGGCCAAGCCGGAAGGGTAACCCTGCTAACGACGTCGATCTCAAAACCTGCTTAAAAAAAGGGGTGCCGACAAAGGGCAAAGGAAAAAGAGGAGCGTCAGTACTGAGGCCAGTACACGGCGAGACTAGAATTCGGCGGTCCTCGCCTACAAAGGTATGGTGAACTGAAGCGGCAGCGGCAGCATGCACTAGACAACCTATAGAGACTCGATACAACTGTCGGATTTAAGAGAGGGTTAAGAATGACCTACTCGGATCCAACCTGAAGCTAACACCAAACAAACCCATCCTGGCGTTTCCCCCTCGAGACCAAACGAGGAAGTCAACCGAGGAACTCACACAGTTGGCAGTTTTATTTATTCAGTTATTGTTGCAGCGCTTACTAGTCAGGTTTAGTTAATCATCCTGATAAAGTAAGCAGTGGGCACTTTTAGTTAACCTTTCCGTTGTAGTTGCAACACTTACTAGTCAGATACAATTAGCATGAGATAACCCAAAACCCAGCAGTTGTTGGTACTTTTATTCAGCCATTCCGTTGTAGTTGCAATACTTACTAGTCAGGTACAATGGTCGCAAGCGACACTCAAAGCAAGCAGTTGTGGGCAATATTAGTTAGCCATTCCATTATAGTGAAGCTGATTACTAGTCATTATAAGTCAAATTTATAGCAATAAACTTTAGTTATGCTTGTCTATGGTCGAGATACTGTGCTCCAAGTCGTCCATAACCGCGGACACGGCTTTCAGAAAGTTTTACCCGGCCGGGGTGCACCAATAGCAACACACACTCGATCAACCTCGGAAAAACCAAATCAAAACCCAACGAGGCTTTCACGACAAAGCAATCACAGGATTCAGAAATATTTCAGGGGGCCACCCCATTGAGTAGACCCGCAACAAAGTAAGCAAGCTCCGAGACGGACTCAAGGTTTGCGCCAATGGCTGTAAACGACTGGGAACCCGAAAGTGTGGCTGGGCTTGTCGATACCGCGAAAACATTCCGCTTACCTAAACAGTGCAGTGTGCTCCTCGCACAATCGTAAATAAACAGTAGCATGGCATAAGTACAGGATAGTAAATAAAACCTCAAACTAGTTTGTGGCCCCAAGAAATAAGACTGAATCAAGCTCTGGCTAAGGGGGGTCCCATATACCTCCCGGATGTGGATAGCGCGATAAAACAAGGAACAGGTATCAAGTACTCGGGGTCCTACGGGACACAAGTGGGCGTTCGGAAACCAAATATTTTCTATCACCCACCGATGCCTCTGCTTACTTCAATTTTAGTTGTTAAACAGGAATTAAAGTGAACGATAAGTAAAACTATGATCACCTCCAACATCAACATGCGGCAATACATCAACAACTGTGGCATATGACGACGCACAACAGCACTTGAGCAAGCGACTACGACACGCAAGTCCAACTATCTACCAAACAACAGGTAATAGGATGTGGCCAAGGCAATATACGGCTGCAAGGGATAGTACGGGTACGGAAACTAGAGCATGGCAACACAGATAGCAATAGATCAACAGGAGGGAATAAATACTAGAAAAGTAAGATACGTAGAAAGAGGGAGATGCTCGCCTGAAAACATTGTCGAAGGTTCAACCGAAGATCGGGGCGAAGCTCACATCAACTCAATGGCCTTATCCGCGAAGAAGCAAAACACTAGAAGAAACACCGGATGCAATATTTAATACAAGGGCAGAAGATCGGCATGATGCATGTATGATGGATGACATGGCAAAGGTGCGATGCAATTAGGTCATATTAAGCGGAACCGGGGTCCCGACAATTAATTGAATGGTTCAAGTTATTGAGCTACCCCGCAATTAAATGTTGTATTAACATGGCAAAAGATAGTACTGGTTCGCTACACAAGTTTAGATGAGGCCAATATGAGACTAGATTTGCCCGCATATGGGCCCCATATTTAATTATTAGGTGAATCGGCATAAGGCCCCCAAACCACAGACAAGGATGCATGCATGAACAATTCAATATGCAACAATTTATAAATATGGCATTTATAAAATAGGGTTCTCGGATAAGGGTCACACATAAGGGTTCGACGATCTTGGGGTTCCGGGGTTCGGGTCGGTCTCAGGGTCCAGGGTTCGACGGAAACGTTCTCGGACTCCGGGATCGTTCTCGGATAACGGGGGTAGTTCTTGTAGCGTCTGGGAAGCAGGACTTGGGTCGGTGTCGGGGTGCGTCGGATTCTTCCGGGTCGATGCCGTTCTTGTCGTCGCGAAGGTCTTGTCGGGTCCCACGGGGTCGGTCTTGCCGTTGCGAGGGTCTTGTCGGCACCGCGCCATCGAGTCGGTCTTGGCATTCGGGGTGAAGAACTTGGCGTTCCGGGGTTCGGTAGGCGAACTTGTCGGTGGTGTCTTCTAGTGGCATCACGGTGGTTCTCGTCGATGTCCTCGTTGGTCGATTTTGGCATCGCGACGGTTATCTCCCGCGGACTCGGTCTTGGGCCTCGGAACTTGAATGGCTCCGCGAAGATCTTGGAGTCCGTGGCAATCTTGGTTACGAGGGTAGATCTTGCGGCCCCAAAGACGGTCTTGGCTATTGGACAACACAATAGCACAGAGACTGGGATCTGCAGCCGATGCGATGTCCAAAAGCTGGTCAAGCCAGAGGGTTCGCTGGTACCCGTAGATCCTGAGGCGGTGCAACCACAGTGGCGCAGATGACCTGCACAGGTTCACCCTTAGAGAAGCAGAGCACTTGGCCTCGGTGACCTGGGCACCATGCAAACAGACGGAGAGCGGACACGCAGCAGGACAGCGTCCTAGGAGGCGGAAAACTCAAGGCGACGCTGGCACAGACGGAAGGGCGCCGAGGGGTCGTCGCGGAGTTGGGGAGGAGGGGGTCGGCGAGGGGAAGGCCTCGGGGAACGGCGGAGGCGGCCGGCCTGGCGGAGCAGGAGGATGGTGGCGGCGGCTGCTGCCGGGGTCGGGGCGGAGCCGGGAGGGACGGGGGACGCGCGGAGCGGGGAGGCGCTGGCCCGGCCGGAGGCGCGGAGGGGAGGAGGTCCGGCGGGGACGCGGGTGGGGCAGAGGGGACCGGAGGAGGCGCGGCTCCGGCGAGGTTGCGGGGAGGGCGAGCCTGAGGAGGAGCGGGCGCGCCGCGAGCAGGGAGAGAGAAGGGAGGAGCGGCGGGGAGGTGCTCTAGGGGGTAGAGGCGGACGGGGCAGAGGTGAAGGGGAGGGCAGCGCGCCGGGGGAGGTAGACGTTGAGCGGGGGCGTCGCGTGCGGGGTGAGCGCGAGGAGGAAGACGGCCAGGAAGGTTGCGGGGCATGCGGCCAGGAAGGTGGGGCCGGTTGGGGGTCAGGTGGTGTGGGGTTCTGGGCAGGGGCGGGGCGTGCGGAGCGTGTGCGTGGTGTGTGTGTGGCCCTGTGTGGGGGCAGGGTTGAGAGGGAGTGGGAGAGAGGCCAAGTGGCAAAAGGGGATTGGAGGGGATGAGGGGAGAGGTGACGTGGCGAGAGCTGATTGGAGGGAGTGAGGTGGAGGGGGTGTGTGGGTAGATAGGTTGGTAGCTGTAGGAATAAGGGGTGGACCGTTTTGTATTTTTCTGGGGTGGTCGTTCGGGTCATTCGGCCCGTTCGACTGCCCCACTAAAATAATATAATTTTTATTTGATTTTAAATGCACCGTTTGCAAACCGATAGTAGACCAACAAAAATAATCCGGAGACCCGGGGTTTTGCGTTTGAATTAAGATAGGGCGTTTTAGAAAACAAAACGGGCTTTGCGAAAATAGTTTTAGACAAACAACATATGATGATGACGATGCAATGCACAAATTCAACGCGATTTTCTAGTAGTGGTTTTGCGGGATGCCACAGCCATGTGGCTCTCATATACCAATAATGTGAAAACAACATGGTGCATATATGGGAGCATGTGGAAATGGAATTGGATCCATCCCAACCCACATGAGCTAGAGGTAAAACCAAATAAGTTGCAATGCTCATATATGGTGGAATGGTGGAATGATGGGGTGATGACAAGAAAGGTGGTGGGGATTAATAAAAGATATGCCCCCAACTCAACTTGGGCATTTAAACAATATATCAACAACCAAATACAATATCAAGAAGCAAATACAATTAATGATGCATATGAGAGGAGATCCAAATTGAAAAGGGTTTTATATGATGCTCAAATGCAAGGTGGCATGATGACATGAGCATGATATAATGATGATGCAACCATTATATGTAGGAAGTAGCATTTATATAGACTAGGCTAGTAGCATTGCAATTGTTAGACAATTGGGATGCTACAACTCTCCCCCACTAAACAAGAATCTCGCCCCGAGATTCCTAGGAAAAAGAAAACAACACAAGGAGAGGCGGGTGTTCGAACGAAGGTGACCCTCACGTTCCCAAGTTGATGAACAACGGAATGGTGCGACCACTACACCTTGCAAAACTTGCTAGACTTGTTGCGAGTCTTGCGTTTTGCTTGCGAAACAACGGGTTAGAAGAGTTGAAGGATTGTCGTGAGACAAGAAGGATAGGATGGGCATAGCTCCGGTTTTCTCAAGAAACATGATAAAGGAATAGAACCACTTGTGAAAGAAAAGGAAAAGATGATGTATCACGGATACAGAAAGACACACCGTTAAGATTAAAGATTTACCGATACAAGAGAGGATGAATCTTTGTCTCGCCGGAAGAAAGGAGCTAGATTGGAGAGGTTTTGAACCACTATTACAATAGCATCGTATCTCCTCTCGGATTTGAGAAATGAAGTTCGGAAACAATATTGCCTTCAAACAATAGAGTCCCTTGATATCAACAGAAAGATTTAGTTAGACATCGTCGGATTAGATTCTTGTTGCGCTGGTAAGAACCAAGGATCACGCAATTTAGGTGCGCAGATATATCTTCCAGAGATGGATGTGAAGCTAGATCATGGTGGAATCCCGAGAAGCAAAGAATATGGAGGATCTGGAGTTTATCGTAGAGATACTTATTGCTTTCTTTAGCCTTGAGGCTAACGCAATAGATTTGCGGCTGATGGCCTCAACCATAATTGGCTTTACCATAGAAAAAGAATTGATGAAACAAAGAGAGAGATAGTTTCCTTTAATCTTGTTTGGGGATATCGAGCATCGGTAGAAAGACGAGGATAGAAAAAGGTTTGCGTTTGTTTCCACCAGATAATTGAGGATTTTGCTCCGTGTAGAAAGGGTGAGATCACCAACAAGAGATTATTGATTACTTTCTTCGAAAGAGCACTCCGGAAAAACAAGGACGGAAGTAAAAGTATCAAGGGATAAAGGCCACTTCTAACTTCGTGGAATGAGTGAAATCACATTAATTCACCAATTCAATGTACAAGAGCGAATGATAAGAGTAGTGGTATGGTAGCTACTCCATCCCGCACTCAAAGCATTACTCCGCACATGAATAAGAAAATCATGCAACCCAACTACCGAAACAGACTGAAGGTGTTGGCAAAAACTCATAGAACTCCGTTAGAAAACAAGGATAGATGCAAACGATTCGCCGGATTCATAGATAGATAAAGATGACGATGTTGTCGTCATGTCAGAAGTACCAAGCCACCGGAAAGATATAAAGGAAGAACACGGAGACAACTGCAAAATTTCACAGATATAGAAAAAGATAGCACCACTTGAACAGAAGGAATACAAGATCTGGAAGGTCTTCATGGCCTCCGGTGGATTGAGCATAGACGATAGAGCGAGAGTGTTTCAAGAGATTACTTAACGAGATTGAGGTGAAAGAACTCCATGTTCTTCTTGAAATGATTGAGAGAGATTTAGCAGCCTTGAGGAAATCTTCAGCGGAACGACGATGATAACTTGCCAACAAGGAACAACTCCGGATTGGTTGAAGATGGAGGATGGAATTAACAATGGACTTGCTGATTCCAGAGTTGAAGTAATGTATTTAGCAGAAGGACGTGGTCGAGATATGTGACTTCAAGAAGTCAGAATTCTCACTTTGAGACTTTGCACACAGGCAGTGCTCACGAAGCTCGAGAGAAAGAGACACAGATGATCCTCCATGTCCTTCCATAGATATCGAATAGGCAAGCATATTATCAACATATACCACCATGGATTAACAAGATATTCCCAGAATACCAAGTTCAAGAGGCGGGAGAACGAACAAATGCTCGAAACACTTTCTGAGCTCAACGCTCTTTGAAAGATCAACGTTACGAGTAAGGATTCCTGTTGAATAAGATGCGCTGACAGAATAGGTTAACTGGTCCTTCGGAAGAAAAAGAGATGTCACCTGGTTCACATTGTCGATCGGATCACCGGTTACAAAGATAAAGAGATCTTGGATAAGAACCGATGATAGCTCATACCTTAAGCAAAGCTATCAGAGACGAAAAGATGCAATTCCCTCGTATCCAGGAGAATTGTGCAGATATGGGGTTCAAAAGGATGTGCAGCATGATGGACAGATGATAGACCGCCATAGTGCTTTGAGAAACTCCGGATTGCCAAAGATGCTTGAATATGCATAGATATGATCACGGTGTACTCAAAATCATAGGAGATAACCGTCACCAATTGGAGGATAGTGGTGATTGCATTTTCCATATTCCACTCAAGATAAGTGTCATATAGCTATGCCGAGAACCAAATTACAATCACCAGCATCGGATCGACACATGTTATGTAATTAGCCCAAAAGAATTGGAGATGAAAAGAAACTCTAGGATTAAGCGCCGATGACAAAAGAATGAGTTAGCATGGACATGCTGATAAAAGGGAGATAGATAATGTTTCACACACGACTAAAAAGGAGTGTGGAAGCACAGATGTATCAAAGAAATTTTTTCCGCATTTTTCGGCATTAAAATACCAATAGATGCGCAAAAACACTTATCAGGTAGAGATTAGCAACTGATGGTTTCATAGAACGTGGAGTTGCTAGAAGGAAGGACACCCTTAAGAAGATGGCACCGGTTAACAAGGAGTCAGATAGATCGCGCCGGTATTCAAAAGCCTGTCAGTATGGAATGTACCAACAGTTGATAACCAAAGGCAGATAAAGATAACATGTTGGATACAACAGATAGACAAGGAATTACACACACACACACATTCTATGGTACTACGGAAACCCAGAACACGTGAATCCTAGTTTGAATTTAAGAAGAGGATAGAAAACGTTACACTTCCTTAACAGAAAAGGGTGGTGGTTGGGTAAGAAGAAAAATGGAAGCAGTCCTACTCTCGCGTTTTGTTTTTCCCTAGTATACATAGCTACCAAAAATATTTGCTAGACAGACAACGACCATTTAGCTGAGACCCTGAAGGGCAGGATGGCTCTGATACCAATTGTAACTACCTCGGTGAATTATGCTCCTAGTTACAAGCCTGGACGAGCGGAAATGGTTAAAATAGTACGGTGGGGCCCAAATGCCACTCACAGGTAGACCTTTCGGCCGTCCTAACCATTTCCAAACATCGGGACAAGAACGGGCGGCGTAATCGGCAAGCGAAGGGATCAACTACATACACAAGTGGGTATGTATGCAAGCCACCATACAACAGTCCTCAGAGCCATTCCATCTAAAAGAAATAGAAATATTGCAACGCCATACGGCAAGATCCAAATGTCCTAGATAGATATAATAGTTTAGGATATCTCCTCCTACATCAAACATCAGAGTATCAGGCGGAAGCGGCAAACAAGATCCGAGTACGGATAAGAAGCAAATCGGCATAAGATGCCCCTTAATAAATACATCCCGCCCACAGATCTCACGGATCCCCGTTCCCGGAATCTCTACACCGAATGATCGTTGCCCACATCGTCCGTCTCCTCCACCCAGTATCCATCTCGTGAGTGTACCTGTTCATCTGAATCAAATAATTTATCGTGTGAGACCCTAGGGGTACTCAGCAAGTCTTTATGCCTCAAAATGGGACACAACCTGGGGTGACGCAATTGCAGCAAAAGATAAACCGTAACAATTATATAGATACTCGCTAACCATCCGCCTAACCAAAGATAGACGGATGTCCGTGAATTAATAACAATAGTTATAATGGTAATATTAACAGATCCATCCTCCTCCTCGCTTACCAACGAGGAAGCGGACGAACAACCCCGCCCATCCGTTGGCAGTTTTATTATCCATTCCATGAGTGTTGCACTATTTACTAGTCAGTTACTTAGTCAAATTAAAAGCGGTACTTTAGTTATACTTGTCTATGATCGAGAAACTGTGCTCCAAGTCGTCCATAACCGCGGACACGGCTTTCAGAAAGTTTTACCCTGCAGGGGTGCACAAAGAGCAACACACACTCGATCAACCTCGGAAAAACCAAATCAAAACCCAACGAGGCATTCACGACAAAGCAATCACAAGATTCAGAAATATTTCAGGGGGCCACCCCATTAAGCTACCCGCAACGAAGTTAGCCGACTCCGAGACGGACTCAAGGTTTGCGTCAGTGGCTGTAAACGACTGGGAACCCGAAAATGTGACTGGGCTTGTCGATACCGCGAAAACACTCCGCTTCCAAAACAATACAGGTGCATTCCTCGCACAATCTTAAATTAAGCAGTAAAACATGGCATAAGTACAGGATAGTAATAAAGCCCCAAACTACTTTGTGGCCCCAAGAAATAAGAATGAATCAAGCTCTGGCTCAGGGGGCTCCCATAAGCCTCCCGGATGTGGATAGCGCGAATATTCAAGGAACAGGAATCAAGTACTCGGGGTCCTATGGGACACAAGTGAGCATGAAAAACCAAATAGCAGATATTGCTCACCGGTGCCACTTTCATTAGTTATCCCATACTACTCAGGTTAAGTTGTTTAGGTACCTCGTTATCCATCAGACACTCACATACCCTACACATGCTGTTCTACGACTCGCATGGCTCAAACAACTCCTGTAGTAATGGCTCATGGGATGGAGGAACAAGCTTCGGTGGGGTTTAAAAGTAAAGGCTATGCAGTACTTGGGATTCAGTTTAATGCAAACGCGACTCAATGATGCAAGAATAAGATAGAGGCAATAGGTGCTACATGTATGAAAGCATGTGGTAGTGCTTGCCTGGCAGCTCAGTTGAAGCGAGAGAAGGATCTGGGTAGTGCTCCTGGGTTTCTTGATAAATCCCCTGCTCAGCGTCTATTCGTAGAAGAACCAAACAAACAAGGGTCAACATAAATAAAGTGCACACGCATATGAATAAGATGCGACAAGCAAACAATCATGCCATGATGAATGATGCACAATTTGCATGGCAATAAAGTAGCATGGCATGGGTGAGGTGTGGAATACAAGAATAAAGCCTTTTATTGAGTTTTGGTCACATTTTAACCTCATATAAGTTGCTGTATGCTTTATATTTATATGATGCATGCTGCAATTCAGAACATGTAAAGCATAAACAGAAAGGTCTCGTCGAGCTAATCATTTTAGACATATTATTTGTCAAATTTGGAGTTATAAAACAAAAGTTATTAATTAATTAAGGCAAAAGGGCATTTTATTGTAATTTTAACCAACTCGAAAATTAAATTGTCCAAAATATATTTTGAATGGAAGATTTGAATTCCTCACATTTTTCTGATTTCAAAACATATATCATTTGTATTATTTGGAATTATATTTCAAAAGTTATTTAAAAACAGAAATTAAAACATATTTAAACATTTAAGCAATTTTTTTATTTAAACAGAAAATCGTCAGGACATTTTATACCCGGACAGAGCTAGCCTCAGCCACAGACAGGTGGGCCAGGTGCTGGCTGGGCGAGGCACACGCGCGCGAAAAAGCTTTCACACCGGGGCTCTGCCTAGCCCGCGTGGATGACAAGCGGGCCCAGTGGCTGCGGGCCCACGAGACAGTGGGGATTACCCCCAAAGGCTGACAGGCCGACATGGCTGGAGCGCGGGTTAGGGGTTCAAACTGCGGGGGTGTTTTTGCAAAAGGGACAGGGAGACTGACTGGTGGTGCTCGGTGTACCACGGGTTGAGGCGAAGATAAAAAAGGGGGCTATTCGTAAATTGACCACATGCCCGTACTGTTCCTCTTCTTTCTCTGAACCGCGGACAGATTCGTGCGCGACAGGCAGAGCGCGGCACACGGGGGACTCGAACCCGCGACCTGGGCGTGCGCGTAGAGGGCGGAGCCGCTGCGGCAGGTGGAGGTTGCTGACAGGGAGCGGATCGGCGGCTAGGTAACGCTGGGTGCCACGGGGTCGTGCAGGCGCAGACACGCCCAGAGAGCGTTCGTCCTGGGGTCCGGCGAGAACAGGGAGCCACGGCGAGGCCGGAGGTGTCAGGGAGAAGGAGGAGCTCACCGGGAGTGTGTCGGTGGTGGCGGAACGGCCTGGGACGCAGGGGATCGGCGACGATGCAGACGGACGGAGCTCTAGGGTTTGGCTCGGTGACGACGACGCGCAGCAGAGTGCAGACCTCCTCCTCCTCGCTGGCGCGGTCCAGGGTAAAGCAGGGGTACTCCTCGGTCTTCCTCGACACCAGAGATCGCCACGCCACCGGCTGGAAAAAGAAGGGACGGTGGAGGCCGACGGTGGCCGGCGTTGGGGTAGGTGGTGGCGATGGAGAAGAGAGGGGAGAGGGCAGGGCCCTGGGGCGGATCTGGGGAAGGCAGCAGGCGAGAGAGAGGGGTAGATAGGGACGGGAGAGGAGAGGGGGTGCCGTGGGGGAGTGGGGCAGAGAAAGGTGGCTTCGGCCACTTTTCTTCCTCCTCCTTCACGTGCTCGGGTCGGGGCAGGAGCAGGGCAGGCGCATGGGGCTGTAGGTGGGGTCAGGGCGAGGCCAGGTAGGCAGTGGGAGTCTCGGGCTGGTGGGGCATGCAAGGCAGAGAGAGCTAGAGAGAGAGAGGGGTAGGCTCGGGTGTAGCTAGGGTTGGAGCTAGGGTTTGGAGAGAGGGGGTATGGCTCGGGTAGGGCTTGGTTTGGGTGGTAGCTAGGTGGGCCAGGGTGGCCAGGAAGGTAGAGAGAAGAGAGAGGCCGAGAGATGAGTGGTATGGTTTAGGGTTTTAGGCATAATCTACTTGACCATGCATGGATGGAGTGAAAAGGAGAGGAAGGGGAGGAGAAGAGAGAGAGAGAGAGATGTGGTGAGGTTTTAGCACTACCAAACTAGATCAAGCCAAAATACAGGGAGATAGATGATTCACTCAAAAGACCAAATAAACAAAGGAGGCAAAAAAATGGAGATGGTTGCATGGCCCATGCATAATATTAGTGCTAGGTTTCATCTTGTGAAAACAACATAAATATCCATAGCATTTATATCTATGCATTCCAAAAATATGGAATGAGCCAAACTAGAAGAAGTGAAAGGATGCCCCATGTGGAATAGTTGGAGATGACCATATTTGAATAAAAATAGGACATGCTAGTGTGTGTGTGCCACTAGATGCTCAATAGTCCCAAAATATCCCAACATGAGCATAATTCCATAATAATCCATATGGAAGCTAGAAAAGGGTTCCACCCACAAGGCATGCAAAGGTGGCCATGTGGCTCTCATATACCAATAATGTGAAAACAACATGGTGCATATATGGGAGCATGTGGAAATAGAATTGGATCCATCCCAACCCACATGAGCTAGAGGTAAAACCAAATAAGTTGCAATGCTCATATATGGTGGAATGGTGGAATGATGGGGTGATGACAAGAAAGGTGGTGGAGATTCATAAAAGATATCCCCCCAACTCAACTTGGGCATTTAAACAATATATCAACAACCAAATACAATATCAAGCGGCAAATACAATTAATGATGCATATGAGAGGAGATCCAAATTGAAAAGGGTTTTATATGATGCTCAAATGCAAGGTGGCATGATGACATGAGCATGATATAATGATGATGCAACAATTATATGTAGGAAGTAGCATTTATATAGACTAGGCTAGTAGCATTGCAATTGTTAGACAATTGGGATGCTACAGATAATCTTATCTTCTTGATACAATAACCATTAGGAGATAGTCAGATGGCTCCATGACATTTGTGTCTTCTCCATTATCATCCAATAAGATATTCTCCATCCGATGGAGAGTTTGGCTACATTTTTTTGTTCTGCAGAATTGGGTATATAAAGTATGAGTTGTTGGATGAGTTTTCCTCCATGATGGATGAAACAGAATATTTGGAGAAACACTTAACAATCTTGCATTAGAGTTGAGAACTCTCATAAGGACTTGATTGCAATGGAGGTCATGAAAGAAAAGGGTATATGTTAGATATACAAAGTTATAAATGTAATTCTTGCAAAAATCGTTGCAGTTAGAAAGTATTGGATACTTATCCCTTTTGTGAAAACAGGATGGTCTGCTGAGAATTGCTGGAAATGAGGCTATGTGTCTTGATGACGTCAAGCAAACTAGTTGATGGCCAACATCACTCCTTCCCTAAAATTTTAACATTTGGATTAGTGGACTTGAATAAAATTTTGTAATCCTTGTTTGTGTGTCTTGCTTTTACCGAGACTATTATTCATATAAATAAGTTACAAGCCAGTTGTACTATTTTTATGAATAATAACTTTATGCTCACATTATGATTATAAATGAGTTATTATCATCACTATGTTAATGATAATAGTTTAAACATTTATAAAGGATTATAATGATAAAAGATATCCAAAGCTTAATGATGAAATGACACTATTGTTTAAGTCATGGTGGTTACTGCATGTTTTTATTCTATATGAAAATAAGGTTCTTAGATTTTTGATCTAGAGACTTTGCAATACCATGCCTCATTTGGTGAAATGACTGAAACTCCGCAGTTTAGTAAAACAGTGATATGCGAAGAAATGTTAAAGTGTATACATAGTGATATATCGTATTTTCAACAAATAGTGGAAATCATTATTTCATTGTGGACTTAAGTGCATAGGTGTATTTACTTAACGAAACAGAAATTTGAAACAATTTGAATTGTTCAATGAGTTCACAACAAAGGGATATTGAATTAACAAGAATGCAAAGTATTTTTTATTGGATCAATATGACTAAAGTATTTAAGTTAATATGGCATAAAAGGACTTGTGAAAGATGCTTCACAATTAATGATAATTGGACAAATTCAAGGCTTTGATATGTCTAGATATCATAATCATTTTGTATTAGATACATATGGTCTAATATTATCTCATGTCAGGGTTACATTTATTGTTTAGATTTAAAGATCGAAATAAGCACACACTCGTTTGAAATACGAAGGAACATCTAAAGATTCGTGGAAACAACACCATAAGAGTTATGGCATGTTCAACGTTTCTTAAGGTTTTGATAATTCAAAATAGTGGCGAATAAACAAGTCTTTGTAGTGTATTCCTAGGAAACTGTGGATAAATGTTCCACAAAGGGCAAACCTGATGTTTCTCCTAAGGTTTTATATGTCTTGATGAAGATGCAGGTGGAAGAAAGTAAAAGATCAAAATAAGATATTTGACCTTGCCTCTAGATTGTTGAGTGGCGCAGCAAAATTTGTTTCGTGAAACCAAACTCTACAAATAGAGGAAAAACTAATGATAATGATAATAAAGTTTCAGCGAATACTTTTACTAATAGAAAGTAGGATTCAACAATATATATATCCTGCAAGTTTGCGGAATTATATTTTGATTCACTTGTCATCTTATTTTAACAAGACATACCTACAAACTACAAAGAAGCGTGATGGACCTAAGTGTGATAAATGACTAGGAGTCATAAAATCCTATACTAAGTTACATTTAAGATTGAAAAGTAATATGTTACTTGATCTTATTAAGTAAAGATGTTTACTTGATATTTCTAAATGACTGCGAAGTCATAAGAAAGAAATGAAACTTAATGGAATACATAAGGCTCGATTTGTCACAAATTATGTTTGGACAAATTCAAGGATTTTACTAAAAATAGAGCGATGATTGAGTCTATTGGAATTACACCAGCAATATATGGATATTGGGAACTCGTAGCTGGAATTATCAATTTGATCATGATCAAATAATTTTGGAATGTCCAAGATTATTGAGAGGACTTGCATTTGAGTGGGAGAAAATTGGCTTGGCTAAATCTTAATATGTAAGAGACATATTTTGAGTGGTAGCCAAGTGAAATCCATGGATCTCATATACGGATACCATATTTGAGTGGGAGCGTGTCATCATTTCAAAAATATGTGGACGCCGTATATGAATGATGTGATTGGTATTAATGATATTTAAGTTAGTAAAGTGGATGAAGTTAAACAAGTAATTAAACATTGGAATCTATAGAGATAGATTGGTAAGTTTAATAAACATTAATGGTGAATGCTTGCTGGACTTGATTCTAAAGATGTTCAGAATGTCCTAGACAAGATTCTGAAGTAGTTCAGAATGGAACAAGATAAGAAAGAAGTTCTTACTTGTATGAAGCATTGAGTTAGTCTCAGTATTACAACTATGGTTAAAAGAAACAAAGAGATGCGTTGCATCTCCTATGCCTCGGTCATAGGTTCTTCCATACAACCATATTGTATACTCGACGTAATATGACCCGAGATTCTGGTTCGCTAAACCAGATTTAACTTTGCCCTTGAATGGCAAGAAGCAAAGTTAGGCACATGGTTGCATGTTATGCACTACGATCTACATATAGATATAGAAGTATAGTTTTGTATAAATAAGTTTGACTTCTACTAAGTGTGTTTCAAAGGTTTACATGACAACAATGTAAGTTAAATTGACTGATCGACTGTCATTGTAAACAATAGAAACAAAGCCTCACTCTATCGCCAAACAAATACTTCAACCCATTATGAGATAATGGAGTGAATGTCAAAAATTAGGAAGACATTAATGATTTGTAAAAGACATACTGATCTGGTAAAACATAACAGGGACATGACGTTTCTCATGAGAATGCATGATCAATAAACACATATAAGATATAGTTTATGATTAGTAAATGTGAGCTCGATTATTTGTACTCTAGTGCAAGTGGGAGACTGAAGGGAATATGCCCTAGAGGCAAATAATAAATGGTTATATATATTCCAATAATTTTGTAATAGTTTCATATTGTGCTATAACTGTATCAAGTGGGAACATTGCTACAAGTGTGATATGAAATAGAAGTCCTTAGTAGCCTCTATTCATACTAGTCCGTTGGGCAACGGATGATCAAGGTTTCCTGCTCATGGGTGATAATGCCAGTTGACAATGAGGTCATATCATTGGTGAATGATGTGATGGACATTACCCAAAGATTGCAACACGATCAAGTCATGAGGTTCATCATTGCAATATTAATAAATGAAGTCTCCTTCTTCTTGGACTGTGAGATCATATTAATCACTATGTCCCGAGGCTGCTTGGATTGCATCAAATATCACTCAGTGAAATGGTGATTATAAAGGTGTATGTTGGGTATTCCGGAGGTACAGGTTGAGGACTATGAATCAAGAACGAGATTTTTTCACCCAGTGACGGGTAAAATACATAAGGCTGACTTGGTCGTCATCGTGGAATGTATAGGGTGTCAATATGGGCATCCCGGTCCCGCTGTTGATCATTGATAGAGATCATGTCTGTGCCATTCCCGAGCTGTGGGGAGATACACTTAAGGGTACGATGAGCCAAAGATCATCTATAAGTTGGAATCATATAAGATAAAGAGAAACCTAAATTGTTCTAGGGAGAGATCCGAAGTTGTTTGGAGAAAGAAAGAAAGGAAAGGACCGAAAAGTGTTTTGGATAAATGGCAATTTAATATATGCATTTATTATATGTTAATTATGAATTGATATATTCAAATAAATAATTAAATTCAAATTAATGGGGCGACTTCCTCAATAGGCCAAAACCCCGGAAGGAATTAGCCTAGGAGTAAATCACCCAGAAAAGGGAACAACAAAAAGGCAGCGGAAATCACCCACGGAAGGGCCCACCCGGCCACAGCTCCCCACCGCCCTGTGTTGCCTGTCACACTGGGCCACCGCAGCCGGCTAGGTCGCGGTCAACTAGGCCCACCCATGCCATCTGGTTGTTGCCGCCTCCTATTGTTGTTACTGCCTTCTGGGCTGGCTCCGGACGGCCCATCCGGCTGGGAGCTGGCACAGCTGGCCAGATGCCCCCTTTTTACCTTTTCTGTTGTATCTTTAGTCCCATATGGCTAACCTAAAGGATAGGGCACACCCCCTCCTCATATATAAAAGGGTGCATGGGTGGGATTAAAACACACCAATGAGAAGTACTTTGGTTGACTTTCTCTCCTCTCTCTCTACCTTGTGACCGTTGCCCCCATTTCTGTGGCCCCCATGTATGGGCTGTGCGAACAAGGCTTCACCGTGGGTGCCATTGCGTTGCGGAGATTCCAAGCCAGAGATTTACTTCTACACTCCCGGCAGGATTTGGGAGCCGGAGGTCGTCATAGTACACCGTATGTATACGAAACCATGAGGGGCCACACTTGGGGCACCTTGGATGTCGTGAGCCGGACTACTGCACGATGATGGAGAAAGCGGTGACCTGCGAGGAGCTTTGCGACCTTGAGGTTGGCGACAACCATGACTACTTCAACCACGTTCCCATAGGAATGTTAACCTCTTTCGTACTACAAGGGTATGTATCTGAAACCTTCGACCATTACTGCATTACTAATAGATAGAACTTGGGCATTAGGGCAATCTGTCATAGAATTTTTTTTTATTTCTACACTGAAAAACCAGCAAATAGTAGGAAATTTATGATAGCTCTACGTGCCTTTAGTTGATGTAGTCGTTCAAACAATCCTCACGATTGCAATCGTTCCACTTGTCACAATCATAATAGTTGCACTCCTCGCAATCTATCGCTTGAAGCAGTTTAGAATAAACATACCATTCAGAACATTGCAATTATACACGATACAATAAAAGCATGATTAACAAATGCATGCATGACAATTTAATATGTCACAACTGTTTTAATTAGTTCCCTATACAATATTAGAACACATGATGCATGCAGGAGATCATTTAATGCAATAGGGTATTTATTATTATTTCTTGATTGCCAATAAAGAAGTTTTAAAAGATTTAATGCAACTCCTATCCAAACTATTGAATTAAATTTGGGTCTGGGTTTACTCGATAGAGGACATTTATACAAACCAGTAGGATTTGGATTCATCATAAACGGAGCTGTAGACCTTTTTCTGCAATTTAATTACTATTTAATGGAGTTTAAATCATTCAAAAATTAAAATCCATACAAAATTAAATGTAAGACCAGATATATAATCTGCACGAAATTGTGAATCCTGGGATATATTATTTAGATTTTTCTGATATATAAATAATTTACTATGGATTTAATACTCAAAAAGTCCATTAATACTGATTAAATTATTACCATACAACTATACTTCCAAAGTTAGATCTAATCTGATATTAGTATACTACATTAAATTATCTTAAATTTGATATATTATTTGCAATTTTTGGAGCTACATTTGATTTTATATGAATTTTTAAAGATTGGGTAAATTTCTGGTTATTTTAAATCAATTTCAATACTATAGGGAATATGCCAGGGAATATTCTGCGCTGACTGGGCTTTGTTGTTGTCCTAGCGCTGTTGTGGCTGCTGACCTAGCGGTGACTGGGATGACGACATGGCGCACGCTAATCCGTCGATACCCCTTCGAGTGGGCTTCTAATCTAAGCCGCCAAGATGCTATCCGACGGTCGAGAGTGAAAGCTTCAAGAGCTCACCGGCTTGGTCAATGGCGACGGCGACAGACAACGGTGGCGAGCTGGGAAGTCTACGGTTGACAGAGCTCCGGAGATCACCGTCGGAGGCGTAGGGTATGACGATATGCATACGGGAACGGTGAGGTCGATGGTGGCTAAGCCAATGTGCTTTTCCTCCTGGAACGACGTCAAGGTGTGGATGGAGTCGGCGGGTGACGATAGTACTCCGGCGAGCTTGTGCGGCGGCTTCAGTGATCTGTGGAAGGAAATAGAGGCATGGGGAGGTGTGGAACAAGACGAGGGAAAATATGAGAGGAATAACATGGAGCTTGGGAGACGGAATCATCGGCTACGTGGACCTTTGAAGGTCGGTAATGGTGGCTTCAGCGACACCGAGTTCGATCTCGATTGTTGTCTTGGGTTTGTTGAGATTTCGGAAAGGATCGACACGAGGGGGTGCTGGGTATTTATCTGTGGCGTTGCATGGAGAGGGAGCAACCAAATCGAGATGAAAGCGAGATTTTCCGCGTGTAGTTCGTCGAACCCGTGTGGGGGCTGGTCTCGTTTGTGAGGTAGAGAACAGGAGGGCCTCGCGTCGCAGTGAGAGGGAGATGGGATGCGGGTTGATGCTCCTGCTAGTTGGGCTGCTGGCAGGCCGCGGCTGCTGCTGCGCGTGCGGGTGCAGCGATAGCTAGGAGTTGGCTATTGGATGCTCGACTGGTCTCCCAGTTAGGTTAGGTTAGGTTTAGGCCTAGTTCTTTTTCTTTATTCTTTTATTTTTCTACTTCCTATTTTAGTAATTATTTTATAGATTTTTTTATAACTCCAGTTGACTCCAAATCAATTTTTGAAACTAATAAATTCAAAATACACCATTTAGGCTATATAGAGCGTATTTTTACCAAGGGATTTCTATTTTTGTGCCCCTGGTTCGTTAGTTATACTCAGTTTTCCCCAGCCGCTTAACGTTTCCTCACATTTCCCCTCGCTATGTTATGAAACCCTCGTAGGCGCTCGCAGGCGCTCGGTCAGAGGGATACCGTCATGTCAAAGGCTTGACCGTTACATATTGACGGTGGGACCGCGTTGGGATGGGTCATGCGTTGAGCCGTTACGTGGCCTCGCCCGTTACATGTCGACCGGTGGGACCGCGTTGGAGCGGGTCCTGCCGTGGCCGATACTGTTGGAGATATGCCCAAGAGACCATAATAAAGTGGTTATTATCGTATATTTATGTTTATAATAAATGTTTATATTCATGCTATAATTGTATTAACCGGAAACATTAATACTTGTATGTTTTGCAAATATAAAAGAGTCCCTAGTAAAGCCACTTGTTAAACTAGCTTGTTGACTAATTGATGATCATGGTTTTCTGATCATGAACATTGGATGTTATTAATAACATGGTCATATCATTAGGAGAATGATGTGATTGACATACTCCTATAGTTAAGTGTAGCTTAAGATCAAGTCATTTAAATAGTTCACTTGCTATAAGCTTTCAAATCCATAGTAACCTAAATCCTTCGACTATGAGATCATGTTAATCACCATCGACGGATGGATGCTTTGATGACATCAAACACCACTTCGTAACTGGGTGGTTATAAAGGTAGCATTGAGTGTTCAGAAAGTATGTGTTGAGGCACATGGATCAAGAGTGGGATTTGTCCATCCATATGACAGATAGATATACTCTGGGCCCTCTCAGTGCAATGTCATCCAACTGGCTTGAAAGCATGTGACTGGCTCACAAGGTATCACATATCATAGGAATGAGTAAAGAGTACTTATCGGTAACGAGGTTAAACTAGGTATGCAGAGATACTGACGATCAAACCTCGGATAAGTAAAGTATCGCAAGACGAAGGGAAATTAGTATCGTATGTAAATGGTTCATTCGATAACAAAGTAATCATAGAAATATCTGGGAGCCATTTGAATTTCCAGATTCCTCTATTGGTTATTAATCGGAGAAGAGTCTCGATCATGTCTGCATAATTCACGAACCGTAGGGAGACACACTTAAGGATTCGATGTTGTTTAGTAGATATGGAATGTGAGTAAGAGATCAAACATTGTTCGGAGTCTCGGATTGGATCCGGGATATCATGTGGAGACCGGAATGGTCAAGAGAATAATATTCATATAAGGAAAGTCCAATTCCGGAGTTCGGGAATGGTTTCTGTGTTTTCACCGGAATGTTCTAGAAGGGTCTAGAAGGTCCACCGATCCGAAGTGGGAAGGGTACATGGATGTGTCATGACAAAGTGGAATGGTTGCATCATATACTAGGTCACTTGGTTGGGCAATGGGAAGAGAGAAATCAAACTCTAGTTTGAAAGTCAAACGCCAATTTGAAAAATTCAAATCCCAACATGGTTGCCTAGTGGAGGGAGGGAAGGGATCCTACCTAAGGGAGGATTCCTCCCTCTCCCTTGCCGTTGTCCACAAGGTGGAGTTTGGGGAGTACTCCCCTCCCCAAACCTCCCTCCCTCTCATAAATAGAGGGTAGGGGCGCCCCTTTCCCGACACAAGAAACCCTAGGTCGGCAACCGCCCCTCTCTAGTTGCATTCGATCTAGATCTCCTCTAAACAGCCGCCATCTAGCTAATCACTAGCTGCCGTCTACCTCTGAACCCTGGTCCTCTAAACCCTCGATCACCGGGGTTCCCTCTACTCCATCATACCCGCTCCGGCTTAGGTGAAGCCCTGTGGGATCTCCCCTCTACTTACGACACCACGTCGTCGTGCTGCCGGAATCGTGAGGAGATATCTACAACCTTCGCTACCTACTGGAACAAGGGAGAGGAAGGTCTTCATCGAGTATCGTACGTGTGACCAACTGCGGGAGCGCTGCCGGAACACGGAGCCAGAAGGATCGTCTTCGCGGTCTTGAGATCGACAAGTGAATGACTACATCAACCACGAGAATCCGATCTCGTTAACCGCTTTGGATCTTCAAGGGTTAGTACTCTATCAACTCATTGTACCAATCTAGTAGATAGATCTTGTCCTATGTGTGTTTATGCAATATAATTTTTTTGTTTACCTTGCTATGAACCCCTACAGTGCTATCAGAGCCATGTCTATGCGTAGATCTGTTGCACGAGTAAAACACAATGGTTATTGTGGGCATTGGTACTTTTATTATCAATTGCTTCTTGTGTACTTTGCATCTTGCGGGATGGTGGGATGAAGCGGCCTGGCCTAACCTTACATGACATTGTTCATGAGACTTGCTCTACGCTCGACATCCAACTTGTATTGCATAAGTGGCTTTGCGGGTGTCTATCTCTCCCATCATATCGAAGATTCAATTTACAACGCGCACTTGATAGTACTTGCATCAATGTTGTGGTTCTTGTTCGTAAGTTAGAACAATTCTTATTCGAAAGCCCTAAACCACGTAAAACATGCAAATAAAATTAAAGGTGTCTAACTTTGTTTTGTAGGGGTGTGCTGTGATGTGATATGGACATGATTGTGATTATATATGATGTATGCCATGATCCTTATTGTAAGTTGGAAACTGGCAGGATCCTTATGGTTGTCTCTTTTAATTTTGGTTAAACCTGCGTGTCTATTATTCAAAGTAGTTGTAATAGTTGATGCTAGTAGACACAACCATGGAGCGGTGCCATTGACCTTGATGCCACGCCGGTGATGATGGAGATCATGTTCGTGCTTGAAGATGGAGATCTGAAGCACAAGAAAAAAGGCCATATCATATCACATATTATGAATTGCATGTGATGTTAATCCTTTTGTGCATCTTGTATTGCTTAGATCACGAAAGTAGCATTATAAGATGATCCCTCTCATATAATATCAAGTAAATAAGTGTTCGTCCTTAGTAAGCACCGTTGCCAAGACTCTTTGTTTCGAAACGCCATGTGATGATCGGGTGTGATAGATTTTGCGTGTGCATACAACGGGAGAAAACCAGATTTTCACATGCGGAAACTAAGGTTAATCTTGACAATCCTAGCATGTATAGACATGGTCTCGGAACATGGAATACCAAAAGGTAAAGCATGAGTCATATAGATGATATGATGAACATGATGATTGTTCGCTTTTGAAACTACATCATGTCACGTGATGATCGGACTTGGTATAGTGGATTTGGTTCATGTGATCACTAAAACAAAGTGAGGGATATTGTTTTGAGTGGGAGTTCTATAGAAATATGATTAAAAGTTGAATAATATTTATCATAAATTAAGTCAAAGTGAATTTGCATAATGTAACATCCCAAATTTTCATTAAACCAAACAACATGATTGCATTCATATTATCATGGCATGTGTGCATTGCACAAAAAATTTCAAAATTTAAACCTAGGAAAAACCGCTATTAAAAACCACTCCTTTATGTTAAAGGTGTGGAGCTTGTTATTTATTTTATTTTACCTAAAAATGTTTTTTTAGAGGTTGATTTTTTAAAACATTTTTGAACACTAGGTTCACCCCTCAAAAATTTGGTGAAGTTTTGAATTGATTTGAAACCATTTACTAGTTCAAATCTTTAATAGAAAATAAGAAACAGAAAAAGAAAAGGAATTAGAAGGAAAAAAATTACCATCTAACCGATTCGGCCCAGCAACCCAACCGACTTCAGCCCACCCGGCACCCCCTCCGCCTATGCCCCCCCCCCGCTGATTCTTTTGTCACCTCTCTCTCCCCACACCCACCCGCTGACAAGCCAGACCCACCGCCACGTCGTCATCGTCTTAAATCATGCGCACTGAGCCTGCTCCCCCCTCGTCCGTATCTACCGCGATTCAATTTGCATAAATTCGCGATTTTAATGGCGCAATCACCCCACCCAAACCCTGCTACTTAAACCCCACTCGCCCCTCTCCATTTCCCCTCAAACGACACATCCAGAGAGTCCCCAGGCTCCTCAAATTCCAACTTGAAACCGCCGTCGTCCCGACTGGCGCCAATTCTGGTGAGGTCTGGCCGCCCCTTGCCCTCTGCCTTTGATAAATCGGAAACGTATCTATAATTTTTGATGCTCCATGCTTGTTTTGTATCTACTTTGCTTTGATTGTATACACTTTGAGGTGTTTTCATATTGTTTCTGTAACTAACCTATTAACAAGTTGGCACAGTGCTAGTTGCCCGTTTTACTTCTGTTTTTGGTTCCAAAAAGGCAGAAAATCAATATTGTTGGAATTGGACGGGACAAAATCCAAAGTCAATATTTTACCGTGGGCGTCACGAAGTCCAGAGGGGAGACGGAGAGGCGAGCCAGGGCCACCACACCCCCCTAGGCGTGGGTGGGCCCTACCCCGTGCCTGGGTAGGGTGTGGGCCCTCCAGCCGCCTCCCAGCCTCGCCTCCTCTGCCTATAAGAAGCCCCTGGAGAGAAAACCGTAAAAAATCCATCATACTTCTAGAAAAAGTTCCACAGCGCCGCCACCACCAAAGGGGAGATTCGGGGGACAGAAAGTCTCTGTTCCGGCACCCTGCTGGGACGGGGAAGTGCCCCCGGAGCCATCTCCATCGATATCCACCACCATCTTCATCACCGTTTCTGATTCCCATGATGAGGAGGGAGTAGTTCTTCCTCGAGGCTAAGGGCTATACCTTTAGCTATGTGTTCATCTCTCTCTATATGCATGATCTTCTTGTAGTCATGAGATTTGTAATCAAGTAGATCTACCTTGCTACTCAAGTTCTTTAACAGATCTCTGCTCTCCCCATGTGTGTGAAAGTGAAAGCGTGCACGCCATGGTGGCACTTAGGTTTGAGTCTACATAAATACTCTATTGCTTTAATAGATCTATGATTTTCCCCATGTGTGTCAAAGTGACAGCGTGCATACCGTGTGTTGCACTTTGGCTAGATTGAATATTTGTTATGAGTTATATTTGGACTTGGATGTCTCTATGAAATTGAGGTGTTTGTTGGAACCGTCTAGCGCTCAAGGTGACAGTGTGGGGTTATCTAGATTGGGGAAGGCCCTACCGTGGATTAGATTGTCCAACCGGAGAGTAGTTAAGAGTAGTATCATGAAGAGAATATATTTATATGAGAGTCTTCACTAGTGAAAGTATGATCCCTAGGCCTTGATTCTAAACAATGAAACACCGTTTGCATCTAGATCTGTTGCATGTTTGCTTGCTTTAGTCTTTTCCTCCCTGTCAGAAGCTCTTTTATAGCACCGTTACCACTTATAATCATCCATACTACTTGTATTTCACTATCTCTTTGCCGAACTAGTGCACCTATACACCTGACAACTGTATTAGGTGTGTTGGGGACACAAGAGACTTCTTGTATCTTGATTGTAGGGTTGCTTGAGAGGGATACGATTGACCACTTCCTCCCTGAGTTCTATAAACCTTGGGTAATCCACTTAAGGGAAACTTGTTGCTGTTCTACAAACCTCTGCACTTGGAGGCCCAAAAACTGTCTACAAGAATAGAAGTGCGTAGACATCAAGTTATTTTCTGGCGACGTTGCTGGGGAGGTAAGGTAAAAGGTACTCACATCCTCCGGTGTGAGTGCTCGAAGTTATTTCCTTTAGATTCTACAATTTTGTCTTTTTGTTTGTTGTTTTCACTAGTTAGGCTTAATGGAAAACAACAACAAAAATAAGAGAGCTTTATAGTGTTTATCTTCAGTTAGGACATGAAGTGTTTGAAGAGAAAATTAAAAAACCTATGGAGCTTTATTTGCATGCTAATAGCAATGTTATTAGTATGAATTCATTGGACACCATTGTTGCTAATGCTATGTGTAAGACCCCACCTTTGTAAGGTAAAGGTCCCTGTGATTGCAATGCTAGTCCCTGGATCAAATGCTAGCATCCACAATTTAAGATGAAGTATGCAGATGCAAAGGTCTTTATTACATCGTCATTCTAGAGATAAACATAGTCTTTTACAACTACATAGCCAAAGGCTAGTACAAGAGTTCATAACATAAGTAAATATAGTAAAGTCTTCATCTTCATGTGCCACAAGCAAGCATGTTGAGTGTAGACTCATAACCCTAATCCTCATCAGAGTAACCTGCAACATCACAAGTTACAGCCACAGTGGGTCAATACATTGGAATAGTATTGGAAAGTGATACCATAGTAGAATAGTAGTTTCTAACTTCTATATGAATTTGGCCAAGTGTAGCTTAGGCTTGCTTTGATCAAAATAGGTTTTCCTTATCAGTTGAAAAACACTAAGTTTTTGTCTGATGTAAATCACCCAAGGGACCACCAATGGACATTGGCGAACCTTTAACCCTTGTTAAACCACAAGTTTTAACTTAGAAATTGGGATGAGGAGATCCTTGATAGCTTCAATGTCTTGATGCTCAAATTGTCCGTTGTCGGGGACATGGCTAAGTACTTAGATTTTTCCTTCTCGATAGGTGGTGCACTTTCCCCACAAGACTCGACATGCATCTTGACGAGATCTTTTAGAAGCCTTCCTTTAGACCAAATGGACGTGTTCCATCCTATCACCCTACCACCATCTGTCCATTTGACTAAGTTATTGCAACATATATGATCAAGGCAGAGCCCATATGCCATGCGGCTGCACTAGAAGCTTCTAAACACTAAGTATCTAAAATCCCTTTGTTCATGGGTGGCTTTCCACAAGTGAGATACACCAGGGAGGCCATAGAAATGGGCCCTGAGTAACCACTCAACACAAACGATTCTTTCCATTCCACCTAGGTGATTCATTCACTTAGTTGTTTTATTAAGCAAAACATAAGTCAAAGACTTAGCAAAATGTCCATAGCATGTATAATCCACCCTTTTTTGCTAGTAGCTAGTCTAAGCATGATATCAACAAGTATCTTAACTTATAGAATAATTCTACCAAGACTACAACTACTAGGATTTCCCAAGGCATAGCATATAGATACTTAGAAAAATTGCATGCAAGCTCTATACAAAATATCACTAGTGCATAGTCAAAATAATTGGAAAAATACATGAAGCACCACTTTCCTTGGTAGTTGGGGGAGTAGCAACGATCTTCACAATCACAATCACCACTAGCACCAAAATCTACACATAAAATAATAGCACCAAATTCACATTCTATTATTCAAACAAAAAAATTATGAATGCATGCAAATGCCATGTGATGATTTTTCTAAACTAAACAAGACAAGTCAAACAGTACTGAACACAAAACCAACTATTTATAGCCTAAATAAACTTGAATTTGTTTTAAAATCATTTTATAAATAATTTATATAGACAAAATAAGCCTACATTTGATTCTGCAAATAAAACCAATTTTACGGAAGAAAAATACAAATTCAGCCCACATTAGTGTAGGATTATTTTTTCTGATTCCAATGATATTTTATTTGCATTTTTCGGATAAACAGAACAATAGTTTTGAATTTTACAAGTTTGAATCTATAATAGATATAAAAACAGATTTTAAATCGAAACCCTAGCCACGTGGCTGTATCTGATTGGTCAATAACGGTTTGGTTGGATCGATCATCCAGAGCCATGGGATTTAAGTGACAATGCATGGCTCAGATCAAATAAAAACGTTTCTCTTAAGTGATCTATCGTGGCCACTGGATCTGGATCTAACGGCTGCTATTCACGTGACCATAGCCTGGCGGCGCTAGCAACGGTTGCGCGGCGGCGGCGCTCTTCTGGTGACGCTCCGGCGAATGCAGAGGGGATTGGGGGTTGCGGAGGTGCTTACCAGACTCGCGAGGTCACGCTGAAGCTCAACGTGTGTCTGGGGTGGACGGGGGCGTGCTGTGGTGGCTCGAGGAGCTCGTCGGAAACCTAGCTGGTGTCGGGCACGGCTTGACGGAGACGACGACGACGTTCCAGGCCTCCCTAGTACAAACGAATCACGTCATTGTCTGTGCAAGGACACGACGCACATGGGTGGTTGGTCCAGAGAACAAGGGGCGCTCTATTCCTTACAGCAATTTCTCGCTAGAGATGAGAGGGGCGTCGGGCACTTGCAGTGGTTGTCGAAACTGACGACCTAGGTCACGACCAAACAAAATAGAGGCATGAGACGAAGCGCGTGAGCAAGGGGATCATGCTAGTGTGAACGAGAAAGGGCGGGGTGGACGGAGCTCACCGCAATGTCTCACCAGAGTGGCTCGGGTAGCGGCGTTGCAAATTGAAATACTGGTAGCCTGGTGGCGGAGAGAGGGTGCTGAGTGAGGGGAAAGACTCGTGGTGTAGAGGGGCTTAAGTAGGCAGAGGCTCAGCGAGAAACGCTCGCTGAATCAATGGCTTTAATGCCGCGCCATCAACGGCAGCAATGGCAGCGGCGACGCGGTCTGGCGCAAGATTTGGGGAAGACGAAGGCTGAGCTGGCGTGGGTCCACCGGTCAGGGGATGCGGGGTAGAGGCTTGCGCATTAGAGAGAGAGGAGAGGGGGAAATGGCCGGGTGGGTTCGTGGGCTGCTTCTGGTGCTGGGCCGAAAGTGTAGCACGGGCCCTTTTCTTTTTCTATTTTGATTTTCAGGAACCAAATTCAAATCAAATTCAAAAGAGTTTGAATTTGAAACCACCTCTAGATTTTTGTAGTGTAAACCTTGTACTTAATTGTGTATAAAACACTACTTTTTAGTCAAATGCACTTTGACATTTTGAAAAATAAAATAAAACCATTCCTTATTTGTATATAGATATTAGGCATAAAAATGGTTTTATCTGGAATTTTGTTTTCAAAATTTTAGTGTAAGCCAAGGATGCTATGAATGCCTGAATGAAATGCAAAATTTTACAAATCATGATTTTTGGGATGTTACAAATCTAACCCCCTTAAGATGAACCTTGACCTTGAGATTCGGACTGGCTAGCAAATAGGCGTGGGTGGTCTTTCCGAAGATCATCTCCTCTCTCCCAAGTTGCTTATTCTTCGGAATCATGGTTCCACTGAACTTTGTAGAACTTGATAGTTTTGGTACGAGTAACTCTTTCTGCAGTCTCAAGAATCTTGATAGGTTTCTCCTCATAGGTGAGGTCACTCTCCAACTGAACCTCTTCCAAAGGTATAGTATCCTTCAAATAAGTTTCTTCCATCTCCTGATGGCATTTCTTCAACTAACTCACATGAAACACACTGTGAACCGCAGACAGTGATTCAGGCAATTCAATCTCATAAGCCACTTCTCCTTTGCGGCTCAAAATCTTGAATGGCCTAACATACCTTGGTGCCAACTTTCCTTTGACTCCAAATCTCTTCACACCACGAAGTGGTGAGACTCTAAGATAAGATCTATCACCTACTTCATAGGTGACCTCTCTATGCTTTGGATCTACGTAGCTCTTCTGTCCGGACTGTGCTATCTTCAATTTGTCCTTTACCAATCTAACTTTCTCTTCAGCTTCCTTAATCAGTTCTGGTCCGAACAAATTTCTTTCTCCAACACCACTCCATAGCAATGGAGTAGTACACTTCCTTCCATATATAAATTAAAACGGTGCCATCTCAATGCTGGCTTGATAGCTGTTATTGTAAGAGAACTCCGCATAAGGAAGACTTTCATCCCAACTAGCACCATAGTCTAGGGCACATGCCCTCAACATATCCTCCTAAATCTGATTGGTTCTTTCTGTCTGTCCGTCAGTCTGGGGGTGAAAAGCTGTACTGAACTCTAGTCTCGTTCCCAATGACTCATGTAGTTGTCGCCAAAAATGCGAGGTGAATTGAGTTCCTCTATCAGACACAATACTCTTGGGTACTCCATGCAGACACACAATCCTATTCATATAAATCTTGGCTAAATTAGAACTTTTATAGGTTGTCTTCACGGGTATGAAATGACCCACTTTAGTTAGGCGATCTACTACCACCCAAATGGAATCATATCCTGATCATGTCCTTGGCAGTCCGGTGATGAAATCCATAATAATCTTGTCCCACTTCCAATTAGGAATAGGTAGTGGTTGCAATAAACCAGCCGGTTTCTGATGTTCTGCCTTCACTCGACTACATACATCACACAAGGCAATATGCTCCGCAATATCTTTCTTGAGGTTATTCCACCAAAATATTTCCTTCACATCCATGTACATTTTTGTGTTACCTAGATGAATGGAATATGGTGAGTTGTGTGCTTCTTGCAGAATCAGTTTCTGAAGTTCCGGATCTTGCGGAATGCAGATAGGTTTTCCATACCCTAAAGTACCCTGTTCGTCTTCATGGAATCCTTTGGCTTTCCCTTTGCTATTTTTTCCCTTAATATCCTCAATTTCCTTGTCCAACTTTTGGGCTTCTTTGATCTTGTCCAACAATGTGGGTTGAACATCTAATGACATGAGATGTACTTCTAGCACTATCTCCAATCTGGATTCTTTGAATTGAGCACATAGATCATCTGGAAATTCTCCCTTAGTAAGGCCATTCACATAAACCTTACGACTTAAAGGATCCGCTCCAAGATTTGCTTTACCGGGATGGTATTGCAAAGTCAAGTCATAGTCCTTGATGAGTTCTAGCAATCTTCTTTGTCTCATGTTGATTTCTTTCTGAGTGAAGATACACTTCAAACTTTTGTGATCTGTGAACACTTCACAATGTTTTCCCAAAAGATAATGTCTCCATGTTTTGAGTGCATGGAGAACATAGGCTAACTCTAAGTCATGAGTAGGGTAATTCACTTCATGTGTTTTGAGTTGTCTCGAGGCATAAGCCACAACTTTCCCTTCTTGCATGAAAACTCCACCTAATCCTTGGTGAGATGCATCACAATAAACATGGAAATCCTTCTCCAAATATGGCAGACATAAGACTGGTACTGTTACTAGTCTCTTTTTCAATTCTTGGAAACTGAGTTCACATCCTTCAGTCTAATCAAACTTCTTTTCCTTCTTGAGTAACTCTGTCATGGGCTTAGATACCTTTGAGAAGTTCTCAATGAACCTTCTATAGTATCCTGCAAATCCAAGAAAACTATGAACTTGTTTCACTGACTTAGGAGATTCCCACTCAGTCACAGTTGACACCTTTGCGGGATCGACAACTATACCATCTCCCGACACAATATGTTCGAGAAATCCAACTTCTTTCAACCAGAATTCACACTTGATGAATTTGGCATACAACTTGTGCTCCCTGAGCTTCTCAAGTACCAAACGCAAATGCTCTTCATGTTCTTTTTTGCTTTTGGAATAGATCAAAATGTCATCGATGAATACGACAACAAACTTGTCAAGAAATTCCATGAACACCTTGTTCATCATATTCATGAAATAGGCTGGTGCATTTGTCAAACCAAATGGCATCACGGTGTACTCATACAATCCATACCTAGTGGTGAAAGCAGTATTAGGTATGTCTTGTTCTCTAATCTTAAGCTGAAAATAGCCTGATCGGAGATAAATCTTTGAGAACACACGGGATCCTTCTAATTTATCAAACATATCGTTGATTCTAGGCAAAGGATATTTGTTCTTGATAGTCACCTCATTGAGTGAACTGTAATCAATGCATAGCCTTTGACTTCTATCTTTCTTCTCAACAAACAGAACCGGTGCACCCCAAGACGAAGAACTTGGTTGAATAAATCCTTTTTGCAACAGCACTCCAAGCTATTTCTTGAGTTATTTCAACTCATCAACTAACATCTTGTAGGGTCTCTTTGCTATTGTTCCTGATCCTGGCAGCAAGTCAATCAGAAACTCTACATCTCTACCCGGTGGCATTCCAGGAAATTCCTTCGGAAACACATCCGGGTACTCTCTCACAATTAGCACACTCTCCATGCTAACCCCCTTAAGAGAATTTAACTTACTCCCTTTAGATTCCAAATTATACTTGACCCTAATCCTTTTCTTATCCGGGGTAGTGAGTGTGACAATAGGATTGGCACAATCTAGTACTCCTTCATACTTAGTCATCCAATCCATGCCCATAATACTTGGGAATCTAGTATTATCAAACTAACTGGAAACTTATACTTCCCAAATTCTATCACTAGATCATGACATCCAAGGTTCACTATCATCTCTCCTCCGGGAGAGCTTACTTTTATAGGACACCCAATAGTTTCAGTTGGAAGTCCATTTTTATCAATAAATTATCTTGATATGAATGAATGCGATGCACCAGTATCAAAAAGATCAAGTGCTGGAAAAGAAATGAGCTTGAACTTACCAGCCACAGCATCAGACTCTTCATATATTTCTTCCACATTGATGTGGTTCACTTGTCCCTTCTGGAAAGGGTTTGGCTTGTTGGCTCCCTCAACTTTCTTTTTTGGGCATTAATTTTCATAGTGCCCCATCTTATTACACTTGAAACACTCAACTTGACGGAGATCTTTCTTTGCAAGTTGACTCCCATTACCACTTCCATTGTGGTGGCTCTTGTGTCCAATCTTGTGGTTCTTATACTTGTCACTATCATGAATGCGATGGTGCTTGTTGTCATGATGACGGTTGTGGTTGTGGTGGCTGTTGTACTTCCCATGCTTGTGGAATCCAGAACTTCCACTATCATCATTATGGGAACGCTTGTGAGACGATCCCGAGCTGTTCTTATCATATTTATGCTTCCTCTTCCTGCCCTCAACCTGTTTCATCTTGTTTTCCAAGATGGTGGACTTTTCAAAAAGTGATTGATATGTTGGGACATAGGCAACAGATAGATGCAGGTTCAACTCATCATTAAGTCCCTCAAGGAACTTCTCCTTCCTTTTGGCATCTGTATCAACGTCATCCGGTGCATAGCGCACCAGATTCTTGAACTCCGCAATGTACTCAGCCACACTTCAGTGACGCTGTTTCAAATTGTGGAACTCTTTCTTCTTCAAGTTCATCACTCCGTATGAGATGTGGGCAGTGCAGAAACCATCTTCAAAGATAGCCCATGTCACATCCTCAAGGGGAGTGGTGATCTGAAAGTTATCCGACTAGGTAGCTGCTCGTCCTTCGAGAAGATATGCTGTGAATCTGACCTTCTCTTCATCTGTGCAGCCCATAGTGGCTACGTCCTTGTTCACTGAACGTAACCAGTCATTGGCTACCGTTGGATCAGTGGTTCCCGAGAACTTTGCAGGCCTCAGTCTCAGAAATCTGGTGAGCATGTCAAATGCTGGGGGATTTTTGTGATTATTGTTGTTGTTGTTGTTATTGTTGTTGTTCTGATTCTGATTTTGCATTAACTAGGTCATCATCTGCATTAGTTGAGCTTGAGATATCATCAACTGTTGCATCTCGTGAGTGACGTTATTGTTATCGTTTTGGTCGGGATTGGCACGACGGGGAGGCATCTGTGGTTTCAATAAGTGTAAGAAATGAGATAACGCATAGATGCAATGCACAATACATCATATAGCAATAAACACAGATAACAAACACGCGATAAAACATAGAGTTTGAACAAAGTAAACAATGAGTTTTTGAAAAAGTAAACACACGATATCAAGCCATCCACATGTTAGATGGTCATTGTGACTCAATAATCAAAGTATGATAGATAAATGATCGTCGAGTAGTCTATACTCCTCCATGTCGACCTCCACGTCAACAAGTGTAAGTCCGGCTGACTCCATGGCTGTCTTGTACTCCTCAACATTGGTTGTCAAGGCCTCGATCTTCGCACGGAGAGCTCTCTTCTATGAGAGAAGCGTCTCAATCACTCACTTCTGGGTCTTGAGCTCGAAGTCCTTGGCCTCTATGTCCTTGATCTTCTTGTTTCTGTCTTGGACTCTTTTCTCCTGATTCTTGAACTTCTTGTACTGTCTCTCGAATCTGGCCTCCATCTCCTTGACAATCTCGTCTTGCTCCGCGAAGAGCTTGTACTTCTCCCTCAACTGAACCTGGAGCTCGTCATTGCTAAGCATGACGTTGGTCCTATCTGTTTTGAGGTGTTTAATAAGACCCTCTAGGTCCTGAAGGTACAGACGAAGTGGCTCAATCGTCTCTCTAGTAGCGTCATCGTACACTAGAGCCTCACCCTTCTCATCACGTCTCCCGGACGGGTGAAAGTAGAGGCCCCTGAGTTCAGTGGAGTGTCGTACAACAAAGCGTCTAAGTAACTCCTGCATGACTACATATAATCCGTTCTCCTTGTCATCATGCATCAGCTTGAAAGTGATCTCCTCCATGGGTGGCTCCGTCTGCGTCCTGGCCGTGTGACTCTAAAGCCCCAAAGGTCCTTCCTCTCAAACTTCGTGAGCTGGAGTGCCTTGATACTAGGAAGCGGGAGGTTGAGCACACTAGTGAGCTCCACAAGGCGAGAACCGAAACGAGTTCCCTTGAACTCCTCGGTAGTGCTGATAACAATGTTAGGCATCTATTGTATAAGATAGAGAAAGATTAGAATCAATACAAGTAGTGAAAATTTGCAAGAAAACAAAAACTCAAAGCACAATTTTCACAGTAAAACATACAATTCATGGCATACACAATCCAATACAAACACTAAGGTTAAACATAACTTAGAATTTTTTTTGTGAAAATACGATAAGTGTGGTGGTCCAACTAGCGAGGTACATTACAATTCTCACTCATATGCTAAGTTTATGATATCCTCCCTTAGACGTTTTATGGCGGTCTCTAAGTCTTGGGTATACTTCTTCTCCTCTTCAAGGTCATTTTTAGTGCTGATCATTCTACACTTGAGTCTTTCACCAAGCTCCTTGATAGCATTCCAAGCTGCATTTCTTGCAGAGTCAAAGAATGTTGTATGCATTTCTGAGTTGGTGCCCATGCAGAATCCCGACTCTTTGTGGTTGTCTCCCTTGTTTTTATACAAGTGAATTTGCACCCACCAATATTCTTCTCCTTCATCCATAACTGAAAATCCTTTGTACACGGCCTCACCATGTATTCCCAAGCTAACCATAAGGGTTTTGAGTGCTTTGGGAAACTCTGTCTCACATTCTAAAGTCATGGTCATGAGTGTTCCCTTCTTGACGGATTCGTTGATGGTGGCCATCTACAAATTGAGATGAGAAAGAAGATTAGAAAGGTTTACGAGAAGAAAAAGACAAGTGTGGACTTTTGCAAAGAGTTGCATTTTTCCTTAGTTGTTTTCTTAGTGTAATCCATCCTAGGGTCATATATCCTACCGGCAACACAATGCTCTGATACCATCTGTAAGACCCCACCTTTATAAGGTAAAGGTCCATGTGATTGCAATGATAGTCCCTGGATCAAATGCTAGCATCCACTATTTAAGATGGAGTACACAAATGCAAAGGTCTTTATTACATCGTCATTCCAGAGATAAACATAGTCTTTTAGAACTCCATAGCCAAAGGCTAGTACAAGAGTTCATAACATAAGTAAATATAGTAAAGTCTTCATCTTCATGTGCCACAGGCAAGCATGTTGAGTGTAGACTCATAACCCTAATCCTCATCAGAGTAACCTGCAACATCACAAGTTACAGCCACAGTGGGTCAATACATTGGAATAGTATTGGCAAATGATACCATAGTAGAATAGTAGTTTATAACTTCTATATGAATTTTGCCATGTGTAGCTTAGGCTTGCTTTGCTCAAAATAGGTTTTCCTTATCAGTTGAAAAACACTAAGTTTTTGTTTGATGTAAATCACCGGAGGAACCACCAATAGAAATTGGTGAACCTATAACCCTTATTCAACCACAAGTTTTAACTTAGAAATTGGGATGAGGAGATCCTTGATAGCTTCAATGTCTTGATGCTCAAATTGTCCGTTGCCGGGGACATGGCTAAGTACTTAGATTTTTCCTTCTCGAGAGGTTGTGCACTTTCCCCACAATACTCGACATGCACCGAGACGAGATCTTTCAGAAGCCTTCCCTTAGACCAAATGGACGCGTTCCATCCTATCACCCTACCACCATCTGTCCATTTGACTAAGTTATTGCAACCTATATGATCAAGGCAGAGCCCATATGCCATGTGGCTGCACTAGAATCTTCTAAACACTAAGTATCTCAAATCCCTTTGTTCCTGGGTGGCTTTCCACAAGTGAGATACACTAGGGAGGCCATAGAAATGGGCCCTGAGTAACCACTCAACACAAACCATTCTTTCCATTCCACCCAGGTGATTCATTCACTTAGTTGTTTTATTAAGCAAAACATAAGTCAAAGACTTAGCAAAATGTCCATAGTATGTATATAATCCACCCTTGTTTGCTACTAGCTAGGCTAAGCATGATATGAACAAGTATCTTAACTTATAGAATAATTCTACCAAGACTACAACTACTAGGATTTCCCAAGGCATAGCATATAGATACTTAGCAAAATTTCATGCAAGCCCTATACAAAATATCACTAGTGCGTAGTCAAAATAATGGGAAAAATACATGAAGCACCACTTGCCTTCGTAGTTGGGGGAGTAGCAACAATCTTCACAATCACAACCACCACTAGCACCAAAATCTACACATAAAATAATAGCACCAAATTCATATTCAATTATTCAAGAAAAAAAATTATGAATGCATGCTAATGCCATGTGATGATTTTTCTAAACTAAACAAGACAAGTCAAACGGTACTGGACAAAAAACCAACTATTTATAGCCTAAATAAACTTGAATTTGTTTTAAAATCATTTTCTAAATAATTTATATAGCCCAAATAGGCCTACATTTGATTCTGCAAATAAAACCAATTTTACAGAAGAACAATACAAATTCAAGCCCACAGTAGTGTAGGATTTATTATGCTGATTCCAATGATAATCTATTTGCATTTTTTGGATAAACAAAACAATAGTTATGAATATTACAAAATTGAATCTCTAATAGATATAAAAACAGACTTTAAATCGAAACCCTAGACACGTGGCTGTATCAGATTGGTTGATAACGGTTCGTTTGGATCGATTATCCAGAGCCGTAGGATTTAAGTGAGAACGCACACTCAAATAAAAAAAACGTTTCACTTAAGTGATCTATCTTGGCCACTGGATCTGGATCTAACGGTTGCTATGCATGCGACCATAGCCTAGCGGCGCTAGCGACGGCTGCACGGCGGCGACGCTCTGCTAGCAATGCTTCAGCGAATGCAGAGAGGGGTGGGGGTTGCGGAGGTACTTACTAGACTCGCGAGGTCACGCTGAAGATCAACGTGTCTTTGGCATGGACGGGGGCATGCTGTGGTGGCTGGAGGAGCTCGTCCTAAACCTAGCTGGCGTCGGGCATGGCTTGACGGACACGACGACGATGTTCCAGGCCTCCCTAATACAAACGAATCGCGTCAGTGTCTGCGCAAGGACACGACGCACATGGGTGTTTGGTCCAGAGAACAAGGGTTGCTCGATTCCTTATCGTAATTTCTCGGCGGAGATGAGAGGGGCGTCAGGTACTTGTAGTGGTTGTCAAATCCAACGACCTAGGTCACGAGCAGACAAAATAGAGGCATGAGACGAAGCGCGCGAGCAAGGGGATCATTATAGCGTGAATGAGAAAGGGCGGGGTGGACGGAGCTCACCGCAATGTCTCACCAGAGTTGCTCAGGCAGCGGCGTTGCAAATCAAAATACTGGCAGCCTGGTGGCGGAGAGAGGGTGCTGAGTGAGGGGAAAGACTCGCAGTGTAGAAGGGATTAAGTAGGCAGAGGCTCGGCGAGAAACGCTCACTGAATCAATGGCATTTACGCTGCGCCATCAATGGCAGCAACGGCAGCGGCGACCCGGTCTGGCGCGTGATTTGGGGAAGACGAAGGCTGAGCTGGCGCGGGTCCACCGGTCAGGGCCTGCGGGGTAGAGGCTGCGCGCGTGAGAGAGAGGAGAGGGGGAAATGGCCGGGTGGGTTCATGGGCTGCTTTTGGTGCTGTGCCGAAAGGGTAGCGTCGGCCTTTTTCTTTTTCCTTTTTCTTTTTCTTTTTCTATTTTGATTTTCAGGAACCAAATTAAAATCAAATTCAAAAGAGTTTGAATTTCAAACCACCTCTAGATTTTTGTAGTGTAAACCTTGTACTTAATTGTGTATAAAACACTACTGTTTAGTCAACTTGACACTTTGAAAAATAAAATAAAACCATGCCATATTTGTATATAGATTTTAGGCATAAAAATGTTTTTTTTGGAATTTTGTTTTGACATTTTTTGTGTAAGCCAAGGATGCTATGAATGAATGAATGAATTGCAAACTTTTACAAATCATTATTTTTGGGATGTTACACTATAGAAACGTCTAAGCTTGGGGAAGCTAGTTTTTATGATAATGATCTTTTTAGTTCCCCATCTTTGGAAGATAGCTATTCTATTGCTTATGATGATACCAAACTGTTGGGCCACACAGAGATAAAACAAAAACTTTTTCCTCTAACGTGGTGATCCCAAGACCTAGCTGAGGTAGAAGGCCACGAGGTTTACCACTAGACGCGCAGTTGCGGATTACTGATGAAGCGCGTCAGTTGATGCAGTGCAGTCCTCACGATCCGATCGTCCTGGTGCTGATCGTACAGCACCTCTGCTGGTATCCACACGTACAAGGAGGAGCGCCGGCGGCGAACTGCTAGGTTCGTTACGGCGGCTGGACTGCTGTGGAGCTAGGGTTTCCAACACATGGAATGACCTAACCGAACAACGATTAACCTTTTCTGGGTTACGGTGCTCCACTATATATAGGGAGTGAACGTGGGTTCTGCTCGCGCGACCCATTCACTAAAGCCCATATAACACTAGTCACCGTGAGTCCAACTCACTAACTCAGTCCTAATCTGGTTTAGGTCCAACCCAACCAGATTACAGATTCGGATCCAATCCGAACTTGCTCCCGCTCTTAAGTGTGTGACCCCGCAGGCTCATGGTTACTTGGACACGATTAGAGTCCGACTCACAATCGATCAATCGGCATCGGCTCCTAGTAGAACGTGCCGATTCCCAAGTACCAAAGAGTCATGACGACTTGCCTTTCCAATGCGACTTACGTCTGAGTCCCTTTTGCCTCACGATATACCTTGTCAGACTATAGGCGAATATATGTCATCCCTTAAATAGTCCGACTCTCTTCTCGATCCGAGATAAGTGATTCACCCGACTAACTCTTAGCCGATCGCCTCGGTTAACACTTAACCGAGTCGTGCATGGCCATGCTTTCCGAATCATATCTCACGAGAGGGCCCAGAGAATATCTCTCCAAGTGGAGGGGCAAAATCCCATCTTGGTTATTCACATCACGCAGCTTGATTCTCAGTCGACCCGAACCCTGCCTTTATAACTGCCCAGTTACGGATCAGTGTTTGACAGAACCTAAGTCGGTGATCCTCAACTCGGACTATGCAACAACCTCAGGTCTAAGGATTACATTGATTGAGATATACAAATGACAACTAGTTCGTTGTACCTCAATATGGGTCAATCCGACTCGCTAAACTCTTTAGCCGAATCTGTGTAAGTTGGAATAGCATCTCCATGCCCATGACAAGTGGAACCGAGTCATCAAGCCAACTTTCACATTGGTCTAAGTTGTGTGTCCAGCACAACCTCAATGACCAAGGATATTTAGTACAAACAACATGAATGCATAGTTCCATAACTGAATCACATATTCAATGATACACATCAGATGTTTATACAAGGACTACTAAATAACTTTATGAATACAATGGGAAATATCATCATACATGATTGCCTCTAGGGCCTATTCCCAACAGTCTCCCACTTGCACTAGAGTCAATCTTCCGACATCACATGTCTAAGCATCTAATGCCCATGGCTCTCAGGTGCGCCTCATGCTTCGGCTGGGGTAACGGCTTTGTCAACGGATCCGCAATATTTGCATCCGTGTGTACCTTGCATAACTTGATATCACCCTGATCCACGAACCGGCGAATTAGGTGGTACCGCATGAGTATGTGCTTGTTCTTCTGGTGTTGTCTAGGTTCTTTGGCTTGTGCAATAGCACCATTGTTGTCACAATACACGTCCAACGGATTGGACGAGCCTGAACCACACCAAGATCCATGAGGAAATTCCTCATCCAAACAGCTTCCTTTGCTGCCTCCGAGGCGGCAATATACTCAGCCTCTGTTGTAGACGCAGACACAGTCTCTTGCTTGGAACTTTTCCAGCTCACAGCACCTCCGTTTATAATAAACACGTATCCGGATTGCGAGCGAGAATCATCAGAGTCGGTGAGATAACTCGCATCCGTGTAACCCTTTACACTGAGTTCATCTTCACCACCATAAACCAAGAACATATCCTTAGTCCTTCTCAAGTACTTTAGGATATTTTTAGCCGCTGTCCAGTGGATCTCTCCAGGATCAGCCTGGTATCTGCTCACAACACTTAGAGCATAGGAAACATCCGGCCTAGCACAAATCATGGCGTACATGATGGATCCAACTGCAGAAGCATATGGAATCGCACTCATCCGACTTCGCTCATCAGTTGTCGAGGGACACTGAGTCTTGCTAAGTTTTACACCATGGGACATCGGTAAGAACCCTTTCTTAGACGATTCCATGTTGAACTTCTTCAACACTTTGTCCAAATAAGTACTCTGACTCAATCCAATGAGCCTCCTTGATCTATCTCTATAGATCCGGATTCCGAGGATGTATGTTGCCTCACCCAAGTCTTTCATTGAGAAACTCCTTTCTAATGATTCCTTGGTTTCTTGCAACATCTGGACATCATTTCCAATCAGTAATATGTCATCCACATATAAGATTAGAAAATTTACTTTGTTCCCACTAAACTTCTTGTACAAACAAGAATCATGATCACTCTTGATGAAGCCAAACGATTTGACTACCTCATCAAAGCGAATATTCCAACTCCGAGATGCTTGCTTCAACCCATAAATGGATTTCTGAAGTTTGCATACCTTGTCAGCATTAGCCGGATCGACAAAACCCTCGGGCTGTATCATATACACGTCCTCGGTTAAATTTCCGTTAAGGAAAGCCGTTTTGACATCCATCTGCCATATCTCATAGTCGAAATAGGCCGCTATAGCTAACATGATCCGAACTGATTTAAGCATCGCTACGGGCGAGAAAGTCTCGTCGTAATCAACTCCTTGAACTTGTCGGAACCCCTTCGCGACAAGGCGTGCTTTATAGATTGAAACATTTCCATCCATATCAGTTTTCTTCTTAAAGACCCATTTGCACTCGACGGGTCTTGCACCGTCTGGCAGATCAACCAAGTTCCAAACTTGATTTTCATCCATGGACTTTATCTCGGATCTCATGGCTCCAAGCCATGACTCGGAATCAGATCCCACCATCGCTTCCGAATAATTTGCCGGCTCATCACTGTCTAACAGTAACACATCACGAACACTTCGTAATCTTGCCGATCTTCGTAGTATAGGTGCGGCTGTCGGCTCAGCTGCCACGATTGGCTCATCCTCCAAGGTTTTTGCCGACTCGCTATTTGCCGATTCCTCTCGAATTTCTTCGAGTTGCACCGTGCTCCCACTTACTCTCCGACTGAGAAACTCTTTCTCAAGGAAGACACCGTTCCGAGCGACAAACACTTTGCCCTCTTCTCGGTTGTAGAAGTAGTAACCCAAGGTTTCCCTCGGATACCCCACGAAAATACATTTATCCGACTTGGCCGTAAGCTTGTCCGACTGAAGTCGCTTGACAAAATCTTCACAACCCCAAATCTTAAGAAAAGACAAACTCGGCCTTTTGCCTGTCCACATCTCATGCGGTGTCTTCTCTACCGATTTTGATGGTACTCTGTTTAGTGTGAACGCCGCTGTTTCTAGACAATAACCCCAAAATGATAAAGGCAGATCTGTCCGACTCACAATTGATCGTACCATGTCCAACAAGGTCCGATTCCGTCTTTCCGAAACACCATTCCTTTGTGGCGTTCCTGGCGGAGTAAGTTGAGGAACTATTCCACAAATTTTCAGATGGTCATCAAACTCATGGCTCATGTACTCGCCTCCTCGGTCCGACCGAAGAAACTTTATTTTCTTGCCGAGTTGATTATGTGCTTCATTCTGGAATTCTTTGAACTTTTCAAAGGCTTCCGACTTATGTTTCATCAAGTAGATATATCCATACCTACTCAAATCATCAGTGAAGGTAATGAAGTACTCATAACCACCCCTGGCTGTCGTGCTCATTGGTCCACATACATCACTATGTACTAGTCCCAACAAGTCGGACGCCCTTTCGCAACTCTTTGCAAAAGGTGTCTTGGTCATTTTGCTGAGTAGGCAAGATTCGCATGTCTCGAACGACTCCAAGTCGAACGAAGTTAGGAGTCCATCATCATGGAGCTTCTTCATGCGTTTCCAACTTATATGACCAAGCCGACAGTGCCAAAAGTAAGTCATATTCAGATCATTTGGTTTCAACCTTTTAACATTTATGTTATAAACCGACTCACCATCAAGATTCAAAATAAATAACCCGTCCTGGACGGGTGCAAAGCCGTGAAACATATCATTCAAATACAAAGAACAACCATTATTCTTGATATTCGACTCATAGCCTTGCCTCATCAAACATGAAGCAGAAATAATGTTTCGACTGAGCACTGGAACATAATAACAATTATTTAGTTCCATAATGAATCCGGAAGGTAAATGAAGTTGCATCGTGCCGACTTCCAACGCAGCAACTCTTGCTTTGTTGCCGACTCGAATATCAACCTCGCCTCTTGCTACGCTCCTAGTTCTTACCAGTCCCTGCAACGAGTTGCAGATGTGAATAACTGATCCGGTATCATATACCCAAGAACTATTAGGTGCATCAGCAAGATATATGTCTATAACATTGCAAACAAGTGTACCTGAGTCGGAAGTCATACCTCCACTCTTGGCTTTGTCGGCCAAGTACTTGCTGCAGTTCCTCTTCCAGTGGCCATCCGCCTTGCAGTAGAAGCAAGTGGATCCGGCTGAAGGAGATGGTTTAGTCCCTGAGGAAGCGCTTGGGACTGGGTCCTGAGCCTGCTTTCCTCCTGACTTAGCCTTCTTCTTAGTCCAAGAACTCTTCTTGAACTTAGCCTTATTCTGCACCATCAACACTTGACTGGTGCCCTTCTTGAGATCCGCCTCTTCCTGCTTGAGCATCCCATGCAATTCAGTGAGCTTCTTATCCATACCATGCATGTGGTAGTTCGAAATGAACTGCCCATATGCACTAGGAAGAGAGTTCAGAATTATATCCGTAGCGAACTCTTCTCTTATGGGGTAGCCAAGCCTCTCCAGAGACTGCACGTAACCAACCATTTTGATCACATGCGGACTCAGTGGATCACCATCCTTAAGCTTGCAACTCAGCAAAGCCTGAGAGACTTGATACCTCTCAGTCTTTTCCTGAGCCTGGAACATACTTTTGAGGCTTTCGATCATATCGTAGGCCTCAACATGCTCGAACTGCTTTTGCAAGTCCGGTTCCATGTGAGCAAGCATAAGACAGCTAATATCCGTGGACTCATCCTTAGCCCGACGGTAGGCATTGGTGGTTGCGACAGTCGCATTCTCATTCGGCTCATCTGGAAGTGGGTTGTCTAGGACATGGTCCTTCTTTTCTTGTCTGAGAACAATTCTCAGATTTCGATACCAGTTGGTAAAATTAGTGTCGTTCAGTTTATCTTTCTCAAGAATGGTTCTCAACGCAAAACCGGATATCTGAGAGTGACTGCTACTTGGTGCCATGATCTACAATAGAAAATATGCAAAACACTTAAGACATGTATTCATAAAAGAGCAAGCATATTAAACATTTTAATATTTTATGCTCCCACTAGAACCAACACCCCTCCGATGGTTACTTAGTGATTCAGGATCCTAAATAAGCAAGTCGGCTAGTGAGCTTTAGCATCACCGCTAGCCGCCAAGTGATCTAGGTAGACAACTCCTTGTCAATCGCATCTTATGCGACTCCTGTTGGACGGGTGGCATCACATGCCCCGGCTCCCATCCGACTTTTCCCCGAGTCCCACAACCGTTGTGATAGACCCGTCTAGCTTACCGAGTGTTTCTGCAGTAAGAGTCCGACTCGAACACACCTAGTCGGAAAGAATTGGCAGCACCTCAATTTTACGAGCCCACTACCAAAAATGTCCGACTTGTGATGGTGCAAACACTGGCGGGAAAACCGACTAGACCTTCTTTGAGGGATTAAATTTTACCGACTATCTAATAGAGGTAAAACAGAGACATAACAATAACACAAAATAAAGCAATTATAATGTGAAATGGTATGGCTCTCTTCATGGCGATCTCCATCTCCACAAAGCCTGTAATTCGACTCGTGCCAACTCTTGTCACTTGCCTTCTTACACCATGTCGCCGACATGTACAACGCCTTGCATGCCTTCCGGGTTCTCCAAACAGCTACACTAGCTTAGTAAAGTAAATTACATAGAGAATCCGACACGCAGGTCGTTATACAATAAAAAGACAGCACCTAGGCTCCAGCCGGCTGACAAAAACCGTGATTCGCAGATCACGTATGGATTACACACAACGATTTTTCCGAAAACGTAGATCTCATCTACGATCCGAACATGGATTCCGACCATCGTTCCGATTCGATCAAACTCTTTGATCTTCGATCACCGCTTCTGGATTTACGTGTCACAGTCTACCCCGATGGCGGAAGCCGACCGGTAGGGGTATGTCGTTCCACGACCTCAGCAGTATGATCACGGAAATCAGATCTACCATTCCCCGAGTACAGTTGATCCAATCAACCTCGTACAAAACCGATCTATCTCATAGATCGACCACCAAACAGCACATAGATCTCATCTACATCCTACCGCATATCACATATGCGAGATCTCGAGCCTAAAACCAGAAGCTATCGCTCTGATACCACTGTTGGGCCACGCAGAGATAAAACAAAAACTTTTTCCTCTAACGTGGTGATCCCAAGACCTAGCTGAGGTAGAAGGCCACGAGGTTTACCACTAGACGCGCAGTTGCGGATTACTGATGAAGCGCGTCAGTTGATGCAGTGCAGTCCTCACGATCCGATCGTCCTGGTGCTGATCGTACAGCACCTCTGCTGGTATCCACACGTACAAGGAGGAGCGCCGGCGGCGAACTGCTAGGTTCGTTACGGCGGCTGGACTGCTGTGGAGCTAGGGTTTCCAACACATGGAATGACCTAACCGAACAACGATTAACCTTTTCTGGGTTACGGTGCTCCACTATATATAGGGAGTGAACGTGGGTTCTGCTCGCGCGACCCATTCACTAAAGCCCATATAACACTAGTCACCGTGAGTCCAACTCACTAACTCAGTCCTAATCTGGTTTAGGTCCAACCCAACGAGATTACAGATTCGGATCCAATCCGAACTTGCTCCCCCTCTTAAGTGTGTGACCCCGCAGGCTCATGGTTACTTGGACACGATTAGAGTCCGACTCACAATCGATCAATCGGCATCGGCTCCTAGCAGAACGTGCCGATTCCCAAGTACCAAAGAGTCATGACGACTTGCCTTTCCAATGCGACTTACGTCTGAGTCCCTTTTGCCTCACGATATACCTTGTCAGACTATAGGCGAATATATGTCATCCCTTAAATAGTCTGACTCTCTTCTCGATCCGAGATAAGTGATTCACCCGACTAACTCTTAGCCGATCGCCTCGGTTAACACTTAACCGAGTCGTGCATGGCCATGCTTTCCGAATCATATCTCACGAGAGGGCCCAGAGAATATCTCTCCAAGTGGAGGGGCAAAATCCCATCTTGGTTATTCACATCACGCAGCTTGATTCTCAGTCGACCCGAACCCTGCCTTTATAACTGCCCAGTTACGGATCAGTGTTTGACAGAACCTAAGTCGGTGATCCTCAACTCGGACTATGCAACAACCTCAGGTCTAAGGATTACATTGATTGAGATATACAAATGACAACTAGTTCGTTGTACCTCAATATGGGTCAATCCGACTCGCTAAACTCTTTAGCCGAATCTGTGTAAGTTGGAATAGCATCTCCATGCCCATGACAAGTGGAACCGAGTCATCAAGCCAACTTTCACATTGGTCTAAGTTGTGTGTCCAGCACAACCTCAATGACCAAGGATATTTAGTACAAACAACATGAATGCATAGTTTCACAACTGAATCACATATTCAATGATACACATCAGATGTTTATACAAGGACTACTAAATAACTTTATGAATACAATGGGAAATATCATCATACATGATTGCCTCTAGGGCATATTCCCAACACAAACCCCCAATATATGATGATTACAATGATGAGTGTGATATTTTCAGTAGCATCATGGATATTAATTGTGATTACAATATGCCTCCCATATTTGATGACTATGGTGATGAGAATAATAATGATAGCTACTTTGTTGAATTAGCTCCCACTACAATTAATAAGAATGACTATGCTTATGTGGAGAGTAATAATTATTGTATGCATGTGGCTCATGATAAGAATGTTTTATGTGATAGTTATATTGTTAATTTTATTCATGATGCTACTGAAAGTTATTATGATAGAGAGAAAAATGGTCTTATGCATCTCAAAAATATTAAGTTTCCCCTCTTTATGTTGAAAATTTTGAAGTTGCATTTGTTTTGCTTTCCTATGCTTGTTGCTTTGTGCTTTAATGACTTGTTTCTTTACAATATTCCTATGCATAGGAAGTGGGTTAGACTTAACTGTGTTTTGAATTTCGTTCTTGATGCTCTCTTTTACTTCAATTCATATTTCTTATGAGAGGATCTTCTCAAACTATAAAGCCAAACTTAAAGGTGTTAAAGAAAAGTACTTGTTGGGAGATAACCCAAGAGATTTCTTGAGTCTTGGAAGTTATTACTTCTGTAATGACCTCTCCTTATCCTTTTTGTTTGCTTTTTGTGCCAAGAATAACCTCTAATGAAAGGGAAGCAAGATTTGGGGAGTTGCTGTCCTGAAACAGATTTCTATCCTCCACCATAAAAAATTGTAAGAAGTCTCTGTAAGTCGGATTGTGCTGAAAATTTACGAATAAATCCCCCAGTACGTTAGCTAACTTTTGTTAGTTCAACAAATTTTTATTTGAGCAACAGAAGGTCTTTGAAAAAATCTGTTTCTACCTGCTAGTCTGTTTTGAAAGTTTTCTGTCATTATTTGCATTTGCTTCTTATTGATTCCTTTTTGAGTTCTTTTTGGGAAATTGAGCTTTTGAAGGAGTTTATATAGTAGCTTGTGTCTTTAGTGGAAGTTTTGCTGTTTTGAAACTAAACCTAAAGGTCTATTATCTTTTGAATACACTAATGTTGCTAATGAAGATTGCGTGAAGTTTTGTATGAAGGAAAATTTGCAGGTGTAGAGAAAGAATGATTTAATGAGATGAATAATAGAAAAAAGCTCAAGCTTGGGGATGCCAAACCATGTCACCCCAAGAAATATTCAAGAGGTACAAGCATCAAAGCTTGGTGATGCCCAAGGCATCCCCATCTTCATCAATAAAAATCTTAGGTCTTTCTAGACACTTCGTTTTTATTGTTTCATTCATTGTTGTGTTGTTATTAGAGCGTCTTAGTTTTGGTTTTTGGTTTTTGTTTGCTTAGTTTGCTTGAGTAAGTTGGTTGGTTACACCACACTTCTTTTGGAGAGAGACACACTCTGTTTCCATTGCCTAGAACACTCTAGTTTTCACTCTTATTGTTTTGTGAGTGTTCACTTCTGCTAGAACTGCGTTCAGCCTTAGTTTTCTTGTGCTTTCATCTTAGAACCTTTTATTTCTTCTTTGTGGATTTGTGAGAAAAGCTCACTGATATTTATTGATTATTATCTTTGTGAGTTGTTTCAAATAAGTTGTTTTGTGTTGGAAAAGAGTAGAAAGTTTCATGCTTTTAGTGGTACAAAAGGGAGCTTGTTTTGACAGTGGCTTAGACTTTATCATGTCATGCTAGATGTTGTTTTTATATTATGCTTAGTAATTATTTCTGTAGCATGACTTGTTTCAAACAATTAGGATTTCTTAATGTGCCTTGCAAGGATCGTGCGTTGTTTTAGCATACAAAAGCATAATATTGTGGTATTCTCCTTTGATGCCTTGTTTGGGTTGACTTGGCACATGCTCACACCATGTTATGACTATTAACCAGTCACCTTAGCCTCTATGATCATTTAGTCCTTGACTTGTAGTACCACTTTATGCTTTGATTAGTAATGTTTTGTCGCTCTACATGATTATGGCCATTATTGCTCTCTTAGTTGGTCGCTCCTAGTCTTTTGCTAGCCTCCACTTGTATGAGTAAGATCTACTCATGCATCCAACTCCCAGGAAACCAAGTTATTCCAAAGTGTCCACTATAAATTCCTATGCATGGTGTGTTACACCATTCCAAGTATATTCTTGTTTTCAGCTATCTTGCAATTAAAATGTATTTTGTTATGTGAAAACTTAGTGATTAAAGACCTCACAAACTTCATGGCACACTTTATATTCTTTGCCCCTAATAAAATTGAACCATTGTGTCATCTATGTTGTATATGCTTGCACTTATACATTGGAATTATCAGAACCGTGCTGTCACAGGGAACATTTTCAACATTGCACTTATACTTTGTACTCAGTTGATATCGTGCTCTTTTGTTTATGGATGTCACCGGTGTGAAATAAAGAGGGAACTTGTAAGTCCATGGAGTTTGTATTTTGTGTTAGAGAAACGCCTAGGCCGCTAGCATAAGCCATGCCTAATCATGGTGGAAACTTGCAGCATCACCATAGTGAGCTATCTATGAAGCATCCTCAAAAAAGCTATGCACATAGTAAATAAAAAGTTCGCTGAGATGCTCATTGTCTGCTTGCCTTGTCATTTTGGTTATGGGATAGCTCCTGTACCATGTGCAAGGGGTACCCGATTGGTGGTTCTCTATGATATGCATGTACTTACAAGGACAATAACTTATAGGTGATGGAAGTTGAGTAGCATGAGGTGTGGCCCTCGTATTCAAGGAACTTGAGATTGACAACTTATACTTTGTCAAGCATATACTCCATTTTTGTTCACTTTAACCTTAATCACTTCAAGATGCTTATGATAGGGGCAAAGAGGGCTAAAATCTAACAAGTACCATAATTTTTGGAAGCTCTATTTGAAACTTGAAATCCCTGCTTCCCTTTACAAAGGGCCTTTCTTACACCATTATTTGAGTCTCCACCTTCTACCTTTAGGCACCATTAAGAGAGCATAGTTGTCATTCTTTGTGCAGTGTCCCAAAACTTATTGATATATGCATATGGTGATATTATTTGTTCTTGTACTCCTTGTTTCTAGTCACCCTTGTGAACTTTGAAAGTGTCCTATGCATCTATTTGCTACTCTATGAGGGACAAGCTGATTGCCACTATGCTATGTTTTCTGTTTATGAAACAAACAAATGTTTTTTATGCATGTTATTCGTGATCTTTGTCTGTAGACTTTCATGTTGCATGCATAGTTACTTTTTCTTATTGTTAGAACTCCATCTTTCATGCACATGTTTAGAATTCTTTGATCCCATCTTTCAATGCTTGCAAATGGTTTGATCTTGGTTTTGATGGTGCATGTCACCTCAAAAATTATTCTTTTTATCACTTACCTACTCGAGGACGAGTAGGAGTTAAGCTTGGAGATGCTTGATATTTCGGAAACGTGTCTATAATTTTTGATGCTTCATGCTTGTTTTGTATCTACTTTGCTTTGCTTTGTCTACACTTTGAGGTGTTTTTTATATCTTTTCTAGAACTAACCTATTAACAAGTTGCCACAATGCTAGTTGCCTATTTTCTTCTGTTTTTGGTTCCAGAAAGGTAGAAAATCAATATTCTCGGAAATGGACGGGACAAAAGCCAAAGTCAATTTTTACCGTGGGCGTCACGAAGTCCAGAGGGGAGACGGAGAGGCGAGCCAAGGCAACCACACCCCCTAGGCGTGTGTGGGACCTCCGGTCGCCTCCCAGCCTCGCGTCCTGCGCCGATAAGAAGCCCCTGGAGAGAAAACCCTAAAGAATCCATCATACTTCTAGAAAAAGTTCTGCAGCGCCGCCGCCACCAAAGGGGAGATTCAGGGGACAGAAAGTCTCTATTCCGGCACCCTGCCGGGACGGGGAAGTGCCCCCGGAGCCATCTCCATCAATCTCCACCAGCATCTTCATCACCGTTGCTGATTCCTATGATGAGGAGGGAGTAGTTCTTCCTCGAGGCTAAGGGCTCTACCGGTACCTATGTGTTAATCTCTCTCTCTCTATGCATGATCTTGTTGTGGTCATGAGCTTTGTAATCAAGTAGATCTACCTTGATAATCAAGTGCTTTATTAGATCTCTGCTCTCCCCATGTATGTTAAAGTGACAGCGTGCACGCCATGGTGGCACTTACGTTTGAGTCTCCATGAATACTCTTTGTGCTTTAATAGATCTATGCTTTTCCCCACGTGTGTGAAAGTGACAGCGTGCATACCGTGTGTGGAACTTTGGCTAGATTGAATATTTGTTATGAGTTATATTTGGACTTAGATGTCTCTATGAAATTGTGGTGTTTGTTGGAAACATCTAGCTCTCAAGGTGAAAGTGTGGGGTTATCTAGATTGGGGAAGGCCCTACCGTGGATTAGAGTGTCCAACCGGAGAGTAGTTAAGAGTAGTATCATGAAGAGAATATATTTATATGAGATTTCTCACTAGTGAAAGTATGATCCCTAGGCCTTGTTTATAAACATTGAAACACCATTTGCATCTAGATCTATTGCATGTTTTCTTGCTATAGTCTTTTCCTCCCCGTCAGCAGCTCTTTTCTGGCACCATTACCACTTATAATCATCCATACTAGTTGTATTTCACTATCTATTCGCCGAAATAGTGCACCTATACACCTGACAATTGTATTAGGTGTGTTGGGGACACAAGAGACTTCTTGTATCTAGATTGTAGGGTTGCTTGAGAGGGATACCTTTGACCACTTCCTCCCTGAGTTCGATAAACCTTGGGTAATACACTTAAGGGAAACTTGCTGCTATTCTACAAACCTCTGCACTTGGAGGCCCAACAACTGTCTACAAGAATAGAAGTGCGTAGACATCAGCCTTGCACTGTCGTGTTCATCATCTTCGGGCGCACCCGCTAACTCCCTCCGTTTGTTTTATTATGCCCTATAGGCTCGGCTTTGTCTCTGTTTTTGAATCACCGACGGCGGACAAACTTCGGCGAGGAATTAGAGGCAAACCTAAGCGCCCCTTCGACAGCCACGGCCACCACTGCGACCATCTCGACCCTGCCACCTCAGTAACACTCCGCTCCCACCCCCTTACCCCTTAGAACCACCAGAGCGGTACCGGCCAGTAGATTTGCGCCACGTGGCTAGGTTTTCTATTAAATCCAAAAATCGGTTTAATTAGATGGTTGAACTTAGAATTTCCATAACTTTTGATCCACAGATCAGAAAAATACAAATTTGGTGTCTACGGATTCAGGAAAATGTGAAATTTATTACTGTAGCCTTATTTTGTTCAGTAGCTTCTGTAAAATTTGATTTTTAGGCAGAGACATTTTTAGGGCTATTTTAACTATAAAAATTATTGTATAAATTATTTTTAGGTGGATCTTGTGTTATTATGAATGTAGAATGTGTACTATATCTTATGTATTGTAGACTTTGGTTTTGAAAGTGTGGCCTTCGTATTATTGCACAATTGCATGCATCAATATTATTTTTGAGTGCCTATATTGAGTTGTATATTTTGTTGTTTGACTATGATGTGTAGATTCTGTGGATTGTGAAGTTTGTTGCTGTGAGGATTGTACCTACTCTCCTAGCTACCAAGGCAAATGATATTTCATCATATGTCCTATTATTTTATCTATTTCATTAGTGTTATTTTAGTAGGACTTTGCATGGTAATTTATATTGCTATGCTATGGTAATCCTATAGATTATACCTTGGTAGTATTTTCCTAAGTTAGGAGACATCGTATGCTAGAATGATTAGCCTTTCTTTTCGGATTCGTGGGTGGAAATTCATATTATGATGGTATGGAAAGTTTCTTTACTTATTATTTTTTACTAAGAAAACAACCAATGTTAATGAAACACCTGGGTGGAATTGGGACTTGTATGGATTATGTATAGTGATTACTCAGGGCCCATGTCTATGGTTTACACTGGTGTATCACACTTGTGGATGGCCACCTAGGAACAAAGAGATCAGAGACGTTCGTGTCGTGAAGCTTCCCGTGCCAACCACATGGCATATGGGCTCTGCCTTGACCAACTATGTTGTGAGAACTCCGCCAGACGGACAGAGGGTGGTAGAGTTGATAGGATGGAACGCATATGTGGTGGTCTGAGGGGTTGCTTCTGAAAAGTCTTGTATCAATGTGTGTCGAGTCTTGTGGGGAAAGTGCACCACCTCTCGAGAGGGTAAAATTAAGTACTTAGCTGTGTCCCCGGTTATGGACAACTTTGGAGCGTCAAGACATTGAAACAGTTCAAGAATTTCTTCATCCCAATTTCTCTAAGTTAAAATTGTGGGTGAACAAGGATAGAGGTTCACTAATGTCTATTGGTGGTACCTTAGTGTTTTGTAAAAGCAAAACTTAGTATTTTCAAATTAATAGGATAAAACTTGCTTTTAGAAAAGTCATCCAGATCTACACTTAGCCATATTCATGTAGTTGTTAGGTTCTACTATACAACTATGGTATCACTTGCCAATACAATTACAACTGTATTGACCCTTTGTGGCTGTAACTTATCATGTTGCAGGTTACTCTGATGGTGAGTAGGGTTACGGGTCTACACTCGACATGTTTGCCTATGGCACATGAAGATGAAGACTCTAATATTATGCTATGTATTGAGAACTCTAAATAAGTTAGCCTTGGGCTAAGTGAGTTGTAAGAACTATTATTTTCCTGGATTTGCGATGTAATAAAGACCTTTGTTTATGTGTACTTCATCTTAAACTGTGGGTGCTAGCAATTTGCTCCAGGGACTAGCACTGCAATCACAGGGATCTCTACCTTATTGGGTGAGATCTTACAAATGGTATCAGAGCCGACACTCGCGGTTACACGGGCGTGTGCGGGTTAGTGGAGGACATGTGGCGCATGGCGCGTGTGGCCTAGAGTGGACACGGCATGGCACATGTGCCGGCACTAGACGCACGGACGTATGCCAAGAGGGGACGTTCCTGGCTTGTGGTTGATTGGCGAGGACGTCAATGTTCTAAGGGTGGGTGTATGTGAGACCCTGGCACATGGCTTAATAGGATTGATAGTATACCCATACCAACAAGTTGCAACTTCTTTTCCGGAAGCTCATTCGGAAAGAACTCTAAGGTTAAGCGTGCTTGGCCTAGAGCAATTCTAGGATGGGTGACCGATCGGGGAGTGGGTACCGGGTGCGCATGAGTGAGGACAAAGTGTGCAGAAACGAATATTGTTGGTCTATGGGGTTAGTCTAGAGATCCTATTAAGCTGCCAGGAGTGACAACCACCGGTCCGAAGAGGACAGGGTGTTACAAGTGGTATTAGATCCCTATGTTGCCTATAGGTTTGTGACTCTAAGATGGATTAGATTAAGAAAGCCACTAGGAAAATACACCACCACTATGAATTTTACACTTTGTTCCTTCTCATCTCGTAAAACCTCTCCTAATCTTCTTTCTCATCTCTATTTGTAGATGGCCACCATCAATGAATCCGTCAGGAAGGGACCACTGTTGACTATGACACTAGAGTGTGAGATGGAATTTCCCAAGGCACTCAAGAACCTCATGATCAGCTTGGGGATAAATGGTGAAGCCGTGTACAAGGGATTTCTGGTGATGGATGAAGGAGAAGAGTATTGGTGGGTGAAACTCCACTTATATAAAAATAAGGAGGATGACCACAATGAAACGGGGTTCTGCATGATCACCAACTCTGAAATGCATATGTCATTCTTTTACTCTGCAAGAAATGCAGCATGGAATGCCATCGAAGAACTTGGAGAAAGACTTTAGTATAGAATGCTTAACACTCAGAAAGATCTTAGGGAGGAGAGACAACATACCCAAGACTTAGAGACCACCATAAAACAGCTAAGGAAGGACATTGTAGACTTGGCATGTGAGTCATGTGACCAAGACAAACAAATTGCTACCAAGGATGCCCAGATAGCCACCTTGTGTCAACACCCAGATTTTTAATCCCAGATGCCTGTTATGCCATACATCGCAATCCTAGGATTACCATTTTTGCGAGACATAACAGATTGGTACCATAGTTCATCATCCATTACAAACCATAATAAAGGTCTTACAAATAAAGGATCTCATGATCCAGTCTTAGTACAAACAAAGAAGTGGAATAATATAATAACGGTAGAATGGGCGAGGCTCCATCTTCATAGTCATAGGCAATGCTGATGATGGGAGATGACCCTAGTTGTCGTAGACTTCCTGCGGTCCATCATCCTTGTAGTAGTCCTCCTCATAGTCTGGCCATAGGAATAGCCAGGGACAAAGCCATGAGTACTCTTTAAGTACTCGCAAACTATCACGAACAAGTAAGTGGTTCAAGTAGGAATACTAAGCTGTAGGTTGTTTTCCAAAAAGCCAGATTTATCTCTAGCTGAGTTCATAAGTAAAGAAAGCTAGTTGAAGGTTTTATAACACCTAATTGGGAACTTAGTTTTCACTTTCACAACCTAGTTGTGGTCAAGTCAAGGTCATGATTCATTTCACAAGTCACTTTTAAAAACATCTGACGACAGAACAGTATGGCCACTCCAACTGTCCATAACCGCGGACGTGTCTATTCGAATAGTTTGACACTATGTAGAGGTGGTACACTTTCACCTCAATATTCGATACATCTATCAGGAACAATCCTGACACCATACTCAGTATGCGGATAATCAATCCTAACCTTTCAATTACACGCCCTAGTATAGGCACCTCTCCCATGAGTTTGGCCTCCCAACCATGACCATCTGTCATCTTGGGAACTGCACATGTGGACAATCATTACGAGGTAGCCTCAGCTCAAACCTCGGTCGCAAGGGAACCCATACTAAGGTATATAAACTTCCAGTCAAGCCCTACCCAAATTCGGGTATTGTGGTTGTACAGTAAAATTGGAATGGTATCGCATCCGAACACAACCATATGTTTTATAAAGGGCTAAGGCTCATGCCTCAACATTTTCATCATCAAAGTCACCTGGTGTCCATAACACATGTCAAAACATTTCATTTCAATGACTCATCATTCTAAGGTTTTTATAATCCTTTTCACCAAGTATTACAATCTAAAGTGATCAAGTTTTATGCTTAGCACTAGCAACTACTATTGGGGGTAAACACTAATGAGGGGTGATAATCAAGTGTGACTTATCTAAGTATAATCTCATGCCTCAAGATGACATCAAGTTCTACCTTACTTAGGCCAAGTTTTATGCTCTTTATGCTACCTCTAATATCTTTCCAAAACTTCACAAGTCACTAAGTAAACATAACTAAAAAGCTTTGATAAAGAAATAAAAGAATCAAGCTTGCAAATAAAACTGGCATTTAGGATTATCAAGATTGTCTAATCAAAGCATGCCTAATGCATTGCGTAGTTTATCTAGCTTTCACAGTTGCAAGTGTTAGCTTGCTAAGTTAACTTGTATGGTGAAGCTTGCTTAGATAGCTTGCTTAGTTGGTACCTTGCCTTGTGCAGTGAAGTGGTTGAACTTCTCCTCGGCTTCTTCCTCGTAGTAGTCTCCTTCCTCTTCGTATCCTTGGTCGGTACTAGCATCTATAAATAAATACGAAGTATAAAATCACCAAACAATACTTAACTACTTCTATTTGACACACAAGGGTTTACCCTAGATGATCTAGCATCATCACAATCATCACATGAATTAAGGAAATAGTTTTTTTAGGAAATTAATTTCTACTCATTGAAAAACTACTCAAGATTTAATATTCTCCAATTAAAACAAGGGATCATGTTAACACATGTCATCACCACATATTTCAATACTTGGGAATGTGATTTAAAGTGGTGTCACAATTTAATAATGTTTAACCTTATTATTTTAATTAATTAAAGTGACTAGAAATGCCTATGGCCCATTCTTTTATTACTTGTCCATTATTACTACAAGTAAACCTAGATATTTTTATATATTCAGAAAGGTCTTGTCAAATGTGATTTTTGAGAGTTGGAATCAACTCAAAAGCTTTTATGGTTGAATTTTCAAAAATGTTTGAATGCAGAAAAGTCTCTGCCTTGTTATTTTTACTATATGTGATCTATAATTCCAAATGGTTTGAATCCAACGGACTTGGATCAAGAATTGGTTTCATGCTATTTGGTTCAGTGAAACCCTCTGGAATGATTTTTGAATCAACAGATAGAAGTAGGTTTGAAACTAAATAGATAAATCTAAATTTGAACTAACTGGGCCACGCGGGAATTCTAACTAGGCCGGCCTTCTGCGCACAGCGCGCGCGGGGGCTGGTTAAGTGGTGTCCCCACGCGTCAGTGGGATAGGAGGGTGTGAAGGGGTACGTGCTAACTACGACTGTAGGATTAGACTAAGGATCAATGACTCACGGCCATCGTCCTCGTCGAACAGAACATGACGGGCTCGAACCCTAGCACGGCCAGTGGGGGTCTGGGGCGGCTCACCGGGGCTCAGGCGATGGTCGGTGATGGGGGCGAATGACAAAGTCGACAACGGCGGTTCTCCTGGTACTGGCGGCTCCTCCTGGGGTGGCTCCAATCGACGGCACCCTTCTCGTCAAGCAGCAGCAGGCTCCGGCGAATTTCGGCGATGCTGCACTCGCCTTGCTCCAGCAAGAAGTGGAAAGGATCAGTGAGAGGTGGAGAGTGATGTCAACACCCGGATTTTTAATCCCAGATGCCTGTTATGCCATACATCGCAATCCCAGGATTACCATTTTTGCGAGACATAACAGATTTGATATCACAATACATCATCCATTACAAGCCATACATAAGGTCTTACACAAATAAGGATCGCATGATCCAGTTCTTAATACAATTCAAGCAGCGGAATAACGTAATAGTAACGATAACGTAGGCGAAGCTCCATCTTCAGGGTCACGGGCAATGCTGAGGATGGGAGATAATCCTATTTGTCGTAACCTTCCTGCGGTCCGTCATACTGATACTCCTCTTCATAGTCTGGCCACGGGAATAGCCAGGGACAAAGCCATGAGTACTCTTTAAGTACTTGCAAACTACTACTAATAAGTGAAGGGGGGTTTTTGTAGTAGGATACTAAGCTCTAGGGTTGTTTTGCGAATAGCCAGATTTACCTCTACTAAGTTCAGAAGAAAAGAAAGCTAGTTGAAAGTTTTATAACACCTAAGTGGGAACTTGCATTTCATGTCACAACTCTGTTGTGGTCAAGTCAAAGTCATAAATCATTTTTTAAGTCATTTTTAAAACATCTGACGATAGAACAGTATGGCCACTCCAACTGTCCATAACCGCGGACGCGGCTACTCGAACAGTTTGACACTCTGCAGAGATTGTACACTTTCACCACAACATTCGATACATCCGTCAGGAACAATCCTGAATTCACCATACTCAGTATGCGGATAATCAATCATAAACTTTCAATTACACGCCCAAGTATAGGCACCTCTCCTGTGAGTTTGGCCTCCCAACCATGACCAACTGTCATCTTGGGAACTGCACAGGTGGACAATCTTCACAAGGTAGGCTCAGCTCAGACCTTGGTCGCAAGGGAACCCATACTAAGGTATATAAATTTCCAGTCAAGCCCTACCCAAATTTCGGGTATTGTGGTTATACGGTAAAATTGGAATGGTATCGCATCCAGACAACCATCAGTTTTATAAAGGGCTAAGGATCATGCCTTAACATTTTCATCATCAAAATCATCTGGTGTTCGAGAACACATGTCAAAACATTTCAGTAGAATGACTCGTCATTCTAAGGTTTTCATAATTATTTTCACCAAGTGTTCCCATCTAAAGTTTATCAAGTTTTATGCTTAGCACTAGCATCTACAGGTGGTGGTAAATACTAATGACGGGTAATAAACTAGTGGGGATTTACTAAGTCCAATCTCATGCCTTAGGATGACATCAAGATTATCTACTTAGGCCAAATTTTATGCTCTTTATGCTACCTTCAGTTATCTTTATAGAATCTACAAGTCACTAAGTAAACTTTTGATAGAAAGCTTTTAATAAAGAAAATAAAATACTAAGCTTGCAAGTAAAACTAGGATGGTGCATCAAGTGGGTATAATCACATATCCTTAAGGCATATAGTTGGCATAGTAACAAGCAAGTAGTAGCTTGCATAAGTAGGGTATCTTGAAAGTGTTAGCTTGCCTTGTACAGAGAAGTGGTTGAAGTTCTCCTCGGCTTCTTCCTCGTAGTATCCTCCGTCCTCCTCGTATCCTTGGTCGGTACTAGCGTCTATAAATAAATACAAGGTACACAATCACCAAACAATACTTAACTATTTCTAATCATCACACAAAGGTTCACACTAGGTGATCTAGCATCATCACTAACATTACAAGATTAAAGCACTTGTCCCATTTATTTTATTTTGAAAAAAGTAATTTCTACTCATTTGCAAAACTACTTAAGATTTAATATTCTGCAAATCAAACATGGGATCATGTTGACACATGTCATCATCACATATTTCAGTATATGGGAATGTGACATAAAGTGGTGTCACAATTTAATAAGGTTTAACCTTTTTATTTTATTTAATTAAAGTGACTAGAAATGCCTATGTGGCATTCTTTTATTACTTGATCATTATTTATGTAAGTAAACCTATATATTTTTATATATTCTGAAAGGTATGGTCAAATGTGATTTTGAGAGTTGGAATCAACTCAAAAGCTCTTATGGTTGAATTTTGAAAAATGTTTAAATGCAGAAAAGCTTCTACCTTGTTATTTTTACCATGGGTGATCTACAAATCTAAATGGTTTGAATCCAACGGGGTTGGATTAAACATTCCAGTACCTTTCTAACAAAATTGGTTTCATGCATTTTGGTTCAGTGGATGGAGCTGGGTTGATTTTTGAATATGGGTACAGAATTGTGTTTAAAATTAAATGAATAAACTTAAGTTTGAATTGTTGGGTCGCGCGGGAGGTTTAAATGGCCGGCCCACTATGCACAGCGCACGCGTGGGCGGGTTAAGTGTCTGTCCTCACTCGTCAGTGAGAAAGTGAGTGGCGAAGCGGTACGGGGTGATCTAGGCCGCACGATCTAACTCTAATCGAATGGCTCTGGTTCATCGTCCACGCCGGGCAGCGCCGGTGAGACAGAACCCTAGCGCGGCAGGTGGGGGTCGTGGGAGGCTCACCGGGGCTCAGGCGATGGTCGGCAACGGGGAGGAACAATGAAGTCGACGACAATAATTCTCCTGGTACCGGCAGCTTCTCCTGGGGCGGCTCTAATCGACGGTGCCTCTCCTCCTCTACAGCGGCTAACTCTGGTGAAATTACGGCCACCTGGTGCTCGCCTTGCTCCGGGAGTGAGTGGGTGTGATCAGTAATAAGTGGGGAGTGAGATGGTGCGAAGAAAACGAGCGGGGGAGGCCTCTATTTATAGTGGTTGAAGGGGACCGACGGGCGCAGACTGAGCTCGTCCTGGTCGACGACACAGAGGATAATGGCATGGGAGACGGTAGGGGGCGGTGCTGTGCTCCATAGCGAAGCTCAACGGCGTGGGGAGGTGCTGAACGGTCGGAACGCGTCGATGCTCTGGGCGGGTCCGACGGCAATTTAAATGGCGCACAACGTGTACGATCCGCGCGATGGCGAACGGGCATGTCCGTGGGTTTGCTGGGGTACTTGCGATCACGCACACAAGAGGCAAGGGCAGCGCGCGGTATGTGGGCGTGTGTCGCGGTTGGCGCACTGGCGCGCTCTCGGCTCGCTCGCAGAGAGGCTTGGCATGCTCGGGCAGTGTGGTCCAGGGGTTGGCAGTGCTCGAGGCTTGGACAGGGAGAGGCGGTGGACGGTGGAGTGCCTGCTAGACAAGTTTGGCCAGGCTAGTTAAGCGTGTAGCTTGTTGTCTGTGACACCCCCGGGATCAGGGCTAAACAAATCCTAGACCTCCGTCTGACATAAGGTTAACCTTGAGCTCGAGAATATCCAGTGAAGAATCGGTAACACAATAGTGACCCTACGACACAAAATTATTACAGCAAGCTCATAACTGAGCAGAGAACCAAATTATTACAAGGAGAGGTCACTAACCACAAACATCAAACAACGGAAGGCAAATTATGCTATTAAGTATAGCAAACTTAACAAATGGCCTAAGAGGCCTGAAGCATAAAGATGACGTCTCAGCTCATAGATTCCAGGCTGCCGGGCGGGAACCCCAAGCTACTCGTCGATGTCGATGTAGTACGGAACTCTTCTTCAGGTGAACACTTACTCTGCTAAAAGTATCAACAAAGCAAGGGTGCGTACATGGTGTACTCTGCAAGACTTATGGCTAGTGGAGTTATTTTGCATAAAGCCACTTTTGTTTATAAAACAAGAGGGAGAAGAAGCTCGTCTAGTCAGAGTATTTTAGAAGGGGATAAGAGAGCGACATCTCCAGAATATTGATCATCATCTTTTGATATCCACCAAATCATCGTCATCTCAACCCTAACTAGGATCACCCCCCCGTACCCATGAGGAAGCATCCTTAACCACACGTTGATCTATCAAGTTTTAAGATTAGGTTATAGTTCTCTATGATCTTGAGTCCGGTCGCCAAGTCGTTCATAATCGTGAACACCGCTTTTCAAAAAGATTATTATCCTGAAGGGGTGTACAACTTTACTGTCACATCCTAAGATTTTAGAATTTGGGATTAGAAAAAAAATTGTTTTTACATGTCATTCATGTGAATTGCATTGCATTCATGAAAATTTGAATTGCAAAACCTCGTTTATAAACCCTATTTTGAATTACTAAAATGCACCTACAAGTGAATATACAAGGAATTTAAATCCACTACTTGCAAACTAGTAAAAATATTACAAATATGATCCTATGTTTATCTACAGATTTTTAGAAAAATTTGGACACCAAAATCATCTCAATGGATTATCTAAGAAAAAGATATAAAGAAAAAAAGGAAATAGAAAATAGAAAAGAAAAGGAACAAAAAAAAACTAACTAGACCTACCCTGCCCCCCCCTTGGCCCAGACCACCTAACTCAGTCCTATCTACTGCGCGTCCCCGTCCACGAGCAGCACGCAGCAGCAGCCGCCGGCCCACCCACGTTCCGACAGCAGCCCGTGTCCCCTTTCCCTCACACGCTGACGCCTGGGACCCACTGGTCATCTCCTTGCTCCAGCTAGATACAGAGACGAACACGGGTTAATCCCGATCGTTTCCCCCGCAGATTCCTCCCGATTCGTTCGAACCTTACCCCCTTGCAAGCCAACCCCACATATAATTCCCTTCCCCGTCGGAGTTTTCCGATCCGCATCCGCCGCGAGCCCTCGAGGTCGAACTCGAACCCGTCAAATACGTCCACCCTGACCCACTTTCCCCTCCGCAGGTCGCCCCTTCCTCGTGGAATTGCTCGCCGGAGCTCCACCGTCGTCGCAAGCCTCCATCCGCACGCCGACGCTGCCTCGGGAAGCAATCCACGACGCCGTTCTCGCCACTGATACCCCCGTCCACTTATGATCACCGTCCGCCATCTTACCGACCTCGATGACCCCAGTCGTGCCGTCCACCTTCACCACCCGAGTCAGCACCTTACAATATAGGATCTGTTTTTTTAACTCTAAAGTTGTTGGAGTTTTCATGTCATTTAAAATTATTTTAATGGTGTCATTTGATTAAAATTCATGAGATTACTGCTGCAGTTTTCTGCCGGACCTGTAGTACCGCGCGATTTTTCATATTGTATTGGTAACTCATAAAAATCTTAAAAATAGGGTCTGGAACGAAATTACCTGTAGTACATGCACAAAAATTTGCTAAAATTCCTGACGAGGTTAAGTCGGTCAGAAAAAAATCGTGAGACCTGCTATACCGTTTTGATAGATTTTGTTTATTGCTTATATGTTGCTCTATTTTACTCTAGTATTGTTCCCAATGCTTTCAAACTATTTTCTGGTTACATACTACTAAGTTTAGACCTCTGTATCATTGTTATGTGTGTGCTTGCTTGTGTGTTGATTGCTTATGATTGCTTGCTTATGTGCCTATTGTTTGCTTCATATAGTTACTGGTAGAAATACTTCCCTTAGTCCTCTTCTATCTATACTCATCTATGCTATCCCAAACAGATGTCGCCTCGATGCCAACCCACTGAGATGGAGCAGATGATAGCGGCCCAGGTACAACTAGCTCAGGTGATGACACAATTCATGGCTGCCCAGAACAACAACGACAATAACAAGAACAACACCAACAACCAGCCCCAAGAGGATGCTCTCACCAGGTTTCTCAACCTGAGGCCTGCAAAAATCTCAAGCGCACCTGAGCCTATGATAGCACTTGATTGGCTGCGCTCCGTGAATTAGGACCTAGTAACAGTTGGATGCACAAACGAAGAGAAAGTGAGGTTTGCTGCTCACTTACTTGAAGGACAGGCAGCTACTTGGTGGGATACCTTTCAAATTACCCACCCCATCGATACAATCACTTGGGAGATGTTCGAGGAAGGATTTAAGAAAAACCACGTCTCGTCTGGAGTCATGAGCCTAAAGAGAAAGGAATTCCATGATCTACACCAGTACAATTGCATAGTGTCGGAGTATATAGAAGAATTCACCAAATTGTCTCGCTATGCTCCGGAGGATGTCGACACTGATGATAAAAGGAAAGAGAGGTTTCTGGATGGACTGAGTGATGAGCTCTTTGTTCAGCTATCAGTAGTGTACACTCCCACCTTCTAGGATCTAATGGACAAAGCAAGAATTCTTGAAGAAAAACAGAGTCAAGTTGAGAAACGCAAGAGAAATCACAAGAACAACTACAACTCAAGACCGCATCGGAAGTTTGTGCTCTCCATGATGGGAATGGAGGTCCGAACAGAACATGCATGAAGGCAATGGATACGACGACCATGATGGTAATGGACATCAGCACCGCGAAGGAAATGGACGCCACCATAATGCCCACATGAGTCACAACCACAATTCTGAAGGAGGGAATGATCACAACCATGAAGACAACAATGTTGTGCTGCACAATACCTATCTCTTTAGGAAGGATCTAAGCAAGGTTGGATGTTTCAAATGCAAGCAGAAAGGACACTATTCAAGAGACTGTCCTGATAAGAAAAAGAACAAGATTGATGGCTACAAGCCAAACCCATTTCAGAAGGGACGTGTCAACCATGTTAGTGTGGAGGAAGTTCAAGAAGACCCTGATACCGTGACTGGTACATTTCGGCTCAATACCTTTCCAGCACTCGTTTTATTTGATGATGGAGCATCACATTAATTCATATCAAGGGAATTTGTGGATAGAAACAGAATTCCAACTGAAACCATTAACAAGCCCATCAAAATAATCTCTCCTAGTGGAGAAGAGGTAGCAGCTTTTGGATGTCATCAACTGAACCTAAGGATTGGGTTACACGACATTCCACAAGCTTGAATGTGTTTGAATCACAAGAATTGGACATTACCCTAGGCAAGGATTGGATGTCTAAGTATGAAGGCCAGATAGATCATGCACGGCGAGCAATTTCACTTACAAACCCTAGAGGGAAGAAGAATCAGATATAGCACAATAACTAAAGTTGGAGAGGCCAACTTAAATTCTCGTAAGGGGGTTAGCTCGAAAAGCTTACCCATGGTAAATAAGAGCTACACCGTACAAGAGGATATCCTACGCCTATTTGCTAGCCACTCCGAATCTCGAGGACGAGATTCATCTTAAGGGGGTTAGTCTGTCACATCCTAAGATTTTAGAATTTGGGATTAGAAAAAAATTGTTTTTACGTGACATTCATGTGCATTGCATTGCATTGATGAAAATTTGAATTGCAAAACCTCATTTATAAAACCTATTTTGAATTACTAAAATGCACCTACAAGATAATATACAAGGAATTTAAATCCACTACTTACAAACTAGTAAAAATATTACAAATATGATCCTATGTTTATCTACAGATATTTAGAAAAATTTGGACACCAAAATCGTCTCAATTGGATTATCTAAGAAAAAGATATAAAGAAAACAAGGAAATATAAAATAGAAAAGAAAAGGAACAAAAAAAAACTAACTAGACCTACCCTGCCCCGCCCCGCATCCCAGCCCACCTAACTCAGTCCTATCTACCGCGTGTCCCTGTCCGCGAGGAGCACGCAGCAGCAGCCGCTGGCCCACCCACGGCCCGACAGCAGCCCGCGTCCCCTTTCCCTCACACGCTGATGCCTAGGACCCACTAGTCATCTCCTTGCTCCATCTAGAGACAGAGACGAACACGGGTTGATCCCGATCGTTTCCCCCGCTGATTCCTCCCGATTCGTTCGAACCTTACCTCCCTTGCAAGCCAACCCCACATATAATTCCCTTCCACTCTCTCTTGTTTGATTTTTGACGACTTCCGAAACCCTAAGCCACCGTCGGAGTTTTCCGATCCGCCGGCGCCGCGAGACCTTGAGGTCGAGCTCGAACCCGTCAAATACGTCCACCCCGACCTTCCTTATCCCTCTGGACCACTTGCTCGTGGAGCACCATTTCGCCCTGACCCACTTTCCCCTCCGCAGGTCGCCGCTGCCTCGTGGAATTGCTCGCAGGAGCTCTACCGTCGCCGCACGCCGACGCTGCCTCGGGAAGCAATCCACAACACCGTTCTCGCCACTGATACCTCCGTCCTCTTACGGTCACCGTCCACCATCTTACCGACCTCGCCGACCCCAGTCGTGCCGTCCACCGTCACCACCTGAGTCAGCACCGCCGCCCACTGACGTCGTCACCGGTGAGCGCCTGGATGCTTTCGTTCGGAGTCATCGGATAGTCGTCGACGACCAGATTAGAAGATCTTGCGAAGAGGTATTGACGAATCACCGCCCGCCATGTGGCCATCCTCGTCACTCTGCCCCGCCAGCACCACGTCCACAGCCAGGTCAGCGCCGCGTCAGCAACCATGCCCAGTTAGCGTCGGTTAATTGATTTAATATTTAAAGAAAAGTCAAAAAATAAAGGAAACTTGTGAAATTCATAGAAAATTATCTGTAAGTCCAAAATTAGTAAATAATATACCTATGGATTCACAAAAATATGTAGAATATTAATGCGCTATTATATCTGACTGATACATACTATATTTATTGTAATAATTTAAATGATTTAATGGACACATTGGACTAAATAAAGTATAGTAAATTATCTGTAGATCATAAAAATACAAATAAAGTGTCTATGGATTGCTAGTTTCATATAGAACATTAATAAACTGTTGGATCCAACTTTTACAGTATAGAAATTACTGTAGTAATTTAATTAGTTTTAATGGTCTTTTAGGTTAATAAATTCATAGGAAATTATTTATAATTCCGAAAAATATGAACAATATATGAAATTGAAGCTACTATAATTAGATTAATATTATCTGGTTGCATCCAGCCTTTTCTCATTATTCACCCCTTAGTGATTTAACTAGTTTTAATGCTTTAGAAATCACTAAATTCATAGTAAATTATTTGCATATGAAAAAAATATAAATAATATACCGATGGAAAGCTGGTTCCATGTAGATCATCAATATGCAAATGGTTCAGGAAAATAGTGTAAGGTTTTGCAGTAATTAAATAAATAGTATAATGGCTAATTTAGGGTAATAAAATCATAGTAATTCGATTACTGCTCAGAAAATTACAAATAATATGTCCCTGGAATCACAATTCCGTGGAGATTACAGATATAATTTTAGTTTGATTTTTAGGCAACAGAAACTATATAAATGATTTAAAATCCTTTAAACACTATTTAAATCATAGAAAAAGATTTACAACTCCGATTAAGGTGAATCCAATTGATACTGGTTCGTATTAATGACCTCTATCTAGTACACTTCAGATGAAAATTTAATTCGACAATGAGGACAAAATTTAAAACAGATCTATTAAAACACCAATAATGGCAAGTAATTATTAATAATAAATAGCCCATTGCATTAGTCGATCTCTTGCATGCATCATGTATTCTAGTAATGTTCATATAACTAATTACAACCATTGTGACAGATTAAATTGTCATTCATGCATTTGTTCATCATTGTTTTGTTGTATTGTGCATAATTGCATTATTTTGAATGGTGTGTTTGTTGTGCACTTGTTTTGATCGATAGATTGCGAGGAGTGCAACGTTTGTTATTGTGACGAGTGCAATCTTCTCTATTGTGAGGATTATTTGATCGACTACATCTTCTACAACAAAGGCAAGTAGAGCTATCATAAATGTCCTATTATTTTTCCTATGCATGTAGTATGATTTTTAGTAGTAATGCATGTGTAGGTGTTTTACTACTATGCTATGCTATGACACCCAGGCATGATTGCCATATCTCCATGACTTGATTCCTTTGAGAAATTGTATTGTAGCTACTTAGCCATGCTTATTAGATGCGCAAAAGGGAATTCATGATTGATTATGTTATGGAAAAGTTATGTTTTGTTATAATGAAAACAACTGGAATTTAATGAATCTCCTGGGTGTGATGGATTGATGTTTTTGGATGATCACCGTCCGCCATCTTACAATATAGGATCTGTTTTTTTAACTCTAAAGTTGCTGGAGTTTTCATGTCGTTTTAAAATTATTTTAATAGTGTCATTTGATTAAAATTCGTGAGATTACTGCTGCAGTTTTCTGCCAGACCTGTAGTACCGCGAGATTTTTCATATTGTATTGTTAACTCATAAAAATCTTAAAAAATAGGGTCTGGAGCGAAATTACCTGTAGTACATGCACAAAAATTGGCTAAAATTCCTGACGAGGTTAAGTCGGTCAGAAAAAATCGTGAGACCTGCTATACCGTTTTGATAGATTTTGTTTATTGCTTATATGTTGCTCTATTTTACTCTAGTATTGTTCCCAATGCTTTCAAACTATTTTCTGGTTACATACTACTAAGTTTAGACCTCTGTATCATTGTTATGTGTGTGCTTGCTTGTGTGTTGATTGCTTATGATTGCTTGCTTATGTGCCTATTGTTTGCTTCATATAGTTACTGGTAGAAATACTTCCCTTAGTCCTCTTCTATCTATACTCATCTATGCTATCCCAAATAGATGTCGCCTCGACGCCAACCCACTGAGATGGAGCACATGATAGCGGCCCAGGCACAGCTAGCTCAGGTGATGACACAATTCATGGCTGCCCAGAACAACAACGACAATAACAAGAACAACACCAACAACCAGCCCCAAGAGGATGCTCTCACCAGGTTTCTCAAACTGAGGCCTGCAAAAATCTCAAGCGCACCTGAGCCTATGATAGCACTTGATTGGCTACGCTCCGTGAATTAGGACTTAGTAACAGTTGGATGCACAAACGAAGAGAAAGTGAGGTTTGCTGCTCACTTACTTGAAGGACAGGCAGCTACTTGGTGGGATACCTTTCAAATTACCCACCCCATCGATACAATCACTTGGGAGATGTTCGAGGAAGGCTTTAAGAAAAACCACGTCTCGTCTGGAGTCATGAGACTAAAGAGAAAGGAATTCCATGATCTACACCAGTACAATTGCATAGTGTCGGAGTATATAGAAGAATTCACCAAATTGTCTCGCTCTGCTCCGGAGGATGTCGACACTGATGATAAAAGGAAAGAGAGGTTTCTGGATGGACTGAGTGATGAGCTCTTTGTTTAGCTATCATTAGTGTACACTCCCACCTTCTAGGATCTAATGGACAAAGCAAGAATTCTTGAAGAAAAACAGAGTCAAGTTGAGAAACGCAAGAGAAAGCACAAGAACAACTACAACTCAAGACCACATCGGAAGTTTGTGCTCTCCATGATGGGAATGGAGGTCCGAACATAACATGCATGAAGGAAATGGATACGACGACCATGATGGTAATCGACATCAGCACTGCAAAGGAAATGGACGCCACCATAATGCCCACATGAGTCACAACCACAATTCTGAAGGAGGGAATGATCACAACCATGAAGACAACAATGTTGTGCTGCACAATACCTATCTCTTTAGGAAGGATCTAAGCAAGGTTGTATGTTTCAAATGCAAGCAGAAAGGACACTATTCAAGAGACTGTCCTGATAAGAAAAAGAACAAGATTGATGGCTACAAGCCAAACCCATTTCAGAAGGGACGTGTCAACCATGTTAGTGTGGAGGAAGTTCAAGAAGACCCTGATACCGTGACTGGTACATTTCGGCTCAATACCTTTCCAGCACTCGTTTTATTTGATGATGGAGCATCACATTAATTCATATCAAGGGAATTTGTGGATAGAAACAGAATTCCAACTGAAACCATTAACAAGCCCATCAAAATAATCTCTCCTAGTGGAGAAGAGGTAGCAGCTTTTGGATGTCATCAACTGAACCTAAGGATTGGTTTACACGACATTCCCACAAGCTTGAATGTGTTGGAATCACAAGAATTGGACATTACCCTAGGCAAGGATTGGATGTCTAAGTATGAAGGCCAGATAGATCATGCACGACGAGCAATTTCACTTACAAACCCTAGAGGGAAGAAGAATCAGATATAGTACAATAACTAAAGTTGGAGAGGCCAACTTAAATTCTCGTAAGGGGGTTAGCTCGGAAAGCTTACCCATGGTGAATAAGAGCTACACCGTACAAGAGGATATCCTACGCCTATTTGCTAGCCACTCCGAATCTCGAGGACGAGATTCATCTTAAGGGGGTTAGTCTGTCACATCCTAAGATTTTAGATTTGGGATTAGAAAAAAAATTGTTTTTACGTGTCATTCATGTGCATTGCATTGCATTGATGAAAATTTGAATTGCAAAACCTCATTTATAAACCCTATTTTGAATTACTAAAATGCACCTACTAGAGAATATACAAGGAATTTAAATCCACTACTTACAAACTAGTAAAAATATTACAAATATGATCCTATGTTTATCTACAGATATTTAGAAAAATTTGGACACCAAAATCGTCTCAATTGGATTATCTAAGAAAAAGATATAAAGAAAACAAGGAAATATAAAATAGAAAAGAAAAGGAACAAAAAAAACTAACTAGACCTACCCTGCCCCGCCCGCATCCCAGCCCACCTAAGTCAGTCCTATCTACCGCGCGTCCCTGTCCGCGAGGAGCACGCAGCAGCAGCCGCTGGCCCACCCACGGCCCGACAGCAGCCCGCGTCCCCTTTCCCTCACACGCTGATGCCTGGGACCCACTAGTCATCTCCTTGCTCCATCTAGAGACAGAGACGAACACGGGTTGATCCCGATCGTTTCCCCCGCTGATTCCTCCCGATTCGTTCGAACCTTACCTCCCTTGCAAGCCAACCCCACATATAATTCCCTTCCACTCTCTCTTGTTTGATTTTTGACAACTTCCGAAACCCTAAGCCGCTGTCGGAGTTTTCCGATCCGCCGCCGCCGCGAGACCTTGAGGTCGAGCTCGAACCCGTCAAATACGTCCACCCCGACCCTCCTTATCCCTCTGGACCACTTGCTCGTGGAGCACCATTTCTCCCTGACCCACTTTCCCCTCCGCAGGTCGCCGCTGCCTCGTGGAATTGCTCGCCGGAGCTCTACCGTCGCCGCATGCCGACGCTTCCTCGGGATCCAATCCACAACGCCGTTCTCGCCACTGATACCTCCGTCCTCTTACGGCCACCGTCCACCATCTTACCGACCTCGCCGACCCCAGTCGTGCCGTCCACCGTCACCACCTGAGTCAGCACCACCGCCCACTGACGTCGTCACCGGTGAGCTCCTGGACGCTTTCGTTCGGAGTCATCGGATCAGTCGTCGACGGCCAGATTAGAAGATCTTGCGAAGAGGTATTGACGAATCACCGCCCGCCATGTGGCCATCCTCGTCACTCTGCCCCGCCAGCACCACGTCCACAGCCAGGTCAGCGCCGCGTCAGCAACCATGCCCAGTTAGCGTCGGTTAATTGATTTAATATTTAAATAAAAGTCAAAAAATAAAGGAAACTTGTGAAATTCATAGAAAATTATCTGTAAGTCCAATTAGTAAATAATATACCTATGGATTCACAAAAATATGTAGAATATTAATGTGCTATTATATCTGACTGATACATAATATATTTATTGTAATAATTTAAATGATTTAATGGACACATTGGACTAAATAAAGTATAGTAAATTATCTGTAGATCATAAAAATACAAATAAACTGTCTATGGATTGCTAGTTTCATATAGAACATTTATAAACTGTTGGATCCAACTTTTACAGTACAGAAATTACTGTAGTAATTTAATTAGTTTTAATGGTCTTTTAGGTTAATAAATTCATAGGAAATTATTTGTAATTCCGAAAAATATGAACAATATATGAAATTGAAGCTACTATAATTAGATTAATATTATCTGGTTGCATCCAGCCTTTTCTCATTATTCACCCCTTAGTGATTTAACTAGTTTTAATGGCTTTAGAAATCACTAAATTCATAGTAAATTATTTGCATATGACAAAAATATAAATAATATACCGATGGAAAGCTGGTTCCATGTAGATCATCAATATGCAAATGGTTCAGGAAAATAGTGTAAGGTTTTGCAGCAATTAAATAAATAGTATAATGGCTTATTTAGGGTATTAAAATCATAGTAATTCGATTTCTGCTCAGAAAATTACAAATAATATGTCCCTGGAATCACAATTCCGTGGAGATTACAGATATAATTTTAGTTTGATTTTTAGGCAACAGAAACTATATAAATGATTTAAAATCCTTTAAACACTATTTAAATCATAGAAAAAGATTTACAACTCCGATTAAGGTGAATCCAATTGCTACTGGTTCATATTAATGCCCTCTATCCAGTACACTTCTGGTGAAAATTTAATTCGACAATGAGGACAAAATTTAAAACAGATATGTTAAAACACCAATAATGGCAAGTAATTATTAATAATAAATACCCCATTGCATTAGTCGATCTCTTGGATGCATCATGTATTCTAGTAATGTTCATAGAACTAATTACAACCATTGTGACAGATTAAATTGTCATTCATGCATTTGTTCATCATTGTTTTGTTGTATTGTGCATAATTGCATTATTTTGAATGGTGTGTTTGTTGTGCACTTGTTTTGATCGATAGATTGCGAGGAGTGCAACGTTTGTTATTGTGACGAGTGCAATCTTATCTATTGTGAGGATTATTTGATCGACTACATCTTCTACAACAAAGGCAAGTAGAGCTATCATAAATGTCCTATTATTTTTCCTATGCATGTAGTATGATTTTTAGTAGTAATGCATGTGTAGGTGTTTTACTGCTATGTTATGCTATGACACCCAGGCATGATTGCCATATCTCCATGACTTGATTCCTTTGAGCCATTGTATTGTAGTTACTTAGCCATGCTTATTAGATGCGCAAAAGGGAATTCATGATTGATTATGTTATGGAAAAGTTATGTTTTGTTATAATGAAAACAACTGGAATTTAATGAATCTCCTGGGTGTGATGGATTGATGTTTTTGGATGGTTTATTGTGGAAAGCACACCTAGGCTTCAGAGATTGGATAGGTTTCTTGTGTAGTAGCTTCCAGTACAGCGCATGTCATTATTTGTCTTGACTAAGTAGGTTGTGGGAACCTGACTTGATGTGACTAGCAGATGTAGGGGATGTAGGTTGGTATGGGTCCGCCCTGAGGGCTTAGGGTTCTACTTCTGAAAGGTTTCGTCTTGGTTTTCTCCCTACCATGGCACAAAATGAGTGTAATGGTAAGAGCGGGTTGACTGGGTCGTGCAGGTAAAGTGTACAACCCCTACAGGGTGTCTAAACTAAGTACTTAGGCGTGTCCCCGGTTATGGACAACTATGAGCAACTCGGCCTGGAACTGTTTGGAAGATCTCACTCATCCCAATTTTTTAATTACTAAAACTTGATGGTGAACATTGGTTTAGGAGCATACGAAAGCTGAACTGTCTTGTTTCTACATGGGTTTATGCTGGTATGTCCTTAGAAGATTGTTTTGAATAAAGAAAAGTATTTTGAATGTAGGAAAAGTTAAATTGCTTTTAGCAAATGAGCCTAAACTCCATTTAGCCAAATATGCATGTAGTTGATAGATCCTTTATACTCATTAGTTCTACTTGCCAATACATTCAAAGTATTGACCATTTGTGGCTGCAATGTTTCATGTTGCAGGTTGTTCCGTTTCTGAGTGATCGCTATAGGTCACGAGACTCCACTCAACGATTGTTCGCCTGTGTCGCATTTGAAGAATGGAGATCTATCTTGTTATTGTTTCCGCTGTGTACTTGTGTAATATAATGTAAATTCTGGATCATATTCGTTGTATTTATGATGCACAGTTATATTTGGTATCATTTTGTACTATGTGTGCCAGTGAACCGATCCTGGGATTGACACTATACACATGAACTCAGCCTTATCAGGCGAGGGTGTTACATTTACCCACACGTACTAACCTTCTCATAATGCCACATGATTAGTACTCTTCCTTGGAAGGCCGGCAGAGGGTGGTTAGACACGACCTTTACCTTGCTTTCGCCGAGACCATGAGTCACGCAATAAGTATGGTTCCGCCGTAACAGGTCAAATCCCGAAGCCGGTACTTAAAGATGTGAGGCGAGGTTGGTTAACAGGGGCACCATCTACCCCAAGCAACCCGGTCCACGCTTACCTACCTGTTATGAACGCACCAACTTCACCCGACAAATCTTTCAAAAGATTTTCTATGCATATGTCGAATGGAACACCCAAACTATGTGACTCATGGAATCTACTAGGCAAGTTAGTTGCTCGTGAGGTTGTCCAGGCCCCGTGTGGTTGCACGCTCGTCTTGGTTCCAAAGGCAAGAACTCAGGTCCTATTGGTAGCGAGCATGGGACTAGAAAAACCACATCCCACCGTGGCCTCCCATACAAGCCTTAGCATGTTAAATCTCATATCACCTCTGATCCCATCTCATCATGTTAAATATCATATCATACTAGATTCTCTGCATCTGATACATCATCTGGATGAACCAGACTCAACAGCTAAGCATGGCTAAGCAAGACACAAATAAAAGCTCTAGCATTGCACACAAGTCAAACCAAGTTATGCTAGGAGCAGTGGATCAGGTAATATAAGCTCAAAGGGAGTAATGCAATAGATAGGATACTCTATCTATCAATAAAAGACCACAGTAGAATCGTATGCATCATGGCAGGAATTGAAATGCTTTCGAAATCATAGGATTATATCATGGTGGGGCTATGCTTGCCTTTGCCAGTTGATAGCAGATAAATAGATCTTCGGAAGCCTTGAACATGACTTGGTTAGGGTTGGTCAAGTATTGTTCGTCGATCTTTGATGGTCTTGATCTCGGTCTTCGATCTCGATCTCAACATCGTATTCTACCGAAGAAGAACCAAACACCGGAAATAAAGGGGAAACAATCAACACATGGCATCGATGCAATGCTCAAGCAAGGATGATGATATGACAAGTTAAATTGTATCGAAGTGTAACCCTAAAGCATGCTCAACAACTTAATCGGGGTTCCAAGGGGTGAAAAACCTAACTCGGGGAAAACTCCGGAGTATTTGAGAGGGGTTAATTTTGTTCTCTAATTAAACTTGTCTTGAAAGTTGTTGAACAATGCATTATTATAGCTTAAATAGATTGTTCTTATTTTTCTGAACATTTTGATATATTATTTGTATTTTTCTAAATTATAGATTAAAAGTTATTGAATTTACAATATTCAAAACAATTTCTGAAATTATTAAACCTTTTCTTAATTTAAATAAAACTGGAAAACCTTTTTACAGCGAAGGATGTGCTAGACAACATGGCTGACATGTGGGCCAGAGGCCACATAGGCAAGCCACGCAGGCAAAGTGGGTCCCTGGCTAGGTTAACTAGGTCAGAACCTAACCTAATATTTTCGCACCGCAGAGACACCTAGCCTCTGAGGCTGGCAGGTGGGACCTTGGCAACGCGGGCACCACACGGTAGCCACACGGGCATCACGTCACCACGGCGGGCGGCACGGCAGACGGTGGCCGGCGATGATGTTGGAGGGCGCGCGGGGCTGCGAGGTTAGGTCAGCTCGAACCAGGGCATCGCGGGCTACCTAATCAAGGCGGCGCCGTTTGCTAGTGGTCACCGGACCATGGCCGACGATGACGGACAGCGGCAGCGGTGGCAGACGCACGGCGGCAAAGCGATTCAGAGCAAGAGGGGAGGAACGGAGTGCACTGCTGTGCTCAGGGGCTCACCACGATTCAGGTAGTGGGGTTGAGGAGGCCGGAGGAGATCTAGGTCGACAATAGCGGCGCCGGCGGTGGTCGTCGGTGGCGAGGAAGAAGTTTCTGCCGACGATTTGGAGTTTCCTCGATCGATTTCTTGGGCTATTCGAAGCAGGGGAACATGGCGGTGCTGGTGGCATACTCGGCCGAGCTCGGGGGTGGACAGAATGACGAGGAGCCGGAGCTAGGGTTCCGGGCTCGCTGTAGAGAGGAAGAGAGAGGTGTGGGGAAAGGGGGGAAATGGATGAGGATGGCCAGGGCGATGCTGCGGGGAACTTATCCTCCCCCAGGGAGCGATGGACGGCAGGGAGTAGGCGGCGGGGATCGATGGCGGGGCCGGCGACACCGAGAAGCTTGCCGACGACGAGGAAGACAACAGAGGAAAGCCAAAGCGGTAACGGGCTACTGGCGGGCTGCCTGGGCCGAGTATGGGCCGCAGAGCTGCGCTGGCTGCTGTGTGCGTGCGGCAGGAAGAGAGGGAAAGGGGACCTGGGTCGGCCTGGCTGCCTTCTGTTGCCTATTATTTTTAAACAAACCTTTTTCAATTTCTGTTTTGTATTTTCATTTCCAAAACTATTTTGAGCATTTCAAAAATACCAGAGTTTATAAAATACCTGAACTAATGTGGGGCCCTTTTAATCCATTTGGGCTCCATAAATTTTGATAGTTTTCAAAATATTCAAAACATTTGAATGTATTTCAAAGAGAGGGGAGAAAAATAGGGTTTAGGATTTGATTTGTTTTCTCCAATGCACAATTTAAACGATGATGCTCATGATGCACAAAACAAACCCTAATATTGAGGTGTTACAGCTCTATCCCCCTTACGAGATTCCAAAGGTAGGAAGAGAGACAGAGAGAGAAAGAAACAGGGCCACTCTAAAGATAAGAGGGAAACACACTAAATAACACACATAGTATATCATTGTCAACTTATGGATAGATTGTTCAGAAAGAACTCTGAGATGACGACATGAAGTACAACAAGGTAACGGAGGAAACAAGAGGAGATGTTTCAAGTTGTTAGATATATGGTCTTCATAAGGATTGAGACCATGGAGCTTCAGAAGGGTTTAAGCTTCTGAACAATAAAGCTTACAATAGAAGGAACATAGCCATAGACTTTGACAGGGAACCTCTACTAAACGACTTAAGTTGAGATTTCAGGTTGCAGAGATATGGTTCAACAAAACCAAGCTGTTTAACTACTTTGACATAGAAGGATCAGTGTTTCATTCAACAGAAGGTCCAGACAGAAAGGTGTTTTAGTGGAGAGGACTCATAAGAGTCACAAGGAACCTGTACCAAGAGAAGCTATTGATTATCAAAATCATAGTCACTCTTAAAACATGGTTGAGAAAACAAAGGAAACTCTTTATTCATCCTGGTCTACCAAAATCTTTGCCAAAGAGCGTGATATCACTTTACACCACTAAGATAATTAATTAAGAAGATTCCTGATGACATGAGAAGAAAGGAACTTCATTCTTAGACTTCAATTACTTGGCACAACAAAACGATTGCCAACATAAAGGGTCTAAAGGATTGACCGAGAGAGATTTAGCAACACTACTTTAAATGTTCTCCTTGATGTTCGAGAAATCAAAAACCAAGTAAAGGTCAGACTTCGGAGACCAAGTAAACCATAAGCACAACTCCTATAATGAATTATAGAAGAAGCCTCATGAAGAGTGGTTGTTATTGCTAATTCAAGAGATTATGACAAAAGGTCTTTCTGGCTAGTTGTGTCAACCATTACATCAATCTTGCCAGATTTATAGAGAGACCTATGTAAAAACCTTTAGAAAAACCAACCATCATTGCTGCTTGAGATTCAACTTTGGTTAAGTGAAATGATATTTCAGACTCAGCGTGTCCGAATAGAGAGGGTGCAGCATTTACACAAAGGTAAGGTCACAACATTATCAAGACATGGGCCACAGTGTAAAGCTCTAAAGGACGAGCTAGATTGCTATACCCATGTATTTAACAACTTGTGGGATACAACTGACCACACATGAGGTAATGACAATAAAACACACATGTGTCCTTAAGAAAAGGAAGATAACTCTACTCGAATCCACGGCGACATATTTCATCATTTGCACGTGAATCAGAGAAGATTACTTCTAACATCCAGAAGGCATACTTCGTGATGACTCGAAGACGGTTCCCGAAAGTTTCCAACATTAATGCCCAATGTTCCATATGAATTCTGTCTAGCATGGAGAAGATAAGAATGTCATCGATGGGCTCAACAACAAAATTATCGAAACACTCCAAGAAGATGGACTCATATGTTGCTTGAATGAGCCAATAATATTGGTCAGACCAAAGGTCATGAAGATGTACTCCAGTGAAACATCACAAGTAGAAACACCATCAAGATAATCCTTGGAACTGAGTTTGATTTGACAATAACCCAAATCAAATCAAATATGGGGGAGATAACATATCCATGAAGGAGATACTATCTTTCTTCAGCACGGACAAAACTATATATCACTTTTAGAAAGAACTGAGTCGGATAGCACTTTTATCTTACAACTCTCCAAGTTGTTGTTTAAGCTCAACCAACTAGTTCAAGGGTATTCGGTACGGATCCTTGGAGAAAGGTGTAGTTCAGAGAACTTGCTTGCTCAAGAAATTGACATCACGGTCATGTGGCAACATGGCGATACTTCTAGTAGACATCCAGAATATCATGGACCACCGATATGTCACTTAGTTCGAGAGGGAACTTTCTTTACAAGGCAAGAGAACGTAGTCTCAGAGTTTCGGCACAAGCCTAACTCTTTGACTGAAGAGAGTGCACCAGAATAACGTACTTGGTAGCACAGTTAAACTTCGCTTAGTGATAGGGTTAACCATTCACGCTAAGAATGATACAAATGTCCTTGGAGTTCAAAACAATAATAATTGCTTAAGAATCTCGGATAGCCACATTATTACACACACGCATCACTCACGAGCGCGAAATCTCCAGGAAAGGTGGGTAAATAGGTGTAAGAGCATCACTTCATTAAGGGTCATGGAACTCAGCACGACCTCTTAGTATGAAAGAGTGTGATACTTCAAGATAGAACAGATAGAAGACAATCAATGCCTCTTTATCTACGGATTACAACACTTTGAACTGGTTCTAGAAATGACGAGGTACCAAAGTTTGTTTCTCCTATACATTCCGAAATGGTTTGTCTTGACAGACCACAAGAGTATCTTGCTTCGGAAGACACCGATGCACATTTACTACTTGGCTACCAACTGGTAGACAAAGGTCGGAAAAAAAAGGGGAAAAGAACATGCTCAGGATGGAATCCCAAGATGTGGATGCATAAGTCAACAACCTTCCGAAAACCAATGCAAAGAAAGGTAAGGTGTGGCAGAGTCGCGAGGGTAGATGTGAGACTCTCTAGGAGTACTCTTGTCGTGATCTTTTTGGTTCCATTAAATAACATCTGCCATGGTGTAACACCCTCAGAATCGACCCTATGCAAGTTTCAGCGATTCCCGCCAAACCCGCATAGAAACGATTCAAAGGTGCCCACCAGACACTTTCGTGCGGGTGGAGAACGAAGTAATAACATTACACAACAGTCCTCGATGGGACCCAGAAAACAGATATATACAACAGCGACTCAAAGAGTCAAGAATACAGATATAATATACAAAGATCCAAATCACCTTGAAAATGATAGAGCGTCCGACTACGGACAAGACGCAAATGGGGCTAAGAGCCCTGAAGAATAACCAATGGCGTCCATAACCCTGCCCAGGCCAAGCCGGAAGGGTAACCCTGCTAACGGCGTCGATCTCAAAACCTGCTTAAACAAAAGGGGTGCCGACAAAGGGCAAAGGAAAAAGAGGAGCGTCAGTACTGAGGCCAGTACACGGCGAGGCTAGAATTCGGCGGTCCTCGCCTACACAGGTATGGTGGACTGGAGCGGCAGCGCAGCATGCACTAAACAACCTATAGAGACTCGATATAACTGTCGGCTAGCAGAGAGGGATAAGAAAGACCTATTCGGAACCAACCTGATGCTACCATCAAACAAACCCATCCTGGTGTTTCCCCCTCGAGACCAAACGAGGAAGTCAACCGAGGTACTCACACAGTTGGCAGTTTTATTTATTCAGTTATCGTTGCAGCAATTACTAGTCAAGTATAGATAATCATCCTGATATAATAAGCAGTGGGCAATTTTAGTTAACCATTCCGTCGTAGTTGCGAAACTTACTAGTCAGATACAATTAGCATGAGATATCCCAAAACCCAGCAGTTGTTGGTACTTTTATTTAGCCATTCCGTTATAGTTGCAAGATTTACTAGTCAGATACAATGGTCGCAAGCGACAACCCAAACAAGCAATTGTTGGCAGTTTTATTTAGCCATTCCATTATAGTGAGGCTGATTACTAGTCATTATAGAGTCAAATTTATAGCACTACTTTAGTTATAGTTGTCTATGATCGAGATACTGTGCTCCAAGTCGTCCATAACCGCGGACACGGCTTTCAGAAAGTTTTACCCTGCAGGGGTGCACAAATAGCAACACACACTCGATCAACCTTGGAAAAACCAAATCAAAACCCAACGAGGCTTTCACGACAAAGCAATCACAGGATTCAGAAATATTTCAGGGGGCCACCCCTTGGAGTACACCCGCAACAAAGTTAGCTGACTCCGAGACGGACCCGAGGTTTGGGTGGACGGCTGTAAACGACTGGGAACCCGAAAACTCGGGCTTGTCGATACCGCGAAAACATGTCCCGATCCTAAACAGTACAGGTGCTCCTCGCACAATCGTAAATAAAGCAGTAAAGCATGGCATAAGTACAGGATAGTAAATAAAACCTCAAACTAGTTTGTGGCCCCAAGAAATAAGAATGAATCAAGCTCTGGCTCAGGGGGGTCCCATAATCCTCCCGGATGTGGATAGCGCGAATATTCAAGGAACAGGTATCAAGTACTCGGGGTCCTACGGGACACAAGTGGACGGTTAAAAACCAAATAACATCTATTGCCCACCTGTTCCTCTGCTTACCTACTTCAATTTTAGTTGTTAAACAGTAATTAAAGTAAACGGTAATTAAAGCCATGAGCATCTCCAACATTGAACATGCGGCAACACTCCAACAACTGTGGTACTGGACGACACGCAACAGCACTTGAGAAAGCGACTACGACGCGCAAGACCAACTATCTACCAAACAGCAGGTAATAGGATGTGTCCAAGGCAATATATGGCTGCAAGGGATATCACGGGTACAAAAACTAGAGCAACGCAACACAGATAGCAATAGATCAACAGGAGGGAATAAATACTATAAAAGTAAGATAGGTAGAAAGGGGGAGATGCTCGCCTGAAAACATTGCCGAAGGTTCATCCGAAGATCGGGTCGACACTCGCATCAACTCAACGGCCTTATCCGCGAAGAAGCAAAGCACTAGAAGAATACAACGAGTGCACTATTTAATACTACGGCAAAAGATCGAGCATGATGCATGTATGATGCATGGCTTGGCAAGGTGCGATGCAATTAGGCAATATTAAACGGAACCGGGGTCCCGATATTTATTTAGATGGTTCATGTTGTTTAGGTACCCTGCAATTTAAATGTTGTCTTAACAGGGCGAAACATGGCATCGGTTCGCTACACCAATTTAAATGGGACCAATATAAGACTAGATTTGCCCGCATATGGGCCCCATATTTAATTATAAGGTGAATCGGCATAGTGCCCCCAACCCACATGACAAATATGCATGCATGAACAATTAATATGCAACAATTTATATAGTTGGCAATTTATAAAATAGGGGCTCGGAAAAGGGGTCACACATTGGGTTTGGCGATCTTGGTTCCGGGGGTTCGGGGGGTTCGGTCTCAGGGTTCAGGGTTCGACGGGATCGGTCTTCGAAGGTCGGATACAAGATGAAGAGCTTGGCGTTCCGGGAAGAAGGACTTGGCGTGCGACGTCATCGGCATCGGTGCGGGAAGAAGGTCTTGCCGTTCCGTGTCGGAGATCTTCGGTTTCCGTGAAGTAGATCTTGTCGCACGGTGTCCGGGGTAGGCGAACTTGGCGTATTCGCATCGGCGATCTTGGCGTTCGGGTTCTCGACTTCGCATCCAGGACGAAGGTCTTGTCGCACGTGTGGTCGCCGGATCCGCGAAGTGGGCTTCGAGTATGGCGACGCATGTTGAAGATCTTGTCGGCGGCCTTGTCAACGGAAATATCTTGTCGCATCAGACTTGCGTTGGTCTTTGACAGCAACATCATCACATCAACAGTTTTTGGGCCGAGATAGGGATATCACCAATTACAAACACCCGGTGCTCGCGATGCACTAAACAGAACCGGATGCTTCTGTACAGCATCACAAGCACAAGACGGCAGCGGCAGGTGTTAAGGTGCTCGCTTGCAGGTGGACGACGGCAGACATCAACGAGGCAGAGCAGACGGGGACACGGGCTAGTGAGGGCCGTGGAGGCGGTGGAGCCCGACAGCGGCGAAGGTTGGAGCAGAGGGACGGCGAGGGGCCTGGCGGTGCCTCGAGGAAGCCACGGATGCGGGGACGAGGCACTGCAGGAGGGTCTACATGGCGATGGGGATCTCCAGGCCGGCGACGAGCTTCCAGACACGGGGAGAACGAGCTCGAGTTCGAGCTGGCCAAGAGGGAGAACGGTGACAGGAAGGAGGGGACCCAGGCGGAGAGAAGCTCGCAGCGGCGCGGCGGCTGGAGATGACGCGGATGGCAGCGGGGCAGGCCAGGAGGGTCACGTCGGGGAAGGAGCGGGCGAGGTACTGGATGCCGCCGGTGACGTCAGGGGCCGCACGGCTGCGGGGTCCCGCGGAGAGAGGGGTGAGGCGGCTGCGAGGCAGCCGAGAGGCCGGCGGCACAGCTAGAGGAGAGGGGAGCAGAAACAGGGGTTCACGGGGAGGGAAGCACCAGGCGGCGGAGGGCGACGGCGATGGTTGGCGCAGAGAATCTTGGGGGAGGGACTCGCGGCCGAGGCTTGCGGTCCAGGGAGAGAGAGAGCGGGGAGCGTGGTGGTGGGCGGCGCAGGAGGGCCAGAGGAGGAAGGTGGGGGAAAGGAACGTGGAAGGAGCGGGGCAGACGGGGGTGGGGTGGGTCCGGTCGGGTGGCATGCGCGTGGGTCGCGTGTGAGTGCGTGTGTGGTGTGCGCTGGTACCAGGGGAGTGTGGGGTGGGTCGCCGACGCGCGCGCCAGGTGAGTGGCGGCGGGGTGAGGGAGTTGGGTGGTTTGGGGATTAGGGTATAGAAAGGGTAGGTCTAGGTTTTAGGTTTTATATGGGGTAGTAGGTGGACTCTGGTTGGGCCGATTGGGCCTGACCGGTGTCTGCCTTCCCCGGGGAAAAATATGTCTTTATTATACTATATTTATTTTATTTGTAAAACATTTTTGAAAATACTTTTTAGACAAATAAAAGATCTGAACAGACCGATGTTTTAATTTGAAATAAAGACGGGGGTTATTTAGAAAACAAAACTAGGCGTTTCGAAATAGTTTCAGACAAACAATGCATGATGATGACGATGCAATGCACAAAAACAACGCGATTTTCTAGAAGTGGTTTTGCGGGATGCCACAATTCGACACCACTAACAATGGATCTCGCCCTCGAGATCCGCCTCATGGTACCGGAAAGAAGGTCGGTGATCTGCATCTTCTCGCTTCGTATAGATCCTCGCGACACCACTAACAAGAGGTCGTTGTCCGTGACCGTCGAGGGAAACACTCCGGAAACAAAAGGTCGAAGGTAGAGGTATCAACAAATAAAGCCACCTCTAGCTTCCGTGGACGGAGTAAAATTGCTGGATCCACTGATTCGATGTACAAGAGCGAATGATAAGAGTAGTCGGATGGTGATTAGTCCATCGCGCACCCAAACCATTACTCTACACACGAATAGGCGGATTATGCAACCAACTCTCGGAATTCAGACTGAAGATCTCGACAAACGAGGTTCGGAAACAAAGGAGGGATGCAGACTCTGCATCGGATCTGGCGTAGATGATGTCGTCGCGTCGGAAAACACCGGAAGGCACGAGAAGGAACAAAGAGAAGTCCACCAGACGAAGGATTCCTCGGATAGCACGAAGACCAGATGTAGCAACACCGTTACCAAAGGAGGAAGCAAAACCCTGAAGGTACGATGGAACCCAACCACGGGAAATCTTGGACTCGAAGAGAGAGAAGAGAGCGGATTCAAAACACGCAGAGGTGAGAGGAGAGCAGCAGAGGGGTAAGGAGTAAAATCAGACCTAATCAGAACTATCCAACCGATTTTTTTCAAAAATAGTTTTGACACTCTACTTCGGCCGTTAGCTAGGTTATCCTACAGGCTGGACTTGTGGGGTATCGCAACTGCTGAGCTCTGATACCACTCTGTAACACCCTCAGAATCGACCCTATGCAAGTTTCAGCGATTCCCGCCAAACCCACATAGAAACGATTCAAAGGTGCCCACCAGGCACTTTCGTGCGGGTGGAGAACGAAGTAATAAAATTACACAACAGTCCTCGATGGGACCCACAGAACAGATATATACAACAGCAACTCTAAGAGTCAAGAATACAGATATAATATACAAAGATCCAAATCACCTTGAAAATGATAGAGCGTCCGACTATGGACAAGACGCAAATGGGGCTAAGAGCCCTGAAGAATAACCAATGGCGTCCATAACCCTGCCCAGGCCAAGCCGGAAGGGTAACCCTGCTAACGGCGTCGATCTCAAAACCTGCTTAAACAAAAGGGGTGCCAACAAAGGGCAAAGGAAAAAGAGGAGTGTCAGTACTGAGGCCAGTACACGGCGAGGTTATAATTCGGCGGTCCTCGCCTACACAGGTATGGTGGACTGCAGCGGCAGCGCAGCATGCACTAAACAACCTATAGAGACTCGATATAACTGTCGGCTAGCAGAGAGGGATAAGAAAGACCTATTCGGAACCAACCTGATGCTACCATCAAACAAACCCATCCTGGTGTTTCCCCCTCGAGACCAAACGAGGAAGTCAACCGAGGTACTCACACAGTTGGCAGTTTTATTTATTCAGTTATCGTTGCAGCAATTACTAGTCAAGTATAGATAATCATCCTGATATAATAAGCAGTGGGCAATTTTAGTTAACCATTCTGTCGTAGTTGCGACACTTACTAGTCAGATACAATTAGCATGAGATATCCCAAAACCCAGCAGTTGTTGGTACTTTTATTTAGCCATTCCGTTATAGTTGCAAGATTTACTAGTCAGATACAATGGTCGCAAGCGACAACCCAAACAAGCAATTGTTGGCAGTTTTATTTAGCCATTCCATTATAGTGAGGCTGATTACTAGTCATTATAGAGTCAAATTTATAGCACTACTTTAGTTATAGTTGTCTATGATCGAGATACTGTGCTCCAAGTCGTCCATAACCGCGGACACGGCTTTCAGAAAGTTTTACCCTGCAGGGGTGCACAAATAGCAACACACACTCGATCAACCTCGGAAAAACCAAATCAAAACCCAACGAGGCTTTCACGACAAAGCAATCACAGGATTCAGAAATATTTCAGGGGGCCACCCCTTGGAGTACACCCGCAACGAAGTTAGCTGACTCCGAGACGGACCCGAGGTTTGGGTGGACGGCTGTAAACGACTGGGAACCCGAAAACTCGGGCTTGTCGATACCACGAAAACGTGTCCCGATCCTAAACAGTACAGGTGCTCCTCGCACAATCGTAAATAAAGAAGTAAAGCATGGCATAAGTACAGGATAGTAAATAAAACCTCAAACTAGTTTGTGGCCCCAAGAAATAAGAATGAATCAAGCTCTGGCTCAGGGGGGTCCCATAATCCTCCCGGATGTGGATAGCGCGAATATTCAAGGAACAGGTATCAAGTACTCGGGGTCCTACGGGACACAAGTGGACGGTTAAAAACCAAATAACATCTATTGCCCACCTGTGCCTCTGCTTACCTACTTCAATTTTAGGTGTTAAACAGTAATTAAAGTAAACGGTAATTAAAGCCATGAGCATCTCCAACATTGAACATGCGGCAACACTCCAACAACTGTGGTACTGGACGACACGCAACAGCACTTGAGCAAGCGACTACGACGCGCAAGACCAACTATCTACCAAACAGCAGGTAATAGGATGTGTTCAAGGCAATATATGGCTGCAAGGGATATCACGGGTACGAAAACTAGAGCAACGCAACACAGATAGCAATAGATCAACAGGACGGAATAAATACTATAAAAGTAAGATAGGTAGAAAGGGGGAGATGCTCGCCTGAAAACATTGCCGAAGGTTCATCCGAAGATCGGGTCGACACTCGCATCAACTCAACGGCCTTATCTGCGAAGAAGCAAAGCACTAGAAGAATACAACGAATGCACTATTTAATACTACGGCAAAAGATCGAGCATGATGCATGTATGATGCATGGCTTGGCAAGGTGCGATGCACTTAGGCAATATTAAACAGAACAGGGGTCCCGATATTTATTTAGATGGTTCATGTTGTTTAGGTACCCTGCAATTTAAATATTGTCTTAACAGGGCGAAACATGGCATCGGTTCGCTACACCAATTTAAATGGGACCAATATAAGACTAGATTTGCCCGCATATGGGCCCCATATTTAATTATAAGGTGAATCGGCATAGTGCCCCCAACCCACATGACAAATATGCATGCATGAACAATTAATATGCAACAATTTATATAGTTGGCAATTTATAAAATAGGGGCTCGGAAAAGGGGTCACACATTGGGATCGGCGATCTTGGTTCCGGGGGTTCGGGGGGTTCGGTCTCAGAGTTCAGGGTTCGACGGGATCGGTCTTCGAAGGTCGGATACAAGATGAAGAGCTTGGCGTTCCGGGAAGAAGGACTTGGTGTGCGACGTCGTCGGCATCGGTGCGGGAAGAAGGTCTTGCCGTTCCGTGTCGGAGATCTTCGGTTTCCGTGAAGTAGATCTTGTCGCACGGTGTCCGGGGTAGGCGAACTTGGCGTATTCGCATCGGCGATCTTGGCGTTCAGGTTCTCGACTTCGCATCCGGGACGAAGGTCTTGTCGCATGTGTGGTCGCCGGATCCGCGAAGTGGGCTTCGAGTATGGCGACGCATGTCGAAGATCATGTCGGCGGCCTTGTCAATGGAAAGATCTTGTCGCATCAGACTTGCGTTGGTCTTTGACAGCAACATCATCACATCAACAGTTTTTGGGCCGAGATAGGGATATCACCAATTACAAACACCCGGTGCTCGCGATGCACTAAACAGAACTGGATGCCTCTGTACAGCATCACAAGCACAAGACGGCAGCGGCATGTGTTAAGGTGCTCGCTTGCAGGTGGACGACGGCAGAGCAGACGGGGACACGGGCTAATGAGGGCCGTGGAGGCGGTGGAGCCCGACAGCGGCGAAGGTTGGAGCAGAGGGACGACGAGGGGCCTGGCGGCGCCACGAGGAAGCCACGGATGCGGGGACGAGGCACTGCAGGAGGGTCTACATGGCGATGGGGATCTCCAGGCTGGCGACGAGCTTCCAGACACGGGGAGAACGAGCTCGAGTTCGAGCTGGCCAAGAGGGAGAACGGTGATGGGAAGGAGGGGACCCAGGCGGAGAGAAGCTCGCAGCGGCGCGGCGGCTGGAGATGACGCGGATGGCAGCGGGGCAGGCCAGGAGGGTCACGTCGGGGAAGGAGCGGGCGAGGTGCTGGATGCCGCCGGTGACGTCAGGGGCCGCACGGCTGCGGGGTCCCGCGGAGAGAGGGGTGAGGCGGCTGCGAGGCAGCCGAGAGGCCGGCGGCACAGCTAGAGGAGAGGGGAGCAGAAACAGGGGTTCACGGGGAGGGAAGCACCAGGCGGCGGAGGGCGACGGCGATGGTTGGCGCAGAGAATCTTGGGGGAGGGACTCGTGGCCGAGGCTTGCGGTCCAGGGAGAGAGAGAGCAGGGAGTGTGGTGGTGGGCGGCGCAGGAGGGCCAGAGGAGGGAGGTGGGGGAAAGGAACGTGGAAGGAGCGGGGCAGACGGGGGTGGGGTGGGTCCGGTCGGGTGGCGTGCGCGTGGGTCGCATGTGAGTGCGTGTGTGGTGTGCACTGGTACCAGGGGAGTGTGGGGTGGGTCGCCGACGCGCGCGCCAGGTGAGTGGCGGCGGGGTGAGGGAGTTGGGTGGTGTGGGGATTAGGGTATAGAAAGGGTAGGTCTAGGTTTTAGTTTTTATATGGGGTAGTAGGTGGACTCTGGTTGGGCCGATTTGGGCCTGACCGGTGTCTGCCTTCCCCGGGGAAAAATATGTCTTTATTATACTATATTTATTTTATTTGTAAAACATTTTTGAAAATACTTTTTAGACAAATAAAAGATCTGAACAGACCGATGTTTTAATTTGAAATAAAGACGGGGGTTATTTAGAAAACAAAACTAGGCGTTTCGAAATAGTTTCAGACAAACAATGCATGATGATGACGATGCAATGCACAAAAACAACGCGATTTTCTAGAAGTGGTTTTGCGGGATGCCACACATGGCATGTGTAGGGGAAGTCCTTCATTGTCACAATTCAATCGCGACAAAGACCACAAGCTTGAAGGCTAGAACTGTAGTACCAGCCATCTTGAGGTAATGTGTAAACATTAACAATAGGGGTCAAAGGAATGGATCTTGGGTTAAATATCAGCTTCATGTACAAGATTCACAACACCCAAAGAAAGGAATAGCTACTGCTTGAGTGACATAGCGTACAATACAAGTTAGTAACCACGAGGTAGCTTCCAAGAGAATAAACGACTTCTGAAGTACCCAACAAACGAAAAGGAGGCACACGAGGCGAAAGGGAACCTCGAAGCCTAGAACAGGAAACTGAAGATCCAACAATATAATATTGTGGGTCCAAAAGATAGAGAGATCATGATGGAAAGGAATATCTTAGATGAAGCAGAGCAAAGGGACTAAAGAATTCTTAACACACACAACTCTGAAGAACTCAACACTAGGTCAACTAGCTTAGAAACGGCATGCCAAGAAGGCACCTAAGCTTTGAAAGACTAGAAGAGATATCAAAACTTTTCTGAAATCAACACCAGATAAGTGTAACATCCCTAAAATCATGATTTCAAAGATTGCATATCATTCATTCATGCATATAGAATTGAGATCAATTTCAAAACTCAATTCAGAAAACAGAAGCACATAGTGCTATCATTTTATGTAAACAAACTTATATCAAATTGCCATCCCCATTTGAGAGTTTGATTGTTTTAAACCTAGATTGTTTATCTCCCTTGTTGAATGGATTGAGTGTGGAATTTGAACCAAACTTTACAAAATGGAAATGGTTTCAAAAACCATTTTTCAAACATTTGCAAATCAAGTGCAAAGTCCCTGTTATTTTGTTTCTCCAAAAATGACCAAGCCTTTTCAAAGTGACCCCATGGTTTTATACCTAGAATTGAGAATATTGCACACTGCAAAAATCCCAAATAGATTTGAATTCAAATGGAGTTTGAATTCATTTGAAAACCATTCCTGAAATTCATTCTGGAAAAAGAAAAAGATTAAAGAAAAGAAAAGGGCAGGCGCTCCTAATCTATCCCAACAGCACAACCGACCCAGTTAGCCCACCCGGCCTCCCTCTCGCTCGCTTGCACGCGCCAACACACCCGCAGAGCCACTGACACCCGGACCCCACCCCCTCTCCGTCTCACTCGCTGACTGGTGGACCTCGACAGCTCACCCTCGTCTTCCACAAATCGCGCCCGACCACATCGTCGTCCGTTTCCTCCGCCCATCACTGCCGCGATTATTCCTCGCTTAATTGCCCTTGATTCCACGCTTAATCGCCGCTCCCCTCTCGCCTACATAACCCCCTCTGCACCGCGGTCATTTCCCCTCACTCCACGCCTCCACATCGCCACCAGGCTGCCCACAATCGCACTTGCGCCGCCGCAGACAGACGCGCTCCGGCGACGAATCACGGTAAGATCAGACCGCCCCGTTGCCTCTCGTTCAAACCACTACAACCAGCATGATCTTGTGCATCTGCTAACGCCTCTGGTTTGCTTGCTCGTGACCCAGGTCATCGTTTCCGTTCACGCCCGCAACCACCAGCGCCGCCGCTCGACTCCGGCGAGCAATAGCGGTAAGAACTGAGCGCCCCTTGCCTTCCCTTGGTTACCAACTTGTTCGCTAGTCACTTGCGCATCTTCTAAACCCTCTGCCTTGTGCTAGGACGACACTGAGCCTCGACAGCGACCTCGACAGCAAGCGACAGACGCCGCCCGCAACTCCGACGAGCCCCAGCGACCGTGCCCATGCGCCCCTCGTCAAGCCGCTGATAAGTTGAGCTTCTCCTCGATGCTGCGAACCTGGTGAGCATCCTCCTGCCTCTCCGGACGAAATGTAGTGCCGCGCCGCCGCTGACAGAGCTCGCCGCCGCCAGTATCCGCCACCAGCGCCGCCCCGCTTTGGTCGTTTGATCCAGAGCCGTCAGATCTGGATCCAGCCTATAGGATTAGATCACTTAACGAAGCGTTATGGGTAGATCTGAGCCGTGTGCTTTAAGTAGATCCGACGGCGCGGGAGGGTGATCCTGAGCGAAACGGTATCAACCAATAGAATTAAGACGCATGGCTAGGGTTTGAGTTTTAAACAGAATTTAAAATAGATTTGGATTCAAATTTGAATAGGCTATAACTTTTGATTCCCACGTTAGATTTTTGCAAATTTTATACCGTTGGAATCAGGGAGACAAGACCTTTCTATTTATGCAATGTGTTTAAAGTTTAGGTTCTGTTAAAATGGTTTCTTTTGCAGAAACTTGTTTAGGACTATTTTGAGTATAGAGTTTATTTAGAGAATTGTTTTGGTGTAAAATAAACTTGATTTAGCAAATTTTTAACTTAGTATTGATTCAGGACTATGCACTTGCTTGGTGGAGTTTTAAAAATCATCACTTAGCATTATGCATGCATGCATATATTTATGTTTGTACATGAATTGTGTGTAATTTTGTGCTACCATTTTGTGTAGATTTTGGTGCTAGTGATTGTGATTGTGATTGTGAAGAGTGCTACTCTTCCCATTACCAAGGAAAGTGGTACTTCATGAATATTTCCATCCCTATATTTTGTACAAGCATTAGAAATATTTTGCTAAGTCTTGCATGTTACTATTTTTGCCAAGTGCCATGTTGGGAAATCCTAAGTAGATATAGAATTGCTAGGAAATTCCTAAGTTAAGTTACTATGCCATTGCTTAGCCTAGCTATTAGCAAACAAGGGTTGGTAAAGTATACATGCTATGATGAAAAAAGGGTGGATTATACATGCTATGGACATTTTGCTAAGTCTTTGGACTTATGTTTTTCTTAATAAAACAACTAAGTCAATGAAACACCTGGGTGGAATGGGACTTGAATGGTGGTTTTTGGTTGAGTGGTTACAGAAGGCCCATGGACATAGTTTACCTTGTGTATCTCACTTGTGGTATGCCACCCAGGCACAAAGCGATTTTAGAGGCCAAGTGTTGAGAAGCTTATAGTGCAGCCACTTGGCAATATGGGCTCTGCCTTGATCACATAGGTTGCTAGAACTTAGTAATTTGGACAGTTGGTGGTAGTGGGATGATAGGTTGGAACGCGTCCATTTGGCTAAGGGAAGGCTTCTGAAAGGTCCTGTCTTGGGAAACCAAGTCTGGTGGGGAAAGTGCACCACCTCTGCAGATGGAAAAATCTAAGTACTTATCCAAGTCCATGGCAATGGACAACTTGAGCATCAAGACATGGAAGCTATCAAGAATCTCATCACTCCAACTTGTAAGTAAAAACTTGTGGGTGAACAAGGGTGAAGGACCTCAATGTCTGTTGAGGGTTTCTTGGGAAAAGTTTTGACAAAGAAAAACTTAGAGATCTCAACTAATAGGAAAAACCTATTTTGAGCAAAGCAAGCCAAGCTACACTTAGCCAAATTGCATATAGTATTATAGTCCACTTAAAAATTTACTAAGGTATCACTTGCCAATACTATTTCAAAGTATTGACCCACTGTGGCTGTAACTTGTGATGTTGCAAGTTACTCCGATGATGATTAGGTGTCATGAGTCTACACTCAACATGCTTGCCTGTGGCACATGAAGATGAAGACTTATGTTTATTTACTTATTCCAAACTCTTGTATTAGGCCTGTGGCCTTGAGTTGTAAAAGACTATGTTTTATCTCTGGAATGGATGTAATAAATGACCTTTGTATCTGTGTACTTCATCTTAAACTGTGGATGCTAGCAATGATCCAGGGACTAGCATTGCAATCACAGGGATCCTTTTCCTTTACAAAGGAGGGATCTTACAGATGGTATCAGAGCACTGTGTTGCCTGTAGGATTATGACCCTAGGATTGGAAACCACTAAGGAAAATTTTCAACTACTTCTACACTTGTCTATTATTCTCGTAAACTTTTCTAATCTTCTCATTCTCATCTCTATTTGTAGATGAACTCCATCAACGAAGCCGTAAGGAAAGAACCACTCATGACCATGACCTTGGAGTGTGAGACTGAGTTTCCCAAAATTCTCAAGGACCTCATGGTGGCAATGGAAATACATGGTGCAGCTGTGTACAAAGGCTTTCCAGTGATGGATGAAGGAGTTGAGTATTGGTCGGTGCAACTTCACTTGTATAAAAACAAGGAAGACAACCACAGAGAAACAGGATTCTGCATGTACACCAACACTATGGTACACACCACATTCTTTGAGTCAGCAAGAGAAGCAGCTTGGAGGACTATCAAAGAACTTAGTGCTAGAGTCAAGTGCAGAATGCTCAACCTCCAAAAAGACTTGATAAAAGAGAAAGAACTTACCCAAGAGTTGGAAGCCACCAACCAAACCTTAAGAGGATATATTATAGACTTAGTGATGGAATCATGTGAGCAAGATAGGCTGATTGCCTCTAGGAACATTGTGTTAGCCAACAGATCCAGTGAGATAGGATTGTAAACGTTCTTCGTTAGTTGGACCACCACCTATCACCTTATTTTCCAAAATGATACCTTAAATAGATTGGACCTTGGTCGATGTAATGGATTCATGTATGCATGACTTGTGTGATTTTTGTTTTCCAAGGATATGTATGTGATGTTTGTCTTTGTTTTATCTTAAATTGTGTTGTTCTAACTTTTCTATCTTATAAATAGATGCCTATTACCATCAGCACTGTTGAGGAGTTTCAGGTTACCCGTTTTGGTCCTCGTATCGTTGAGCTTACCACATTGCTCAATATCCCTCTTCCCACCATCATGGTGCATCCACTCACCAAGTTCGAGAGGAAGGACCTCTGGGGATTCAAGGTGAACCAGCCCGGACGCCAGACAGAGCCTACTACGGAGGCCATCGTCTTCAAGCTTATGCACGATGACAGGGAGAGAGGCATGGAGGTAGTTATGCAGGACCTGATAGGACGTCTGCTAGGCAGACACTCCCGACAGGTTAGAGGCACCCACTTCCACGTCTTCGGAAGACGTGATGAGGATGGAGAGTCCATCGACTTCGAGGACGACTCGAGGGACGCCGCAGAGCCGATACGTCTGTACCTCCAGGACTTAGAGTCTCTCATTAGGCACGTGGACACGGATAGGACCAATGTCATGCTTAGTAATGACGAGCTCCAGGTGCAGCTTCGCGAGAAGGACAAGCTTTTCGCACAGCAGGACGAGATAGTCAAGGAAATGGAGGCGAAGTTCGAGGCCCAGGAGAGGAAGTTCAAGAGTCAGGAGAAACGTGTCCAGGATAGGAACAAGAAGATCCGGGACATGACTGAAGAACTGCAGTCCAAGGACTTCGAGCTAGAGCAGCAGCAGACGGTGATAGAAAGGCTTCGTTCCCAGAAGAGGGCTCTCAAGGCCAAGATTGAGTCCTTGACCACTACTATTGAGGAGAACAAGACCGCGATGGAGAACGCAGGTCTTACCTTTGTCGAGGAGGAGATTGATGCTGATGAGTAGATTTGACTACTCGTTTATCTTTTATTATCGTACTTGTTATTTGAGAACTTATTATTGGACCATCTGACATGTGGATGGCTTGCTACTTTTGTGTTTTACTTTGTGAACTTGTTATCTTGTTGTTGAACTTTTATCTTTGTGTTGCATGCTATGTGTTTGCTTATGTGATGTAATGTGCATGAAAACATCTATGGGTATCTCATTCTTATCTCTATTTGAACAAACCACAGATCCTCCCCGTCGCGCAAACCCCAACCCCAACAACAACAACAACATCACACCAGAAATGCAACAAATGATGACTACTCAAACACAGCTGATGCAGATGATGACAACATTCATTCAGAACCAAAACGACAACAACAACCCCAATAACAACAACAATAACAACAACAACCCTCCGGGTTTTGATATGCTCACCAGATTTTTGCGATTGAGGCCAGCTAAGTTCTCGGGGACGACTGATCCCATGGTGGCCAATGATTGGCTACGTTCTGTAAACAAGGACTTAGTAACCGTGGGCTGCACGGATGCTGAAAAAGTCAGATTTGCAGCACATCTGCTGGAAAGGCCAGCCGCCACTTGGTGGGACAACTTTAAGATCACCACTCCTATAGATGAGGTGACTTGGGCTATCTTTGAGGATGGCTTTCGCACTGCTCATATCTCATCAGGAATAATGAGCCTGAAAAAGAAAGAGTTCCACAATCTGAAGCAGCGCCACCGCAGCGTGGCTGAGTACATTGAAGAGTTCAACAATCTGGCGCGTTATGCACCGGATGAAGTTGACACGGATGCCAAGAGAAAGGAAAAATTTCTGGAAGGCTTGAATGATGAGCTGAATCTGCAACTGGCTGTGGCATATGTTCCCACTTCTCAGTCGCTCTGTGACAAAGCTGCAATATTGGAGAATAAAATGAAGCAAGTCGAGAGTAGAAAGAGAAAGCACTCCGACAAGCACAGCTCGGGATCGTCTCACAAACGATCTCACTATGATGACAGTGGAAGCTCAGGATCCCACAAGCATGGGAAATTCAACAAGCACCACAACCACAACCGTCATGACAACAAGCATCACCGCAGTCATGACAATGACAAGTACAAGAACCACAAGAGTGGACATAAGAGCCACCACAGTGGTAATGGAAGTGGAAGTGGAAGTCAGCCTGCTAAGAGAGACATCAGTCAGGTTGAATGCTTCAAATGCAAGAAGATGGGACACTATGCAAATGAGTGCCCCGAAAAGAAAGTTGAAGGACCTGTCAAGCCCAATCCTTTCCAGAAAGGACAGGTGAACCACATCAATGTGGAGGAGGTCTATGAGGAGCCTGATGCTGTTGCTGGTAAGTTCAGACTCAATTCTATTCCAGCATTTGTACTCTTTGATACTGGTGCATCTCATTCATTCATATCAAGAGCATTTGTTGAAAGAAATGAACTACCGGTAGAAACTATTGGGTGTCCTATAAAAGTAAGTTCTCCTGGTGGAGAAATGATAGTGAATTCAGGATGCCATGATCTAGTCATAGAATTTGCGAAGTATAAGTTTCCCGTTAACTTGATAATTCTAAACTCCCAAGGATTGGATGTCATTCTGGGAATGGACTGGATGACTAAGTACAAAGGAGTGATAGATTGTGCCAACCATACTGTCTCACTCACAACCCCGGAAAGGAAACGGATTAAGTTCAAGTCCAACTTTGAATCTAAAGGAAGTAAGCTAAATTCTCTTAAGGGGGTTAGCATGGATAGTGTGCCAATTGTGAGTGAGTATCCGGATGTGTTTCCAGAAGAATTGCCGGGAATGCCACCAGATAGAGATGTGGAGTTTCTGATAGATTTGGTACCAGGGTCTGGACCAATAGCTAAGAGACCGTATAAAATGTCAGTTGATGAACTGAAAGAGCTCAAGAAGCAACTTGGAGAACAGTTGCAGAAAGGATTTATTCAACCAAGTTCTTCATCTTGGGGAGCCCCAGTCTTATTTGTGGAGAAGAAAGACAGAAGTCAAAGGTTATGCATAGATTACCGTTCACTCAACGAGGTAACTATCAAGAACAAATATCCTTTGCCTAGAATCAATGACTTGTTTGATCAGCTTGAAGGAGCATGTGTGTTCTCAAAGATTGATCTAAGGTCAGGCTATTTTCAACTCAAGATAAGAGAGCAAGACATACCTAAAACAGCATTCACCACAAGGTATGGATTGTATGAGTATAGCGTAATGCCTTTTGGCTTGACCAATGCTCCAGCATACTTCATGAATATGATGAACAAGGTGTTCATGGAATTCCTTGACAAGTTCGTTGTCGTTTTCATCGATGACATCTTAGTCTACTCCAAGAGCAAAGAAGAACATGAAGGACACTTGCGTTTGATACTTGAGAAATTAAGAGAGCATAAACTGTATGCCAAATTCAGCAAGTGTGAGTTCTGGTTAGAGGAAGTTGGTTTTCTTGGTCATGTTATGACAAAGGATGGTGTAGCAGTTGATCCTGCTAAAGTTTCAGCTGTGATAGAATGGGAATCTCCCAAGTCCGTGAAAGAAGTTCGTAGTTTCCTTGGCTTAGCAGGTTACTACAGAAGGTTTATTGAGAATTTCTCTAAGGTAACTAAGCCCATGACTGAATTGTTAAAGAAAGACAAGAAGTTTGCTTGGTCTGAAGGTTGTGAAGTCAGCTTTCAGGAATTGAAGAAGACACTTGTGACAGCACCAGTCTTGTGTCTACCAGACTTGGAAAAGGATTTCCAAGTATATTGTGATGCATCTCATCAAGGTTTGGGTGCAGTACTTATGCAAGACGGTAAAGTTGTAGCTTATGCCTCGAGACAACTCAAAACTCATGAAGTGAACTATCCAACTCATGATTTAGAGTTGGCCTCTGTCGTCCATGCACTCAAAACATGGAGGCACTACCTTTTGGGAAAGCGTTGTGAAGTGTTCACTGATCACAAGAGTTTGAAGTATATCTTCACCTATAAGGAAATCAATATGAGGCAAAGAATATGGTTAGAGCTTATCAAGGACTATGACTTAAGTTTGCAATACCACCCCGGTAAAGCAAATGTTGTAGCAGATGCTCTAAGTCGTAAGGTATTTGTGAATGGCCTTACCAAAGGAGAATTGCCGGATGATTTGTGTACCCAATTCAGAAAACTCAGGTTGGAGATTGTACCTGAAGGACATATCATGTCATTAGATGTTCAACCCACTTTGTTGGATAAGATCAGAGAAGCCCAGAAGACTGATAAGGAAATTGAAGAGATTAAGGAAAAGATTGGCCAAGGGAAAGCTAAAAATTTCAATGAAGACGAACAAGGTACTTTATGGCATGGGAAACGTATCTGTGTTCCACAAGATCCGGAGTTGCGGAAACTGATTTTGCAGGAAGCACACAACTCTCCGTATTCTATTCACCCGGGTAACACCAAAATGTACATGGACATGAAAGAAAGATTTTGGTGGAATAATCTCAAGAGGGACATTGCCGAACATATTGCTTTGTGTGATGTGTGTAGTAGAGTAAAAGCGGAGCATCAGAAACCAGAAGGTTTGCTTTCAACCACTACCTATTCCTGATTGGAAGTGGGACAAGATTGGTATGGATTTCATTACCGGACTACCTGTGGCATCCCGCAAAAACCACTACTAGAAAATCGCGTTGTTTTTGTGCATTACATCATCATGACCGCATGCTCATGTCATCATGCCACATTGCATTTGAGCATCGTCATCATCTTGCATTTGCTTGCATAAAACTATTTACAGCAAAACCTATTTTGTGTTTCTAAAACGCCCCGTCTTTATTTAAATGCAAAACCCGGGTCTCCGGATTATTTTGTTTTGTCCGCTATCGGTTTGCAGAAGCTTTGTTTTAAACAAATAAAATATTAAATTATTTTAGTGGGGGCAGTCGAACGGGCCGATTCGACCCGAACGACCACCCCCAAAATAAAACGGTCTACCCGAAAATCCTATTCCTACCCAACCTAGTCTACCCACCCCTCCAGCCACCTCACCCCAACCAATAATCTACCGCCACCTCACCCTCTTCCTTCCCTCCAGCCAACCCCCAGCTGCCACGTCACCCCCTGGTCAAACCCACTCCCCCCCTCTCTCTCTCTCTGCACCCGGTCCCACCGAGCCCCCCACCCGCAGCAACCCCCTCTCTCCCCCTGGCCCCGCCCTGGACCCGCACCCCCGGCCCTCCCTGGCGCGCCCCACCCGCCCCTGTCGCACGCCCCCGCGGGACCCACGCCCTCCCCCGCTCCCTCTTCCTCCCACGCACCACCCCGCGCTCGTCTTCCTCCTCCCCTCCTCTCCTCTCTGGCTGCTCCTCCCGCCGACCCAACCTCCCGCCGCCAGAGCCACCTCCCCGCCGCGCGCTCCCGCCCCCTTCTCCCCTCCGGCGGCCGCCCGCCTCCTCGCCGCTGCGACCCCCACCAACCGCCGATGCCCCGCCTCTCCTCTGCCAGCTTCCTTCCCTCCGGCCAGCCGCTCCTCCTCCCTTCCGCCGTCGCCACCAACCCCCCACCTCCGTCCGGCCGCAGCCTCCTCACCACCGACCCAAGCCACCTCTCCCCGTCGGCCTCCCGAGCGCCGCCCCGCCCAACCACCGCTCCCGCAGCCGCCCCGCGGGCCTTCTCCCCCACCCCGCGACCACGCCTCTGCCCCTCCCCGTCGCCTCTTCGCCGCCGGCCGCCCCTCGTCCCTGCCTGCTTCCCCCGAGCCGCCGACGAACCTCGCCGCCCCGGCCGGCCGCCGCCGCCCCGCTCGGCCTCCCTCTGCCCCGCCTGCCCCTCGCCAGCCCCTCCCCGGCGCCGGCCCCGCCACAGGGACCGCGTCGGCCACGCCTCTGCCTTCGCGTCCAACCGCCCGCTACTCCCCAGCGGTCCCCTCTCCGCGCCATGGACGCCTCCCGAGCACCCTTCGTTTTTCCTCCACCGCCAAGCTCCTCCTCGTTCACCCGTCGCCGTCCCCGCCTCTGCGATTTCTGGTCGGCCAAGCTCGTCCGCAACGGCCTCTGCTTCCTCTGCTACGGTAGCGTGTCCGAGTCCCTGGTTCTTCTGCAGGACGTGGTGCATCGGCACTATGTGGTGGTGATAGTTGACGTTGTGGGGATGTTTTGGTGAAGGCCTAGTGGTGCCGTGAATATGCATGCTGGTGTACTAGGCCTAAGTTCAGACAAGGTTCCCCTACCCACCAATAAGTTATTCTATCATCGTCGCTTGAACCCCCAAGAACCGCCCACGAATGTTGCCGACTCGAAGATCACGAAGACGTACATGTGACGTAGTCCGAGAAGACATGTACTTCTACTTCACGGGACAACACGGTCGCCTTCTTGGACCTGGTGATTCAAGATCTCCCTCATGGAAACCGAAGGCAACAACGTCGGATCCTCGAGTTCTCCTACATGAACCCTCAAGATCTCCGTCACGGACACGACATGGACTTCCCTCGGATGCCAAGGTCTACCCCCCCGGGACCCGAAGACCGCGATGACGTTGAACCAAGATCTCCATCGGACAAGATCGACACCGAGACCCCAATGCGACAAGTACTTCATCCCGAATGCCAAGACCGACCTGATGCGCAGGCCCGACAAGATCGACATCGTCCAGGGCGAGTCCGATGCGCCCCGACGCCGCACCAAGTCCTGCTTCTCGGATGCGACAAGACCTACCTCCGTTATCCGAGGCCGAGCCCATCGAACCCCGAACCCCAGATCCGGACCCCGATACCCGACCCTGAACCCCGGAACCTCAAGATCGTCGAGACCCCCCTAATGTGTGACCCCTTTTCCCGAGCCCTATTTTTATAAATGTAATAACAAATTGCTGCATATTAAATTGTCATACTCGCATGCATCTTATCATGTGGTTTGGGGGCCTTATGCCGATTCACCGTATAATTAAATATGGGGCCCATATGCGGGCAAATCTAGCCTTATATTGGCCTCATTTAAATTTGTGTAGCGAACCGGTGCTATCTGTTGTCTCGATAATGCAACATTTAATTTGCGGGGTAGATAAATAACTTGAACCGTTTAATTAATTGTCAGGACCCCGGTTCCGCTTAATCTGACCTAATTGCATCGCATCTTTGCCATGTCATACATCATACATGCATCATGCCCGATCTTTTGCCGTAGTATTAAATAGTGCATCCGGTGTTTCTTCTAGTGTTTTGCTTCTTCGCGGATAAGGCCGTTGAGTTGATGTGAGCTTCGCCCGATCTTCGGTTGTACCTCCGGCAATGTTTTCAGGCGAGCATCTCCCGCTTTCTACCTATCTTACTTTATAGTATTTGTTCCCTCCTGTTGATCTATTGCTATCTGTGTTGCGATGCTCTAGTTTCCGTACCCGTGAAATCCCTTGCAGCCCTATATTGCCTTGGACACATCCTATTACCTGATGTTTGGTAGATAGTTGGACTTGCGCGTTGTAGTCGCTTGCTCAAGTGCTGTTGCGTGTCGTCAAGTACCTCAGTTGTTGGGAGGCTGCCATATGCTTATGTTGGAGATGATCCTGGCTTTATTTATCGTTCATTTTATTTTCCTGTTTAACAACTAAAATTGAAGTAAGTAAGCAGAGGCATCGGTGGGTGATAGATAATATTTGGTTTCCGACCGCCCACTTGTGTCCCGTAGGACCCCGAGTACTTGATACCTGTTCCTTGATTTATCACGCTATCCACATCCGGGAGGCTTATGGGACCCCCCTTAGCCAGAGCTTGATTCAGTCTTATTTCTTGGGGCCACAAACTAGTTTGAGGTTTTATTTACGATCCTGTACTTATAGCATGCTACTGCTTTATTTACGATTGTGCGAGGAGCAAACTGTACTGTTTAGGAATTGTGACCCGTTTTCGCGGTATCGACACCCCGAGTTTTCGGGTTCCCAGTCGTTTACAGCCGGCCCCACAAACCTCGGGTCCGTCTCGGAGCTAGCTTACTTCGTTGCGGGTGTACTCCAAGGGGTGGCCCCCTGAAATATTTCTGAATCCTGTGATTGCTTTGTCGTGAAAGCCTTGTTGGGTTTTGATTTGGTTTTTCCGAGGTTGATCGAGTGTGTGTTGCTATTTGTGCACCCCGGCCGGGTTAAAACTTTCTGAAAGCCGTGTCCGCGGTTATGGACGACTTGGAGCACAGTATCTCGATCATAGACAACTATAACTAAAGTAGTGCTATAAATTTGACTTTATAATGACTAGTAATCAGCTTCACTATAACGGAATGGCTAAATAATACTGCCCACAATTGCTTGTTTGGAGTGTCGCTTGCGACCATTGTACCTGACTAGTAAGTATTGCAACTGCAACGGAATGGCTAAATAAAAGTACCAACAACTGCTGGGTTTTGGGTTATCTCATGCTAATTGCATCTAACTAGTAAGTGTTGCAACTACAATGGAATGGTTAAATAAAAGTGCCCACTGCTTATTTTATCAGGATGACTATCTAAACCTGACTAGTAATTGCTACCACGATAACTGAATAAATAAAATTGCCAACTGTGTGAGTTCCTCGGTTGACTTCCTCGTTTGGTCTCGAGGGGGAAACACCAGGATGGGTTTGTTTGGTGTTAGCTTTAGGTTGGATCCGGATAGGTCATTCTTATCCCTCTCTGATAACCGCCAGTTGTTTCGAGTCTCTAAAGGTTGTTTAGTGCATGCTTCCGCTGCCGCTCAGTCCACCATACCTATGTAGGCGAGGACCGCCGAATTCTAGTCTCGCCGTGTACTGGCCTCAGTACTGACGCTCCTCTTTTTCCTTTGCCCTTTGCCGGCACCCCTTTTGTTTAAGCAGGTTTTGAGATCGACGTCGTTAGCAGGGTTACCCTTCCGGCTTGGCCTGGGCAGGGTTATGGACGCCATTGGTTATTCTTCAGGGCTCTTAGCCCCATTTGCATCTTGTCCGTAGCTGGACGCTCTATCATTTTCAAGGTGATTTGGATCTTTGTATATTATATCTGTATTCTTGACTCTTTTAGTCGCTGTTGTTTATATCTGTTCTGTGGGTCCCCTCGAGGACTGTTGTGTAATGTTATTACTTCGTTTTCCACCCGCACGAAAGTGCCTGGTGGGCACCTTTGAATCGTTTCTATGCGGGTTTGGCGGGAATCGCTAAAACTTGCATAGGTCCGATTCTGAGGGTGTTACACTACCCAAGGACCAGGTCAGGGTATGATTCCATATGGGTAGTAGTGGATCGTCTAACTAAAGTGGCTCATTTCATACCCGTGAAGACAACCTATACAAGTGCCAAGTTAGCCAAAGTCTACATGAGTAGAATTGTATGTCTACATGGTGTGCCCAAGAGTATTGTGTCTGACAGGGGAACTCAATTCACTTCCCATTTTTGGAGACAGCTACATGAGTCATTAGGAACGAGGTTGGAATTCAGCACTTCTTTTCATCCTCAAACCGATGGACAAACAGAAAGGACTAATCAAATTCTGGAAGACATGTTGAGGGCATGTGCCCTAGACTATGGAGCCAGTTGGGATGAAAGTCTGCCTTACGCAGAATTTTCTTATAACAACAGCTATCAAGCCAGCATTGAGATGGCACCGTTTGAGTTTCTCTACGGAAGAAAGTGTACCACCCCATTGTTATGGAATGGTGTGGGAGAAAGAAGTTTATTCGGGCCAGATCTTATCAAAGAAGCCGAAGAGAAGGTCAAGTTGGTTAAGGACAGGTTGAAGATAGCACAGTCCCGACAGAAAAGCTACGCAGATCCTAAGCGTAGAGAAGTCACCTACGAAGTTGGTGATAGAGCTTACCTTAGAGTATCACCACTTCGCGGAGTAAAAAGATTCAGAGTCAAAGGAAAATTGGCACCAAGATATCTTGGGCCATTCAAGATCTTGAGTCGCAAAGGAGAGGTTGCCTATGAAATTGAATTGCCAGAATCTCTATCAGCTGTCCATAATGTGTTTCATGTGAGTCAGCTTAAGAAAATGTCACCCAGAAATGGAGGAAACTTCTTTGAAGGATACTATACCTTTGGAGGAAGTTCAACTAGAAAGTGATCTCACTTATGAAGAGAAACCTATCAAAATTCTTGAGAGTGCAGAAAGAGTCACAAGGACAAAGACTATCAAGTTTTGCAAAGTGTAGTGGAATCATCATTCCGAAGAGGAAGCAACATGGGAAAGAGAAGATGATCTTCGGAAGGACCACCCTCACCTATTTGCTAGCCAATCCGAATCTCGAGGGCGAGATTCACCTTAAGGGGGTTAGATTTGTAACATCCCTAAAATCATGATTTCAAAGATTGCATATCATTCATGCATGCATATAGAATTGAGATCAATTTCAAAACTCATTTCAGAAAACAGAAGCACATAGTGCTATCATTTTATGTAAAAAAACTTATATCAAATGGCCATACCCATTTGAGAGTTTGAATGTTTTAAACCTAGATTGTTTATCTCCCTTGTTGAATGGATTGAGTGTGGAATTTGAACCAAACTTTACAAAATGGAAATGGTTTCAAAAACCATTTTTCAAACATTTGCAAATCAAGTGCAAAGTCCCTGTTATTTTGTTTCTCCAAAAATGACCAAGCCTTTTCAAAGTGACCCCATGGTTTTATACCTAGAATTGAGACTGTTGCACACTGCAAAAATCCCAAATAGATTTGAATTCAAATGGAGTTTGAATTCATTTGAAAACCATTCCTGAAATTCATTCTGGAAAAAGAAAAAGATTAAAGAAAAGAAAAGGGCAGGCGCTCCTAATCTATCCCAACAGCACAACCGACCCAGTTAGCCCACCCGGCCTCCCTCTCGCTCGCTTGCACGCGCCAACACACCCGCAGAGCCACTGACACCCGGACCCCACCCCCTCTCCGTCTCACTCGCTGACTGGTGGACCTCGGCAACTCACCCTCGTCTTCCACAAATCGCGCCCGACCACATCGTCGGCCGTTTCCTCCGCCCATCACTGCCGCGATTATTCCTCGCTTAATTGCCCTTGATTCCACGCTTAATCGCCGCTCCCCTCTCGCCTACATAACCCCCTCTGCACTGCGGTCATTTCCCCTCACTCAACGCCTCCACATCGCCACCAGGCTGCCCACAATCGCACTTGCGCCGCCGCAGACAGACGCGCTCCGGCGACGAATCACGGTAAGCTCAGACCGCCCCGTTGCCTCTCGTTCAAACCACTGCAACCAGCATGATCTTGTGCATCTGCTAACGCCTCTGGTTTGCTTGCTCGTGACCCAGGTCATCGTTTCTGTTCACGCCCGCAACCACCAGCGCCGCCGCTCGACTCCGGCGAGCAATAGCGGTAAGAACTGAGCGCCCCTTGCCTTCCCTTGGTTACCAACTTGTTCGCTAGTCACTTGCGCATCTTCTAAACCCTCTGCCTTGTGCTAGGACGACACGGAGCCTCGACAGCGACCTCGACAGCAAGCGACAGACGCCGCCCGCAACTCCGACGAGCCCCAGCGACCGTGCCCGTGCGCCCCTCGTCAAGCCGCTGCTAAGTTGAGCTTCTCCTCGACGCTGCGAACCTGGTGAGCATCCTCCTGCCTCTCCGGACGACCTGTAGCGCCGCGCTGCCGCTGACAGAGCTCGCCGCCGCCAGTAGCCGCCGCCAGCGCCGCCCCGCTTTGGTCGTTTGATCCAAAGCCGTCAGATCTGGATCCAGCATATAGGATTAGATCACTTAACGAAGCGTTATGGGTAGATCTGAGCCGTGTGCTTTAAGTAGATCCGACGGTGCGGGAGGGTGATCCTGAGCGAAACGGTATCAACCAATAGAATTAAGACGCGTGGCTAGGGTTTGTGTTTTAAACAGAATTTAAAACAGATTTGGATTCAAATTTGAATAGGCTATAACTTTTGATTCCCACGTTAGAATTTTGCAAATTTTATACCGTTGGAATCAGGGAGACAAGCCCTTTCTATTTATGCAATGTGTTTAAAGTTTAGGTTCTGTTAAAATGGTTTCTTTTGCAGAAACTTGTTTAGGACTATTTTGAGTATAGAGTTTATTTAGAGAATTGTTTTGGTGTAAAATAAACTTTATTTAGCAAATTTTTAACTTAGTATTGATTCAGTACTATGCACTTGCCTGGTGGAGTTTTAAAATCATCACTTAGCATTATGCATGCACGCATATATTTATGTTTGTACATGAATTGTGTGTAATTGTGTGCTACCATTTTGTGTAGATTTTGGTGCTAGTGATTGTGATTGTGAAGAGTGCTACTCTCCCCATTACCAAGGCAAGTGGTACTTCATGAATATTTCCATCCCTATATTTTGTACAAGCATTAGAAATATTTTCCTAAGTCTTGCATGTTACTATTTTTGCCAAGTGCCATGTTGGGAAATCCTAAGTAGATATAGAATTGCTAGGAAATTCCTAAGTTAAGTTACTATGCCATTGCTTAGCCTAGCTAGTAGCAAACAAGGGTTGGTAAAGTATACATGCTATGATGAAAATATTTCTAAGTCTTTCGACTTATGTTTTTCTTAATAAAACAACTAAGTCAATGAAACACCTGGGTGGAATGGGACTTGAATGGTGGTTTTTGGTTGAGTGGTTACACAAGGCCCATGGACATGGTTTACCTTGTGTATCTCACTTGTGGTATGCCACCCAGGCACAAAGGGATTTTAGAGGCCAAGTGTTGAGAAGCTTATAGTGCAGCCACTTGGCAATATGGGATCTGCCTTGATCACATAGGTTGCTAGAACTTAGTCATTTTGACAGTTGGTGGTAGTGGGATGATAGGTTGGAACGCGTCCATTTGGCTAAGGGAAGGCTTCTGAAAGGTCATGTCTTGGGAAACCAAGTCTGGTGGGGAAAGTGCACCACCTCTGCAGATGGAAAAATCTAAGTACTTAGCCAAGTCCATGGCAATGGACAACTTGAGCATCAAGACATGGAAGCTATCAAGAATCTCATCACTCCAACTTCTAAGTAAAAACTTGTGGGTGAACAAGGGTGAAGGACCTCAATGTCTATTGAGGGTTTCTTGGGAAAAGTTTTGACAAAGAAAAACTTAGAGATCTCAACTAATAGGAAAAACCTATTTTGAGCAAAGCAAGCCAAGCTACACTTAGCCAAATTGCATATAGTATTATAGTCCACTTAAAAATTTACTAAGGTATCACTTGCCAATACTATTCCAAAGTATTGACCCACTGTGGCTATAACTTGTGATCTTGCAGGTTACTCCGATGATGATTAGGTGTCATGAGTCTACACTCAACATGCTTGCCTGTGGCACATGAAGTTGAAGACTAATGTTTATTTACTTATTCCAAACTCTTGTATTAGGCCTGTGGTCTTGAGTTGTAAAAGACTATGTTTTATCTCTAGAATGGATGTAATAAATGACCTTTGTATATGTGTACTTCATCTTAAACTGTGGATGCTAGCAATGATCCAGGGACTAGCATTGCAATCACAGGGATCCTTTTCCTTTACAAACGAGGGATCCTAATATAAGTTAACCCAGAGTTAGAACGAAACTGGATAAGAAGAAAAAGAAGCATACTAGAGTTTTCGCAAATACTTTTCATCTTTTAAAATATTTTTCACAAACACTAGACTCAACATCGACCAATAGCAAGGTTTTCCTACAGTCGGTACTGCTCTGATACCAAGAACTGTGACACCCCCGGGATCAGGGCTAAACAAATCCCAGACCTCCGTCTGACATAAGCTTAACCTTGAGCTCGAGAATATCCAGTGAAGAATCAGTAACACAACAGTGACCCTACGACACAAAATTATTACAGCAAGCTCATAACTGAGCAGAGAACCAAATTATTACAAGCAGAGGTCACTGACCACAAACATCAATCAACGGAAGGCAAATTATGCTATTAAGTATAGCAAACTTAACAAATGGCCTGAGAGGCCTGAAGCATAACGATGACGTCCCAGTCCATAGATTTCAGGGTGCCGGCCGGGAACCCCAGGATGTAGTACGGAACACTTCTTCAGGTGAACACTTACTCTGCCAAAAGTATCAACAAAGCAAGGGTGAGTACAGGGTGTACTCCGCAAGACTTATGGCTGGTGGATTTGTTTTGCATAAAGCCACTGTTGTTTATAAAACAAGAGGGAGAAGAAGCTCGTCTAGTCAGAGTATTTTAGAAGGGGATAAGAGAGCGACATCTCCGGAATATTGATCATCATCTTTTGATATCCACCAAATCATCGTCATCTCAACCCTAACTAGGATCACCCCCTCATACCCATGAGGAAGCATCCTTAAGCACACGTTGATCTACCAACTTTTAAGATTAGGTTATAGTTCTCTATGATCTTGAGTCCGGTCGCCAAGTCGTTCATAACCGTGAACACGGCTTTTCAAAAAGATTATTATCCTATAGGGGTGTACAACTTTACCCAGAAGTACTAACCTTCTCTTAATGCCACATGGTTAGTCCTCTTCCTTGGAAGGCTGGCAGAGGCTGGTTAGACACGACCTTTACCTTGCTTTCGCCGAGACCATGAGTCACGCAATAAGTATGGTTCCGCCGTAACGGGTCAAATCCCGAAGACGGTACTTAAATATGTGAGGCGAGGTTGGTTAACAGGGGTGCCATCTACCCCAAGCAACCCGGTCCATGCTTACCTACCTTTTATGAATGCACCAACTTCACCCGACAAATCTTTCAAAAGATTTTCTATGCATATGTCAAATGGAATGCCCGAACTATGTCTCATGGAATCTACTAGGCAAGTTAGTTGCTCGTGAGGTTGTCCAGGAACCGTGCGGTTGCACGCTCGTCTTGGTTCCAAAGGAAAGAACTCAGGTCCTAGTGGTGGAGAGCATGGGACTAGAAAAACCACATCCCACCGTGGCCTCCCATACAGGCCTTAGCATGTTAAATCGCATATCACCTCTGATCCCATCTCATCATGTTCTCCTGTCATACTAGATTCTCTGCATCTGATACATCATCTGGATGAACCAGACTCAATAGCTAAGCATGGCTAAGAAAGACACAGATAAAATCTCTAGCATTTGCACACAAGCCAAACCAAGTTATGCTAGGAGCAGTGTATCAGGTAATATAAGCTCAAAGGGAGTAACACAATAGATAGGATACTCTATCTATCGATAAAAGACCACAGTAGAATCGTATGCATCATGGCAGGAATTGAAATGCTTTCGAAATCATATGATTATATCATGGTGGGGCTATGCTTGCCTTTGCCAGTTGATAGCAGATAAATAGGTCTTCGGAAGCCTTGAACATGACTTGGTTATAGTTGGTCAAGTATTGTTCGTCAATCTTCGATGGTCTTGATCTCGGTCTTCGATCTCGATCTCGACATCGTATTCTACCGAGGAAGAACCAAACACCGGAAATAAAGGGGAAACAATCAACACATCGCATCGATGCAATGCTCAAGCAAGGATGATTATATGACAAGTTAAATTGTATCAAAGTGTAACCCTAAATCATGCTCGACAACTTAATCGGGGTTCCGAGGGGTGAAAACCCTAACTCGGGGAAAACTCCGGAGTATTTGAGAGGGGTTGATTTTGTTATCTAATTAAACTTGTCTTGAAAGTTGTTGAACAATGCATGATTATAGCTTAAATAGATTGTTCTTATTTTTCTGAACATTTTGATATATTATTTGTAATTTTCTGAATTATAGATTAAAAGTTATTGAATTTACAATATTCAAAACAATTTCTGAAATTATTAAACCTTTTCTTAATTTAAATAAAACTGGAAAACCTTTTTACACTGCAGGATGGGCTAGCCACTATGGCTGACATGTGGGCCAGAGGCCACATAAGCAAGCCACGCAGGCAAAGTAGGTCCCTGGCTGGGTTGATTGGGTCAGACACTAACCTAATCTTTTCGCATCGCAGAGACACCTAGCCTCTGAGGCTGGCAGGTGGGACCTTGGCCTCGCGGGCACCACGTGGTAGCCACGCGGGCACCACGTCACAACGGCGGGTGGCGCGGTAGACGGTGGCCGGCTACAATGCTGGAGGGAGCGCGGGGCTACGAGGTTAGGTCAGCTCGAACTAGGGCATCGCGGGATACCTAATCACGGCGGCGCCTCTTGCTAGTGGTCACCGGACCATGGCCGCCGCCGACGGACAGCGGCGGCAGACGCACGGCGGCAGAGCGATTAAGAGCAAGAGGGGAGGAACGGAGGGCACTGCTGTGCTCAGGGGCTTACCACGATTCGGGTAGTGGTGTCGAGGAGGCCGGAGGAGCTCTAGGTCGACGGTAATGGCGCCGGCGGTGGTCGTCGGTGGCGGGGAAGAAGAAGTTGCTGCCGACGATTTGGAGTTTCCTCGGTCGATTCCTTGGGCTAGTCGAAGCAGGGGAACATGGCGGTACTGGTGGCATACTCGGCCGAGCTCGGGGGTGGCCAGAACGGCGATGAGCCGGAGCTAGGGTTCCGGGCTCGCTGCAGAGAGGAAGAGAGAGGTCTAGGGAAAGGGGGAAAATGGATGAGGATGGCCAGGGCGACGCCGCGGGGACCTTATCATCCCCAGGGAGCGATGGACGGCGGGGAGTAGGAGGCGGGGATCGCCGGTGGCGCCGGCGACACCGAGCAGCTTGCCGACGACGAGGAAAGGCGAAGCGGTAACGGGCTGCTGGCGGGTTGCCTGGGCCGAGTATGGGCCGCGGAGCTGCGCTGGCTGATGCGTGCGTGCGGCAGGAAGAGAGGGAAAGGGGAGCTGGGCCGGCCTGGCTGGCTTCTGTTGCCTATTATTTTTAAACAAACCTTTTTCAATTTCTGCTTTTCATTTCTGTTTTGTATTTTCATTTCCAAAACTGTTTTGAGCATTTCAAAAATACCAGAGTTTATAAAATACCTGAAATAATGTGGGGCCCTTTTAGTCCATTTGGGCTCCATAAATTTTAATAGTTGTCAAAATATTCAAAACATTTGAATGTATTTCAAAGAGAGGGCAGAAAACTAGGGTTTAGGATTTGATTTGTTTTCTCCAATGCACAATTTAAATGATGATGCTCATGATGCATAAAACAAACCCTAATATTGATTAAGTAAAACTGGGGTCTTACACTGTCGCCGGTGGGGTTGGCAATTGGGCTCGGCATGGTCACCATTAATGGCTATGCCAAGCTCACAGTAGTGCTAAGGCTTGTTAATTGGGCTAGATCATCTACTAGGAGTATAGTGAGAGCTAGGGAGGGAACAAGGTTGGCCAAAATCACTGCTCACTATAGTGTTTGTTGTTTGTTTGTTCGATACCAGCAAGTTGTTTGATAAAATGGCCGAAAGAAATTCAAATTTAAATTTTGGATTCAAACTTGGTCGGTTTGCTAGGAACATACTAGGGATTCTCTGGTTAGCTGGATTAGTCAAGGGGCACTGGTTTGGTTGGGTTTTGAAATTGTGTGGTCTTCACATATGATGGAGATTCAATTTTTACTTGTGTGTAGAGGGAGTGTCCCAACCTTACAACAATATAAGGTGGAGTCCACTGTGTTTACAATGCTAGTCCCTGGATCAATAGCTAGCATCCACAGTTAAGATGTAATATCAAGAAACAAAGGTCATAATATAACTTTATAACCAGGAATAACATAATTTTATTACATCTTTCATAGCTCATATGGCTATTACATTACATTGCAGCGGAATAACTATAGTCATGGGGTCCTTCATCTTCAAAGTGCCACAGGCAGATGTTGGTTGTAGACTTTGTAATCCTAATCAATCAATCTTCACTAAAATCAATCAAACCTGCAACATTACAAGTTACAGCCACAAGGGTCAATACATTTGAATTGTATTGGCAAGTGATACTATGGTAGTATAGTGGAGTCTAACATCTATATGCATTTGGCTAAGTGGAGTTGAGGCTTGCATTGCTCAAAATATATTTTCCCTTATCATTTGAAAATACTAAGTTTTTGTTTTGACAAAATCTTTTCCAAAGCTTCTCTGAATCAAAGATTGAAGATTTCAATTAACCATTGTTCAAACCACAAGATTTTAACTTAGAAATTTGAATGATGAGATTCTTGATTGCTTCCATGTCTTGATAATCAAATTGTCCTTTACCAGGGACATGGCTAAGTACTTAGATTTTACACTCTGCAGAGGTGGTGCACTTTCCCCACAAGACTTGGTTTCCCAAGACAAGATCTTTCAAAAGCCTTCCCTTAGACCAAAATGTACGCGCTCCAACCTATCAAACACTACCACCCACTGTCCATATGGCTAAGTTCTTGCAACTTATATGATCATGGCAGAGCCCATATTGCCAAGTGGTTGCACTTGAAGCTTCTCAACATTTGACATCTCAAATCTCTTTGTTCCTAGGTGGCCATCCACAAGTGTGATACACAAGGTTCACCAGTCCCCTGGCCTTGTGTAACCACTCAACCAAAAACCACCAAGCAAGTCCCATTCCACCCAGGTGATTCATTAACTTAGTTGTTTTATTAAACAAAACACAAGTCCTCAGACTTAGAAATGTTTCCATAGTGTGAATATATATTCCACCCATGTTTTCTATTAGCTAGGCTAAGCTTGATATTAGTAGGTATCTTGACTTAGAAATTTCTACTAAGGTTTCATCTACTAGGTTTTTCTATAGCAAGGTTTGTACTTAGCAAAAATTCCATGCAAGTTTACTTAGAGAAAATCACTAATGCATAGTGAAAGTAATGGGACAAAATGTATGAAGCATCACTTGCCTTTTTGGTAGAGTATGGGTTCACTCCTTGTCCTTGCAACAATCACACTCTTCAAGTCACTACATTCCAATCAAACAAGGCACAAACTCAATCTACCAATCAAGCAAAACAACACACATAAAATCATAGAACTAAGATAATGCATGCAAGCATGCCAAGCTTTGTTTTGTTTGAAAAAGAGGTTCCTAATGGGTCATAAGCATTTGAAAGCACCTAATGGTCATTTTGTAAAGTGGCAAAGTCATTTGCAAAAGGTTTCACTTTAAAAACCATATTCAAAACAAAGTATCATTTTATGTGGTGGAGAAATGTTTTTACTAAGGCATTAATCTATAGGGTTCACCAAATAAGTTTTCAAACCATAAAACTTGGTGTTTGGGGTCAGAGAGTTTAAAACAAAACAATTTCCAAAGGTTTTCTTCCAAAACCATTTTTAATAAATAAACCACATTTCTATTTGACTAGAAATGGTTTTAAATCAAAGAATCATTATTTATTTCACCAAATACATTTTTGAGTCCACAAAGTGTTTCCTATGGTCAGTAGGTTCAAAGCAATCCAATTGCAAAAGATTTTAACCCCAAAATCATTTTTAAACAATTTTCACATCCTTAACAAGCATACAAATGTTTCTGCAAAAATAAACACTCTAACAGATACTATTTGCTAAACCAAGGGAATGGTTGGATAGGGTTTGTTCTACTGATTCCAACGATACCAAATTTGCAATTTTTGGACGTGTGGATCAAAAGTTACAAAGGTTTGAAAATCACAATCTAATCTGATTTCAAATTTCTGTTTTAAACCAATCTGGCCACGCGTCGCTATTTCACTGGTCGATACCGGTTCGGCCGGATCGGCTCTGCGGTGCGTTGGATCTAATTAGATCGTGTGGTCCAGAGAGCGTACCCTTTCGCGGTTAAGTGATTCTATCGTGAGCGTCAGATAAAGATCCTACGGCTATTATCGCATTGACCAAATGTGAGCGGCGCCAACGGTGGCTAGCGGCGGCGACGGTCAGGTGGTGGCGGTGCCGGTGATACAGGAAGCTAGAAGAGAGGGGAGGGTGCTCACCGTGATCGCAGGAGGCTGGGGGAGGTGGTGCCGTCTTGTCTAGGGGCGCACTGGAGTGAGCTTGATTGCTCGCCGGAGTGGAGCTGTGCCTCGGCCTTGCTCAGTCGTCGTCGAGGACGGCGCTAGGGATCACTCAGAGGCAAACGAAATGCACGGTCAGATGCGCCAAGACACGGCGAAGGTGTGTGCGTGAACGAGAGGGGTCGAGGTAGTCTGGTTTACTAGAGAGACGTCGCCGCAGTTGGAGCAGACGGCAGCGCTGGCTCGGGGAAGACGTTGCCGACGCTCAGGGACGCGCGCGAGCGAGCTGCGGCTGCAGAAAGGTCCACTAGGGGATGCTGATCGCAGCTGCGTGCTCGAGGAGGCAAGAGGTGGCGTGTGCTGGCCGGAATCTTCGCTGGAGCATCGTCGGGCAGTGGGTGAGGTCTGGCGAAATTTGGCAGCCTGGGGGCAAGGGAGGTCTGGCGACGGAGGGGAACCAGAGATGGGAGAGGGGTGCTTTTACCTTGCGTGCTGGCTGGACGAATTAACGTGGCAATTAACGGGGATTGATGGAGCTTTCAACGGCAGTAACTGCGACGTGGTTTGGGGGGAGGAAGAAGTCGCGGTGAAGAAGACGACCATGTGGCTGTGGGGTCCACTAGCAGCGAGAGAGAAGAAAAGAAAACGAGGTCCACCAGTCTGTGTCACTGCGGGTTAACAAGTTGGTGCGAACCGTTTTCTTTCGGGGAGGGGAAGCTGGGCTGTTTGCTGGGCCTTGTTGGGCTTGGTCCTTTGTACTATTTTTTCTGTCTGAACCTTTTTCTTTTTCCAAATCTATTTCCTGTTTTGAAAATAAATTCTCAAATCAAACAACAAAACAAACATTCAAACAATTCAAACACTTCCAAACTTGTAATGAGTTTTTGGTTCTGTTTAACAACATAAACCAATTCCCAAAATAAAATAATATTCTTATTCTTTTTTTAGGATCTATTTAATAATTAAATAAAATAGCCCTTAATTATTAATTCAAATAGGTTTTGATTTATTTAATAAAATCTCCATTTGAAAACCAAATACTTTCAAAACCAAATCAGTAGGTTTTATTTGGAAATATAAGATATTTGGAAAACTTGTTTGAAACAAAATAACATTTTTATTTTATGGTACATTAAAATAAAATGGGCCTTAGTTATTAAATCAAATAGGATTTTTTTATTTAAATATTTATTTTGAAATCAAAAATAAAACCAAAACACTTCAGTAGGTTTTATTTGAGAATATAAAATACTTGGAAAACTTATTTTAAATAATTAAATAAGTTTTGATGTTTTGAAAATAGTAAAACCTTTATTAATAAAACTTGGATATTACATCCTTATTAATTTAATTCAAATAAACCTTTACTATTTTTATCAAAACAAAATGTTTTATTTCAAAAGCTTGGCCAAGGTTTAATTTGGCTCTATAAAATAATCTTTATTTAAATATTTCTTTTCCCTTTGAAAACCAAAGCCTTTATAAAAAGATTTCAAAGTAGTAGTAAAATATTTTTATTTTTCCTTTACTAAATATTTATCTTTTTAATCCCTTTAGGATTTCTTTGTTCAAAATAGGTTTGAAGATTTCCAATTGGATTCAAAAGTTTCTTCTGGCCCTGAAAGTCAACAAAGTTTTATTTAATTCATTTATTTTTCACATTACAAGATTTGGAAAATCTTGGGATGTGACAGGCTACCACCCTTAAAATAAATCTCGTCCCGAGATTTGGGGAGGCTAGGGTTACAAGTAGGCTCAAAACAACTAGGGTACTACCACCCTTAAAAATTTTCAAACTAAATTACATCTTGGCTTGCTTGGGATCCTGGGGAAACTTATCTGGGCAACCTTCTGCATAGTGTCCTTTGTTTCCACACTTGACTCATGGGCCAAGGTTGAGATCCTTCATAGACTTGTTTAACTTGTTCTTCATCCTTTCTGGACAATTGTTTACATAGTGGCCTAGTTCCTTGCATTTGAAACACATCACTTGGCTGATATCTTTCTTTTCCTTTGGTATCATTGCCTCTTGTTTGTTTCTTTGGTTCTTCTTCTTTTCTGGGCATTAATTGGCATAGTGTCCCATCTCTTTGCAATTGTAACATTGCACTTGAGTAATATCCTTCTTGTTAGGGTTTGGGCATTTCTTCTTCTTGGGTCTCTCCAAAGCTAAGAGTTCTTCTAGTTGATGCTCTTCATAGGTGGGAGATCTTTCTCTCTTCTTGGGGCATTGATCTTCATGTTCCTTGGATGTATGCTCCTTGTCTCCACAAGTATTGCTAGCTTGGGTTCCTTCTAGAATGGCATCTTTGCCATCCTTGTTGTCATTAGCTCTTTGGGAAAAGTTTTCTCTCATGTTGATCATTTGGGTAACCAATCCTTGCAACAATTGGGATTGAAGTTTCAAAATCCTTTGTATGGCTGGGTCTAGTCCATTGTTGTTGGCTAAAAGCTGAGTTGTCTCTTGGCTCAACTGATTTTGGGTTGCTATAAGTTCTTTCATGCTGTCTTCTTGGTTGGTGTTGTTGTCATCAACCTTGGAGTCTCTTGGAGTAGTCATCTGTTTGGGTTGAAGGGAGATTAGAATAGGCAAGATATTTCTAAGGAAATATTTCTAATCACACACATCACAATTCACACAAACAATGTGCATGCAATCACAAGTCAAACATTTCACTCAAGCAACAAAGTTCAAGCACGTACTTAGGCAACAAAAATATTTTTGTTACACCACCTAAGTTGGTGTGTTAGACTTAACTAAAATATGGTGGTCCATCTATATGGTTCACTTGTGATCTTTCCTTCCTTCATGATTCTTCTTGCATGAGGTCATGGTTTCCTTAGGAAAAACTCCTTGGTCACAAAACTTCAAATGATGTAGGCTCTTTCTAACTTTTGCATTCCCTCAGTCTCTAAATCCTTGAGCAAGATTTCCTTGTTTCACTTGTAGTCCTTAGTAGTATCCAAGTTGGAAGTCCTTGGTGAATATGCTGAAGATGTTGAAGTCATTAGAGTTGAAGAAGTTGAAGTCATTAGAGTTGAAGAAGTTGAAGTCATTAGAGTTGAAGTAGTCCTTTGCACATGGTGTAGTCTTTGGCCATGGGGTTGGTTTCTCCATCAAGTTGAAGTAGAAGAGATATAGAGTTGAAACCAAAATGGTTGAGGAAAGAGTTTACAAGTGTTTTTGTAAATAAGTTTTTGGAACAAAATACAACTCCTATTTTTCTAAGGGTTTTTGTCCAATCCTAGGTTTACAAATCCTACAGGCAACACAATGCTCTGATACCATCTGTAGAGGGAGTGTCCCAACCTTACAACAATATAAGGTGGAGTCCACTGTGTTTACAATGCTAGTCCCTGGATCAATAGCTAGCATCCACAGTTAAGATGTAATATCAAGAAACAAAGGTCATAATATAAATTTATAACAAGGAATAACATAATTTTATTACATCTTCAATAGCTCATATGGCTATTACATTACATTGCAGCCGAATAACTATAGTCATGGGGTCCTTCATCTTCAAAGTGCCACAGGCAGATGTTGGTTGTAGACTATGTAATCCTAATCAATCAATCTTCACTAAAATCAATCAAACCTGCAACATTACATGTTACAGCCACAAGGGTCAATACATTTGAATTGTATTGGCAAGTGATACTATGGTAGTATAATGGAGTCTAACATCTATATGCATTTGGCTAAGTGGAGTTGAGGCTTGCATTGCTCAAAATATATTGTTCCTTATCATTTGAAAATACTAAGTTTTTGTTTTGACAAATCTTTTCCAAAGCTTCTCTCAATCAAAGATTGAAGATTTCAATTAACCCTTGTTCAAACCACAAGATTTTAACTTAGAAATTTGACTGATGAGATTCTTGATTGCTTCCATGTCTTGATGCTCAAATTGTCCTTTACCAGGGACATGGCTAAGTACTTAGATTTTACACTCTGTAGAGGTGGTGCACTTTCCCCACAAGACTTGGTTTCCCAAGACAAGATCTTTCAGAAGCCTTCCCTTAGACCAAAATGGACGCGCTCCAACCTATCAAACACTACCACCCACTGTCCATATGGCTAAGTTCTTGCAACCTATATGATCATGGCAGAGCCCATATTGCCAAGTGGTTGCACTTGAAGCTTCTCAACATTTGACATCTCAAATCTCTTTGTTCCTGGGTGGCCATCCACAAGTGTGATACACAAGGTTCACCAGTCCCCTGGCCTTGTGTAACCACTCAACCAAAAATCACCAAGCAAGTCCCATTCCACCCAGGTGATTCATTAACTTAGTTGTTTTATTAAACAAAACACAAGTCCTCAGACTTAGAAATTTTTCCATAGTGTGAATATATATTCCACCCATGTTTTCTATTAGCTAGGCTAAGCTTGATAGTATTAGGTATCTTGACTTAGAAATTTCTACTAAGGTTTCATCTACTAGGTTTTTCTATAGCAAGGTTTGTACTTAGCAAAAATTCCATGCAAGTTTACTTAGCGAAAATCACTAATGCATAGTGAAAGTAATGGGACAAAAAGTATGAAGCATCACTTGCCTTTTTGGTAGAGTATGGGTTCACTCCTTGTCCTTGCAACAATCACTCTGTTCAAGTGACTACATTCCAATCAAACAAGGCACAAACTCAATCTACTAATCAAGCAAAACAACACACATAAAATCATAGAACTAAGATAATGCATGCAAGCATGCCAAGCTTTGTTTTGTTTGAAAAAGAGGTTCCTAATGGGTCATAAGAATTTGAAAGAACCTAATGGTCATTTTGTAAAGTGTCAAAGTCATTTGCAAAAGGTTTCACTTTAAAAACCATATTCAAAACAAAGTATCATTTTATGTGGTGGAGAAATGTTTTTACTAAGGCATTAATCTATAGGGTTCACCAAATAAGTTGTCAAACCATAAAACTTGGTGTTTGGGGTCAGAGAGTTTAAAACAAAACATTTTCCAAAGGTTTTCTTCCAAAACCATTTTTAATAAATAAACCACATTTCTATTTGACTAGAAATGGTTTTAAATCAAAGATTCATTATTTATTTCACCAAATACATTTTTGAGTCCACAAAGTGTTTCCTATGGTCAGTAGGTTCAAAGCAATCCAATTGCAAAAGATTTTAACCCCAAAATCATTTTTAAACAATTTTCACATCCTTAACAAGCATACAAATGTTTCTGCAAAAACAAACACTCTAACAGATACTATGTGCTAAACCAAGGGCATGGTTGGATAGGGTTTGTTCTACTGATTCCAACGATACCAAATTTGCAATTTTTGGAAGTGTGGATCAAAAGTTACAAAGGTTTGAAAATCACAATCTAATCTGATTTCAAATTTCTGTTTTAAACCAATCTGGCCACGCGTCGCTATTTCACTGGTCGATACCGGTTCGGCCGGATCGGCTCTGCGGTGCGTTGGATCTAATCAGATCGTGTGGTCCAGAGAGCGTACCCTTTCGCGGTTAAGTGATTCTATCGTGAGCGTCAGATAAAGATCCTACGGCTATTATCGCATTGACCAAATGTGAGCGGCGCCGACGGTGGCTAGCGGCGGCAACGGTCAGGTGGTGGCGGTGTCGGTGATACAGGAAGCTAGAAGAGAGGGGAGGGTGCTCACCGTGATCGCAGGAGGCTGGGGAAGCTCAAGGTGGTGCCGTCTTGTCGAGGGGCGCACTTGAGTGAGCTTGATTGCTCGCCGGAGTGGAGCTGCGCCTCGGCCTTGCTCAGTTGTCGTCGAGGACGGCGCTAGGGATCACTCAGAGGCAAACGAAATGCACGGTCAGATGCACCAAGACACGGCGAAGGTGTGTGCGTGAACGAGAGGGGTCGGGGTAGTCTGGTTTACCAGAGAGACGTCGCCGCAGTTGGAGCAGACGGCGGCGCTGGCTCGGGGAAGACGTTGCCGACACTCAGGGACGCGCGCGAGCGAGCTGCGGCTGCAGAAAGGTCCGCTGGGGGATGCTGATCGCAACTGCATGCTCGAGGAGGCAAGAGGTGGCGTGTGCTGGCCGGAATCTTCGCTGGAGAATCGTCGGGCAGTGGTTGAGGTCTGGCAAAATTTGGCAGCCTGGGGGCAAGGGAGGTCTGGCGACGGAGGGGAACCAGAGAGGGGAGAGGGGTCCTTTTACCTTGCGTGCTGGCTGGACGAATTAACGTGGCAATTAACGGGGATTGATGGAGCTTTCAACGGCAGTAACTGCGACGTGGTTTGGGGGGAGGAAGAAGTCGCGGTGAAGAAGACGACCATGTGGCTGAGGGTCCGCTGGCAGCGAGAGAGAATAAAAGAAAACGAGGTCCACCAGTCAGTGTCACTGCGGGTTAACAAGTTGGTGCGAACCGTTTTCTTTTGGGGAGGGGAAGCTGGGCTGTTTGCTGGGCCTTGTTGGGCTTGGTCCTTTGCACTATTTTTTCTGTCTGAACCTTTTTCTTTTTCCAAATCTACTTCCTGTTTTGAAAATCAATTCTCAAATCAAACAAAAAAACAAACATTCAAACAATTCAAACACTTCCAAACTTGTAATGAGTTTTTGGTTCTGTTTAACAACATAAACCAATTCCCAAAATAAAATAATATTCTTATTCTTTTTTTAGGATCTATTTAATAATTAAATAAAATAGCCCTTAATTATTAATTCAAATAAGTTTTGATTTATTTAATAAAATCTCCATTTGAAAACCAAATACTTTCAAAACCAAATCAGTAGGTTTTATTTGGAAATATAAGATATTTGGAAAACTTGTTTAAAACAAAATAACATTTTTATTTTATGGTCCATTAAAATAAAATGGGCCTTAGTTATTAAATCAAATAGGATTTGTTTTATTTAAATATTTATTTTGAAATCTAAAATAAAACCAAAACACTTCAGTAGGTTTTATTTGAGAATATAAAATACTTGGAAAACTTATTTTAAATAATTAAATAAGTTTTGATGTTTTGTAAATAGTAAAACCTTTATTAATAAAACTTGGATATTAAATCCTTATTAATTTAATTAAAATAAACCTTTACTATTTTTATCAAAACAAAATGTTTTATTTCAAAAGCTTGGCCAAGGTTTAATTTGGCTCTATAAAATAATCTTTATTTAAATATTTCTTTTCCCTTTGAAAACCAAAGCCTTTATAAAAAGATTTCAAAGTAGTAGTAAAATATTTTTATTTTTCCTTTACTAAATATTTATCTTTTTAATCCCTTTAGGATTTCTTTGTTCAAAATAGGTTTGAAGATTTCCAATTGGATTCAAAAGTTTCTTCTGGCCCTGAAAGTCAACAAAGTTTTATTTTATTCATTTATTTTTCACATTACAAGATTTGGAAAATCTTGGGATGTGACATTGTGATTCGAATGAGGTTGCCAAATGTTTCTACAAATTTGAAATGTGGGCTCTGCTTCACTTTTACTTGGTCTTGCAAGGGGTGAAAAGAATGGGAAAAGTTTATGTTTGAAATCTTGGACTAGAAACACTCAAAGTGACCTAGTGAGCAAGATTGGCAAAAATGACCATTTGCATTAATTGATTTGTTTTTGATTTTCTCTTTACTTGTTTCTTATTGGAAATGTTTTAGAAGATGTTATATTCATCTTAGAACTATTCCTTAATATTTAGTTGAATCACACAAGTCCATTCATGCATTTACCAAATCATCACATACACACATGCATTCATATGATTTTAAATTAATCAAAGTTTTTGTTAACCCTAATTTTAGTGATTAGAGTTTGATGATCATTGTTTCATATTTTTAGGATGTTACAAGCCTTCCCTCCTTAAACAAAATCTCGTCCCGAGTTTTGAAAAAGAAGAAAAAAGATTACCTAGGATTTAAAGAGATAGGTAAACTCCGTCCTGATGTGATCTTCTCGCTCCCAGGTAGCTTCTTCTTTAGTGTGGTTGCTCCACTGAATCTTGAGAAACTTGATGCTTCAGGTTTTGGTGGTTCTGAAAGCTTCTTCCAAGATACGGATGGGTACTTCAGGATATGTCAGGTCATCTTTGACATCTATGGTCTGGTGATCAATGTTCTTGAAAACTTCGTTCTTCTCCGGAACCTGAAGGCATCTGCAAAGTAACGATATATGGAACACATTGTGCACTGCTGACATTTCCTCGGGCAGTTCCAATGTATATGATACTTCTCCCCGAAGATTCAGAATCTTGAAAGGTCTGATATATCTGGGGATAACTTTCCTTTGAGCTAGAAACACTGCATTCCCTTCAAAGGCGACACTTTGAGATACACAAAATCTCTGATATTGAAAGCGAGGTCTCGACGTCTCTTGTCGGCGTAACTCTTGTGTCTTGACTGGGTGGTCTTGAGGTGCTCATGAATCTTGTGAAATTTCTCTTCTGCCTCTCGTAGGATGTCGGGTCCGAAAATCTGACTCTCTCCTACTTCCGACCAATTCAAAGGGGTGCGACACTTCCTTCCATACATGAACTAAAATGGGGCCATTTGCAGATAGCTTGATAACTGTTGTTGTATGAAAATTCTGCGAAAGGTAGACAGTCTTCCCATTTAGAACACATGCTCTCAACATATCTTCGAGTATTTGATTTACTCGCTATGTCTGTCCATCGGTCTGAGGGTGATCCGTCGTGCTGAAATCTAGTCGGGTTCCTAAACCTTCTTGGACTTTCTTCCAAAATCTCGAGGTAAACTGGGTTCCTCGATCTTATACGATGTTCTTTGGGACTCCGTGCAAACTGACGATTCTAGCGATATACAACTCTGCTAGTTTCGAACTTTGGTATGTGGTCTGGACTGGTAAGAAATGGGCGACTTTGGACAATTTGTCAACTATGACCTAGATAGAGTCATTTCCCCTACTAGAAGTAGGCAATCCGGTAATAAAGTCCATTCCAACTGAATCCCATTTCCAGTCTAGAATTTGCAATGGTTGCAATAGTCCTGCGGGTTTCTGATGTCCCGCCTTGACCCTCTGACAAATATCACACTTGGCTATGTAGCTTCGGATTTCTCTCTTCATCTTATGCCACCAAAATTGCTCCTTCAAATCTTGATACATCTTTGTTCCTCCGGGGTGGATAGAATAAAGAGTATCATGGGCTTATTTCAAAATAGCTTGCTTCAACTCTGAATCTGCTGGCACACAGATACGTCCTTTGTACCACAAAACTCCTTATTCATCTTTGATGAATCTGGGTACTTTCCCTGTACCGATATGGAGTTTGATTCTATCGATACTAGCATTTCCTTTCTGCGCCTCCTTGATATGACTGATCAAAGTGGGTTGAAGTTCTATGCTAGCCAAAAATCCTTCACTAACTAATTCCATTCTGAAATCTTCCAACTCCTTCTGAAAACTTGGTTGCTCCTTCAGAATCATAGAGTTCAAGCAACACGACAATCTACTAAGGGCATCTGCTACCACATTGGCTTTACCGGGGTGATAGTGGATGTCTAGATCATAGTCCTTGATTAGCTCTATCCATCTCCTGTGCCTCATATTTAGCTCCTTCTGGGTGAAAATATACTTCAGGCTCTTGTGATCCGAATAAATTTGACAACGGTTTCCCATGAGGTAATGTCGCCATGTCTTCAAGGCTAAAACTACGGCTACTAGTTCAAGGTCATGGGTATTATAATTCTGCTCATGTTGCTTTAGTTGTCGGGATAGATAGGATATGACTTTGCCTTCTTGCAGAAGCACACATCCGAGACCGATCTTGGATGCGTCACAATACACATCAAAATTCTTCGTGATATCCGGCATGATCAAGATTGGGGCTGAGATCAATCTCTTCTGAAGCTCTTGAAAACTTTCTTCACATTTGTCCGTCCATTCAAACTTCTTATCTTTCTTCAACAATTGGGTCATGGGTCTTGCGGTACTCGAGAATCCTTCTACGAACTTGCGGTAATATCCCACTAATTCGAGAAATGCATGAACTTGGGTTTGAGTGGTTGGGGCTTGCCATTATTCAACATCCTTAACCTTTGCAGGGTCAACAGAAATTCCTTCGGCCAACACAATATGTCCGAGGAATCCTACTTCGTGTAACCGGAATTCACATTTGCTAAACTTAGCATACAACTGATGCTCCCTAAGGGTTCCAAGGATGGTCCTCAGGTGAAGCTCATATTCTTCTTATGATTTGGAATAGATCAGGATGTCATCAATGAAAACAACGAAAAACTTATCCAAGAAGTCCATAAAAATCTTATTCATGAGGTTCATGAAATAAGCGGGGGCATTGGTTAATCCAAAAGACATGACAGTGTACTCATACAATCCATATCTGGTGGTAAAGGCAGAATTTGGAATATCCTCTGCGCGAATCTTGAGTTGATGATAACCATTTCTAAGATCAATCTTAGAAAACACTTTGTCACCAGTCAACTAGTCAAACAGATCTTCTATATTCAGCAGTGGAGACGTGTTCTTGATGGTGACATTATTCAGCTTCCGGTAATCCGTACACAAACGGTTACCTCCATCTTTCTTATCCACAAACAAGACATGTGATCTCCATGGCGACGGACTTGGTTGAATCAGGCCTATCTCCAACATAGCATCCAGTGATGGCGCCCAACAAAGTCGTGGGACGCTTCGTTGGAAACTCCAAGAGCAAGGTGTGATGAGCACAGCAGCAAGTTTTCCCTCAGTAAGAAATCGAGGTTATTGAACCGGTAGGAGGAAGGAAATGTATCAAAGGTGTTGCAAGAAACGTGGAAACCTGCACACCACAAACTCAAGACTTTGCCCCAACGAAAAGTGAGGTTTTCAAGCTCACCAGTTTGTTGTAACAAAGGATTAAACATATGGTGTGGAAGGTGATGATGGTTTGCAGCAAGTAAAAAAGTAACAGTGGAAGATGTATCAATGGTAAAGATTGGACCGGCGTCCATAGTTCACTGGAGGTGCTCTCCTTAGATAAACAACATGGCATGAAGGGTAAACAAATTACAACAGGGCAATTGATAGGAACTGAGCAAGGCATAACAATGCAATACTAGACAAAAAGATCCTATGAGATTCGATTGGGCAATACAACAATATACATAGACCACCATCCAACTGCATCTATGACTAGAAATCCACCTTCAGGTTATCATCCGAACCGCCTCCAGTATTAAGTTGCAAGCAAAGATAACTGCTTTAAGCAAAGTGTGTAAGGTAAACAATCCACTTGTTCCATGAACAAGAGACTGTTGTTTTCTCCCTAGTGGAAACATAACTTCTACAACCGAAGAGATTTCTGTCACTTCCCTTGGAAACTAGAGGCATGAACCCACTATCGAGCATAAATACCCCCTCTTGGAGTCACTAGCAAGTACTTGGCCAAGTAGCTACTAACAACGGAGAGCATGCAAGATCACAAGAAACACATACATGATAGAATCAAATAGAAAAAACCATTAATCAATCTGACATAGTAATCTCAATATCCATCGGATCCCTGCAAACACAACATGCATGATTACAAATAGATTAGATCTTGATCATGAACGGAGCTCAGAAGATCTATACAAGAAAAGCACAAGGAGGATATACAACCATCTAGTTACTACATGGACCCGTAGTCCAAGGTGGAACTACTCACGCTTCATACCGGAGAAGAAGGCCTCCGGGATGATCTCCCCTCCGGCAGGGTGCCAGGAAGAACTTCAGATCCTGTCGATCTAGGGACGATGGTGGCAGCGGCTATAGACGGTTTTGTGGAGTTTTGATCCGGTGCCTAGGGTTTCTGCATCAGGGGCTTCTTATAGGCGAAGGGGCAAGCCAGGGGGGCCACCAGGGGGACCACACCCTGCCCAGGCGCGGGGTGGGCCCACCCGTTCCTAGGGGGGTCTGTCCGCCCTGTGGCGCCCCTCCGTCTCGTCTTCTGGCTTCGTGTCTCCCACGGTAAAATATTGACTTTGGCTTTTGTCCCGTCCAATTCCAAAAATATTGATTTTTTGCCTTTCTTGAACCAAAAACAGAAGAAAACATGCAACTGTCACTGTGGCAACTTGTTAATAGGTTAGTTCCAGAAAAGATACAAAAACACCTCAAAGTGTATACAAAGCAAAGAAAAGTAGATACTAAACAAGCATGGAACATCAAAAATTATAGATACGTTTCTGACGTATCAAGCATCCCCAAGCTTAACTCCTGCTCGTTCTCGAGTAGGTAAGTGATAAAAGAATAATTTTTGAGGTGACATGGACCATCAAAACCAAGATCAAACCATTTCCAAGCATTGAAAGCTGGGATCAAAGAACTCTAAACATGTGCATGAAATATGGAGTTTTAACAATAGGACATAGTAACTATCCATGCAACCTGAAAGGCTACAAACAAAGGTCATGAATAACATGCATTGAAAAACTTTTGTTTGTTTCACATACAGAAAACATGGCATAGTGGCATTCAGCTTGTCCCTCATAGAGTATCAAATAGATGCATAGGACACCTTCAAAGTTCATAAGAGTGACTAGATACAAATAGCACAAGAACAAGTAATATCACAATATGCATCAATCAATAAGTTTTGGGACACTACACATAGAAGTAAGAATGGAAACTATGCTCTCTTAATGGTGCCTAAAGGTAGAAGGCGGAGACTCAATATAATAGTGGAAAAAAGGCCCTTCATAAAGGGAAGCAGGGATTTCAAGTTTCAACAACTGCTTCCAAAAATTATGGTACTTGTTATCTTTCAGCTCTCATTGCCCCTATCATAAGCATCTTGAAGTGATTAAGGTTAAAGTGAAAATACTATGGAGTATATGCTTGACAAAGTATAAGTTGGCAATCTCAAGTCCTTTGAATACAACGGCCACACCTCATGCTACTCAACTTCAGTCACCTCTAAGTTCTTAACGTAGTAAGTATATGTGTATCATAGAGAACCGCCAACCGGGTACCCCTTGCACATGGTACATGAGCTATCCCATAACCAAAATGACAAGTCAAGCAGACAATGAGCATCTCAGTGATCTTTTTATTTACTATGTGCATAGCTTTTTATTGAGGATGCTTCACAGAATGCTCATTATGGTGATGCTGCAAGTTTCCACCATGATTAGGCATGGCTTAGGCTAGCGGCCTAGGTGTTTCTCTAACACAAAATACGTAACTCCATGGACTTACAAGCTCCCTCTTTATTTCACACCAATGACATCCATAGACAAAAGAGCATGATATCAACTATGTACAAAGTACAAGTGCAATGTTGAAAACGTTCCCCATGACAGCATGGTTCTGCTAATTCCAACATATAAGTGCAAGCATATACAACTTAGATGACACAACGGTTCAAGTTTATTAGGGGAAAAGAATATAAAGTGTGCCATCAAGTTCATGAGGGCTTTAATCACTAAGTTTTCACATAACAAAATACTTTTTAATTGGAAGATAGCTGAAAAACAAGAATATACTTGGAATGGTGTAACACACCATGCATAGGAGTTTATAGTGGACACTTTGGAATAACTTGGTCTCTTGGGAGTTGGAAACATGAGTAGAGCTTACTCATACAAGTGGAGGCTACCAAAAGACTGGGAGCAAACAGCTAAGAGAGCAATAATGGCCATAATCATACAGAGAAACAAAACATTACTAATCAAAGCATAGAGTGGTACTACAAGTCAAGGACTAAATGATAATAGAGGGTATGGTGACTTGTTCATAGTCATAACATGGTGTGAGCATGTGCCAAGTCAACCGAAACAAAGAATCAAAGGAGAATACCACAATACTATGCTTTTGCATGCTAAAACAACTCATAATTCTTTCTAGGCACACTAAGCAATCCCAATTGTTTGGAACAAGACATGCTACAGCAATAATCACTAAGCATAAGGTCAAAGCAACACCTAGCATGTCATGTGAAAGTCTAAGTTACAGTCAATGCAAGCTCCTCTTACACTTTCAAGCAAGAACTTCCTACTCCTTTCCAACACGAAGCAACTTATTTGAAACAACACAACGAGAACGGGGGTCCAAACTACTTTATTCAAGCAAACTAAACAACTAAGCAAACCAAACGAAAACTAAGACGCTCCAAGAACAACACAATAGTGCATGAAACAATAAAAACGAAATGTCTAGACATACCTGAGCTTTTTATTGATGAAGAATGGGATGCCTTGGGCATCCCCAAGCTTTGACGCTTGTACCTCTTGGATATTTCTTGGGGTGACACCGGGGTGGCATCCCCAAGCTTGATATTTTGTCCATTCTTCATTTCATTACATCATTCGCTCTCTACACCTGAAATTTTTCCTTCATACAAAACTTCACACAATCTTCATTAGCAACATTAGTGTATTCAAAAGATAATAGACCTTTGGAACAGAAAAAACTTCCATCAAAAACACAATCTATTGTAGCAACTCCTTCAAAAAGCTCAATTCCCCAAAAGAGTACTCAAAAGGAATTAATAAGAAGCAAATGCAAATAATGGCAGAAATTTGTCAAAACAGACCAGCAGGTAGAACCCAATTTTTTCCAAATTCTTCTCTTGCTCAAATCAAAAAGTGTTTAACTAACAAAAGTTAGCTAACATACTGGGGGATTTATTCATAAATGTTCAGCTCAATCTCACTTACAGAGACTCCTCACTATTTTTTATGGTAGAGGACAGAAATCTGTTTCGGGACAGCAACTCTCCGAATCTTACTTCCCTCTCATTAAAGGACATTCTTGGCACAAAAAGCAAACAAAAAGGATAAGGAGAGGTTATTACTGAAGTAATAACTTCCAAGACTCAAGGAAACTGTTGGATTATCTCCCAACAAGTAATTTTCTTTAACGCCTCTAAATTATGCACAAGAAGCAAGAAATCAAGTATTTTCAAATGAGGAAGCATTAACCCTCTTGCTCCTTCCTTTCTTACCTTTCTTCTTCTCTTTAGGGAAAATATTATTGCTTACTGGAAGAGCAACATGAATAATGCCTTTTCTCACATCTATTATTGATCCAAGGTGTTTCAGTATGGATCTTACAAGTGTAATCTGTCGTTTGCCTACACATTCAATAACAAGATAATTAGTAGACACTAGTTTCCCTAAGATTTTTGTAAACACACCTTCAGCTATTCCAATGGGTAATAAAAAAGTGGCATTATTAGTAAGAGAGATTTCATTTCCTCCTTTAGAAAGCCCCCAAAGACTCAAAGACTCATAAATATCTTTAGGTATAAGGCAAAATTCAGACATGATATCTCAACAAGCATCAAAAGTTGCACTATTTATAGTGACTTTGATTGTGGGAAACCACTTTCAAGGCTCAGAATTCATTGGAACATAATTATGGTACTCCCTAAGTGTGTGATAGCAACTGTTCAAAGCAGCAGTACTGGACTCAAGAGTGTTCAACCTACCAAAAAATATTTATGAAAGAGGAATCAGACTTGATAGGAGTATTATAAATTATAATAAATTTGTTATGGCATCAAAAGCTTCATCCTCAGTACATTGAAAAATATCTTTCCCAGCCACAGCATCCAAAGCATATCTATAACAAAGAGCAATACCACGGTAGATACTATTGATAACCAAGCTAAGACTCATCTTAGGCTTAGTTTCCCTTTATAAAGAAGAGATTCTAGACCAAGCTTCTTTAAAACTCTCTTCACCTTTTTGCTTGAAAGCAAAGATCTCTTCCATAGGTGTCAGAGAGATAGGACCAAAACCAGACATGGTAGCAACTAGGGCAGAAACTAATTTTTTTGTCTTTTTGATAAGAGAAAATAAACCAAACTAGACTAATCTTTTGGAGTTTTTGATTAAAAGAGGCAAACAAAACCGAGCAAATGAAACTAAGAAAAATAAAAACAAAGTAAAGAGAAAGGTTGAGAAGGACTCCCCTTGTGAAGATGTCCTTGGCCTCCCCGGCAACGGCGCCAGAAAGAGCTTGATGCCGCCCAGCAATGTCGTGGATGCTTCGTTGGAAACCCCAAGAGCAAGGTGTGATGAGAACAACAACAATTTTTCCCTTAGTAAGAAACCGAGGTTATCCAACCAGTAGGAGGAAGGAAACGTCTCAAAGGTGTTGCAAGCAACGTGGAAACCAGCACAACACAAACTCAAGACTTTGCCCCAACGAACAATGAGGTTGTAAAGCTCATTGGTTTGCTGTAACAAAGTATTAAACATATGGTGTGGAAGGTGATGATGGTTTGCAGCAAGTAAACAAGTAATAGTGGAAGATGTATCAATGGTAAAGATTGGACTGGGTTCCATAGTTGACTAGAGGTGCTCTCCTTAGATAAACAATATGGCATGTAGGGTAAACAAATTACAACAGGGTAATTGACAGGAACTGAGCAAGGCATAACAATGCAATACTAGACAAAAAAGATCCTATGAGATTCGATTGGGCAATACAACAATATACATAGACCGCCATCCAACTGCATCTATAACTAGAAGTCCACCTTGTATTAAGTTGCAAGCAACAGACAATTGCTTTAAGCAAAGTGTGTAAGGTAAAAATCCACTTGTTCCACGAACAAGAGACCGTTGTTTTATCCTAGTGGCAATAGCACATATACAACTGCAGAGATTTGTGTCACTTCTCTTGGAAACTAGAGGCATGAACCCAATATCGAGGATAACTACCCCTTCTTGGAGTCCCTAGCAACTACTTGGCCAAGATAGCTACTAACAATGGAGAGCATGCAAGATCACAAACAACACAGACATGATAGAATCAAATAGACAAAACCATTAATCAATCTGACATAGTAATTTCAATATCCATTGGATCCCCGCAAACACAACATGCATGATTAAGAATAGATTAGATCTTGATCATGAACGGAGCTCACAAGATCTATACAAGAAAAGCACAAGGAGGAGATACAACCATCTAGCTACTACATGGAACCATAGTCCAAGGTGTGACTACTCACGCTTCATACCGGAGAAGAAGGCCTCCGAGATGATCTCCCCTCCGGCAGGGTTCCTAGAAGAACTTCAGATCCCCCCGATCTAGGGACGATGGTGGTGGCGGATACAGACGGTTTCATGGAGTTTTGATTGGGTGCCTAGGGTTTCTGCATCAGGGGCTTCTTATAGGCAAAGGGGCGAGCCATGGGGGCCACTAGGGGGACCACACCCTACCCATGTGCGGGGTGGGCCCACCCGCGCCTAGGAGGGGTCTGGCCGCCCTGTGGTTCCCCTCCGTGTCGTCTTCTGGCTTCGTGTCGCCCACGGTAAAATATTGACTTTGGATTTTGTCCCGTCCAATTCCGAGAATATTGATTGTCTGCCTTTCTGGAACCAAAAACAGAAGAAAACAGGCAACTGACACTGTGGCAACTTGTTAATAGGTTAGTTCCAGAAAATATAAAAAAACACCTCAAAGTGTAGAAAAATCAAAGCAAAGTAGATACTAAACAAGAATGGAACATCAAAAATTATAGATACGTTTCCGACGTATCATCCAGTTGCTTCTTCAGCTCCACTAATTCAGACGGGTTCATACTATACGGTCTCTGGGATATGGGTCCGGTTCCAGGGATTAGTTCAATGATAAACTCGATATCTTGATCTGGGGGCATACCGGGCAAAACATCTGGAAATACGTCGGGGTATTCACAGACTACTCTGACTTGGTCAATGGTTGGTTGGGCTAGACTCTTGTTGCACTTGAATTGATGGGGCAAGGTTTTAGATACATGCTCTACTGATACTCTAGTGGTACTGGTCATTGTTATGGATTTCTTGGAATAGTCGATTAATCCTTTATGTTTCGACATCCAATCCATTCCTAGTAATACTTCCAAACCTTTAGTTCCAAGTACTATTAGGTTAGCAAAAAAATCTATGCCATGGATTCTGATAGGTACGGCCTTGCAAATTTGTCTAGATTTGGTGGTTGAACCAGGTATTTGAACTATCATAACATGCTTCAATTTTGAAGGTTGAATCTTACTAGTGCATGTAAATTATTCTGTAACAAACGAGTGCGATGCTCCAGAATTAAACAACACTCTTGCAAGTACCGAGTTAACAGAATACATACCCAGCACGACATCTGGCGCTTCTTGGGCTTCTTCAACATTCATGTGAAACAGATGGCTGTTGCGGTTGAGTGAATTCCCTGGGGCAAATCTTCTTCTAGGCTGAACATGACGCTGCTACTGAGCTGGGGCATTCACATTGGGGGTTGCTGCAAGCTTCTTGGGGCACTCATTGGAGTAGTGTCCCTTGGTTCCACATTCATTGCTTCCAGTCCTTGGGGCAGGATTGGTGTTCTTGGCGACATTGTTGTTGTTGAACTTGGCTGGTGCACGATTGAAATTTTTGGAGTTGCCAGGTTTGTTATTGTGGTTTCCTCCAGGCCTTGGGTTTCCTCCACCACGGTTGGGATAGTTTTGACGGTTCACTGGGTGTCTATTGTTTCTTGCGACAAATCCAATAGATGGGTTGGGGCGATACTTTGGGGTATGGTGGGTTCCTGGTTGATGCATCATTCTACGCTTTCAGTTCTCATCGGCTTGGTTGATCTTACCTTCCATCTGAATGGCAGAATCCACTAAGGCTTCAATGTCAGCAAACGAAATATTTACTAAGACTCTCTGCATCTCATCATGAAGACCATTCAAGAATCTCTCCTTCTTCTTGGCTTCAGTGTCAATATCATCGGGCGCATACCTAGCTAATGACATAAATTTGTCACGGTATTCGACTACTTTCATCCTCCCTTGCTTCAATTCTCTGAATTCATCTCTCATCCTCTTGATTAAACCCGGTGGCACATGGGTTATGCTGAACTTGAGTTTGAATTCATCCCAAGTCATCATCTGTCCTCCATTTAGGGCGCGAACGCTGTTCCACCAAGCTCTTGCATCTCCTGCCAGATAATGGGTGGCGAATAGTATTTTCTCATTGGCCTCCACTCTTGCAACTTCTAAGTTGTTCTCCATGGTCTGTAGCCAGTCATCGGCACCTAATGGTCCCTCAGACTTACTTAATATGAGGGGATTGGTGTCCTGAAAGTTCTTGAGTTTGGATCCATGGTTGTCCTACTTTCCATGGCATTGACTATTGTTGGCCATCTGAGCTATGTGTTGAAGGGTTGCTAGGTTGGCTTGACGTTCGTCTCTCTCATCTTCGCGGTCCGAAACCAACATTTGCAAGATTTGCAGCATTGGGTCCGGGTATGATCTGCTTCCTCCGCGAGGCATATGAAGATTGAGATAGATCATGAGAAAAGAGGGAAATTTTCTAAGGTTCAGGGGTTTTGTTTTTGAAAAGTTTTTAAAGTTTGACTCAGATTTTTCTAGCATCTTGCTTTTCATTCATTCATAGCACACAATACAAACACACACCACAACAAGGAAACAGATGGTTTTAAGAACCATTCTGTGAAACTACGATACAGTTGTTGGGGATATGCTGTATGGGTATCCTCATAGCATGTCTCCTATCCGGATAACCCGGGTGTCCCATAGTTGGTAGCATGGCCCATGGCCTGCTGGGTGGCCCAGTTAGATGGATCCCAAAGGGATGCCCATGCCGGATAAAGGAAGGCTACGGAGGAGTCACCAACGTACCCGGAGCCTTGGAGTGCAAGACATGCTAGACTAGTTATAAGCAGTGTAGGACTCTCTAACCTGTCCGGCTAGGACTTTTCCCTGAAACCCTAGGACCTGGCGACTATATAAGTCGGGCCTATGGGAGCCTTTAGGGCACAATCTTAGACAACCTAGTGTCGACTACGACGCACCTCGCATAGCGAACCAATCCCTGTAACTCGGTGTATTGCCATTATAGTGATTTATAGCAGGAGTAGGACTCCGCCACCGTTGTGGGATCTAAACCTGGGTAAGCTATGTTACCTCGTACCCGTCAAACCATCTGCCTTACCCATGTCTCTAAACATGCACTGTGAGGACCCCTCCATGGCATACTCATCGGCAATACCACGACAGTTGGCGCCCACCGTGGGGAAAGAGGTGCTTCAGGCTCTTCACGGGCGAGGACCAAGATCTTCGCGGGAATCGGCAAAACTGTAGCCATCGGTCGTGTTCTCTTCTCTGTAAACGTTCTGATCGTCCCTCCCGAAGAGTTCTGGATCCCGGCGAAGATGAATCCTACGCGGTGCTCGATCGTCCCCATCGGAGATATCCACCTGTTCATCGGCGAAACCGACTTGGGCACTAGTTCCCTGGGAGTCGGAGGAGTATCAATACCCGCACGGACCGCCTACGGGAAGGATATGTTCGCGGAAGGATCGATGTCGGATCTCTCCATGGAGTTTCCCAGCAAAGATCGGACAAATTCAAGGCCCGCCCAAACTGCCCCTGTGCAGGATATAACGCTGGAAGATCACTGCAAGTCTGTCGGCTTCATCCGCGCGTCTGGACAGTAGATATCCAAGTTCGTCGGCGTGGTTACCATCTTCGATCTAGCGTGTTGCATTCAGAGAGAGGGCGAAAACCCCCGCGATTACCTTGCTAGGTGGCTCCGTATACAAGCTGATCTGGCGCATTACCCCAATGACGATGCTATGTATCACTTTGTGGAAGGACTGGACCAAGGTACGCTTCTCCTGCATTCGCTAAGGCGGCAGCAAGCTTTAGGATGCCTCACCTTCGAAATCATGGTGAACACCGTCAACAACTACGCGGAGGCTGAGGAGGCAGCTCAGACAGCTCTTGTGCTCATTGACGGAGTGCCACCGCTTCAGCCGCCGCCACCACCGCCTCCCGCCGCCATCGTCGCAGCTGCACCACCGCCTCCATTCATCATCGCTGCTGTTGCAACTCCACCCCCCATCATCGAGGAAACCCCGGCACCCTCTGACTCCGTGATTGACACGCTCTACGCCGACTTCAGCGGAGATTCGGGGGAAATAGACTTCATTCCGGAGGATCTAGACTCTGCCATGCAGGAGATGGAGGAGGATTACAAGCGCGACGAGCAGGACAATAATGCCGTCACGTCCCGAGAGGTGTTCGTCACCATTGGGACGGCGATGGATGAAGATCACCCCGGAAGAGCTCCGCCTACAGCGCTGGACAAGGGGAAGGGACCACCTGTTGCTGCCGACAATGATCGCGCAAAGGACATGCCCCTCTACCTAACCTAGTGCAATAGCCGTAGGAACTCGACACCGGCCCGAGCAACCGCAAACCCGCCACCTCCGGCATCTACGTCTCCTGCTTCCCAAGTCACTCCAGCTGATAGAGTGATGTACGACAATCTCCTCGTCGAACCTATGACCGTGGCTCATATTCGCAATGTACTCCAGGTTGACGAGAAGCGCCAGTAGCTGCTGGAGGAAGCGCAGGCCATCGCGGAGCAAGGCGCAAAGCTAGATCGAGATCTAGCCAACGCAGAGAAGTCAATAGAGAAAGCTAGAGCAATGGAGGGCGAGTACAAGACTGTGCTGCAGCAGCAGAAGGCCAAGAAAGATCCGGCTCGTGTCATCAATGATCCTGGTGTGCGGCGAAACCTAGAATGGGCTCCCTCGAAGCCGGCACAGGCCAAGCCATACATTGACAGTGAAGGCAGGCAGGTGATGCCCACTCCTCTCCTCAACCTAGCCGTCGCCAAGACCCTTCTGGAGCAGGATAGATCACCAGAAGCAGTGAACCAGGTCTATGACCTGGTGGCCAAGGAGTTGAAACAGCAGGAAAAGGCCACCTCTCAGAGGCTTGAGTCTGACCCAGCGTTTTGCCAGTCTAGCCAGCATAAGAAGCCAAGGGACAGATCTCCTCTTGATGTCGGGTCTTAGACGGGTTTGTCAGAATGAAGACGGAGGGATGCGCGCAACAGGAAGGATGCTATCCCCATATCCTCCGACCATGGAGGTTAGGCCCAACCCCGTCGCCCATCGCCACCGCCCCGTTCCCCTGACATCGCGAAGAAACCAAGACTCACCATCGTACGGATATTCCTCCGCCAAGGCAGAGTGGAATCGTCATCCGTGACAACGTGGAGCAGACCCGTCATGACGGAGAATGCAACCAAGGACACAAGAGCAGGTCGCACCATGACCCTCCGCGTTTGACAAGAAACCGCGACAAGCGTGAGGCGTCGCAGGAGGGTAACAACAAGAAGGATAACCCACCGCCACCTTTGCCTCCGTCGCCACCCAGCAGCCACCATGGCGGAGGAGGCCTGCGTCGTTCACACAGCCCATCCCCTGATGGCAAGAAGAAGAAAAGAAGCCCGGAGCCATATGATGCACGTTTGCGTCTAGACAAATTCCACGAGGCCCGGGAAGGACCATACCTGGGACCATGTTGTTTTAGACTTGTGATACGGTCCGCAACTTACCCGAAAGGTTTTCGGATTAAAAAGACCATCAAGCCCTATGACAGCACCGCCAAGCCAGCTACATGGTTGCAGGACTACGGCAACACGGTGGAGATCACCGGGGGTAACCCCAACATCGCCGTCAAGTACCTCCCATTAATGTTGGCGGGCACGACGCGTCAATGGATTGATGACTTGCCGGAAAGATCCATCTGCAATTGGTTGGACATGCAAGAAGCATTCAACAAGAACTTCGAGGGTACGTACAAACGTCCCTGCACTGTTGGCGATCTACAGCGGTGCGTGCAAGAGAAAGACGAGACATCTCGCGCCTACCTCTCTCGCTGGCTGGATATGAAGAATTCCTGCGCATGAGTGCACACCCAAACCGCCATGGCCGCTTTCATCGATGGGTTGGAAAGGGGCACGTTGCTCCGACATAAGCTGAAGCGCTTGCAGGACAATCTCCAGCTAGACTTGAACTATATGATTCAGTTGGCCAGTGAGTTCACGGCTGCCGATGACGATGCTCGCGGCTCTCTGCCGGCAACGGTTGTTCCAACTCAAGCTCGAAGGAACATCAGCACCAAGCGGAAGACCACACTAGAATAAAAGCAAACCCCCGACATGGTCGCTATGAATTTTGCAGGATGAGGTGATGCCAGACAGCGTGGCCGAGGACGAGGAGCAGGTCGTGCGCAGCAACGAGGAAGTGAAACTACCTCGGCAGTGCTCTGTGTTCCCCAAACCTACAAGGAGTACCGCGATATGTCATGCCTCGTACGCCTCGACGCCAACGGCAAAGCCACCCACACCAATCGCCACTGCAAGTTCGTCAATGTCCTTAAGGAGGACCCGGAGTCTAGCTACAAGCAAAGTCGGAAGAATAGACCGTGATGCAAGGGAAAGGGGAAGAAGAAGGAGGAGGAGTCCAAGGATTCAAGTGACATGGAATAGGACGTTGACCCCAAGAACGCCGCCAAGAGCGATCACAATGGCAACAACCCCTTCAAGAAGAAGGCGGCAGTTTTCCACACTTTCCTTGGCACCCCCACCATCCTACAACAGAAAACCTCCATGAGGATACTGATGGATACTCTACCCCCAGTTCCCTAGTTCCTACGCTAGTCGGAGATTCCAATTACTTGGGACAAGAAGGATCACCCAGACGTCATCCCTATGGAGAACCAATACGCCATGGTCATCAACCCCCTGATTAACGGCAATGAGTTCACCAAATGTATGGTGGATAGTGGAAGCATCATCGACATCATGTACCTGGATACACTGCATAAGATGAACTTGACGGAGGCAAACCTTAGGCGAACCAATACCATCTTCCATGACATAGTTCCTGGTCGGGAGGATCGGTCCCTTGGGTGCATCACAATGTAGGTCGCTTTTGGTCATGTTAATAATTACCGCCAAGAACGCATGACCTTTGAGGTGGTCCCCTTCAAGAGAGTGTACCACATAATATTCGGCCGCCACATATTCCAAACCTTCATGTACAACCCTTGCTTCGTCTAAAACAAGCTGAAGATACCCGGACCAAACGGTGTCATCACCGTATCCGGAAGCTTTACCAAAGCAAGGGACTGCGAGATTGGAGAAGCAGCCTACGCAGAAGCTGTCCTCTACAGCGAAGAATTCAAGGAGATCCAGATCAAGGTCGATGCCTCGGAGATGCCCGCGTCGAACATTCAAGACCGCCATCGAGACCAAGCCGGTGGAACATGTGGTAGGCGATGCCTACAAGACCACCTCCATTGGGATGAACCTGGACCCTAAATAGGAAAGCGCGCTCGTCGAGTTCATCCATGAGAATAGGGACATCTTTGCCTGGCAACCTGCCGACATGCAAGGTGTACCTAGGGAACTTGCCAAGCACAGCTTGAACATTGATCCAAAATGTAAACTAGTGAAACAACCTCTACGACGCTTTGGAGATGAGAAGAGACACGCCATAGGCAAAGAGATATCTAGGTTACTTATGGATAGTTTTATCCGAGAAGTCCTTAACACCCAATGGGTGGCTAATCATGTACTTGTCCCCAAAAAGGGAACCAAAGAATTAAGAATGTGCGTTGATTACACCGGCTTGAACAAGGCATGTCCCAAAGATCCGTTTTCTTTGCCTCGCATTGACCAAGTCATTGACTCGACGGCTGGCTGGGAGCATTTGTGTTTTCTCGATGCATACTCAGATACCATCAGATCAAGATGAGGAAGTCGGACCAATTATCCTCTTAGTTCACTACACCCTACAACACGTTTTTCTATGTCATGATGCCCTTTGGGCTGAAAAAGCAGGTGCTACGTACCAGCAGACAATGCAACATTGCCTACACGATCAGATTGGTCGGAACGTTCACGCTTATGTGGAAGATATAGCGGTGATGTCTAAAAAATCAAATGACTTAATCTCCGACTTAAAAGAAACCATTGATAATCTCCGGAAATACAACATGATGCTTAACCCTAAGAAGTGCGTCTTCGGGGTTCCAGCCGGCAAATTGTTGGGCTTCATCGTTTCCCAGCGTGGAATCGAGGTCAACCCAGAGAAAATTAAGGCCATCTTAAACATAAACCGTCCGACATACCTAAAGGACATAAAACGACTATTAGGTTGGATGGCAGCAGTTAGTCGGTTTGTCAGCCGACTTGGAGCGAAGGCTCTGCCGCTGTACAAGTTGCTGAAGAAGGCGGACAAATTCACATGGACGAACGAGGCAGATGCAGCATTGAATCAGCTGAAGGAGATACTTTCCTCAGTGCCTATCCTTGCAGCACCCGAGCTTGGGGAGCCCATGTTAATTTACATGGCGGCCACCAACCGGTTAATCAGCATTGTCGTCGTGGTAGAGCGAAAGGAACCAGGCTATGAGCACGGAGTTCAACGACCAGTTTACTATTTAAGCGAGGTCTTGACAGAGTCCAAACAGCATTACCCGCACTACAAAAAGATAGCTTATGGAGTATTACTTGCTTCTCGGAAGCCGAGGCACTATTTCCAGGAGCACCCTATCACAGTTGTGAGCAAGACTCCACTGTCCGACATCATCAACAACAACGATGCTACAGGAAGGGTCACGAAGTGGGGCATTGAACTTTCCGCCTTCGATATCACGTACAAGAGACACGACGCTATCAAGTCACAAGCCTTGGCAGATTTTATCACAGATTGGACGGAGATGCCAGATGCTACCCTAATGCCGGAGCCAGAATACTAGGTCACCAACTGGGGACAAGCTACACTACGTTCTACAGATCCACTTCGAGACTACGAACAACATGGCGGAGTATGAAGCACTCATTCACGGCTTCGCGTAGCCAAGGATATTGGCATCAAGCGCATAGTTTGCTGTGGAGATTCCGACTTGGTTGCCCAGCAGGTGGCTGGCACCTAGAACACGCGAAACCCTATGATGGCGGCATATTGAGACAAAGTGGACGAGATAGGCAAGATCTTCTTGGGGTACGAAGTCAAGTATGTACCTAGGGAGCAAAACGAGGCGGCTGATCTACTGTCTAAGATTGGATCAGGGTGCAAATGAATTCCGCATGGCGATTTCCTGGAGCATCTACGGACACCATCCGTGAAGGGAGCGGACATCGACAACCCGAACAAAGTGGACTCTTTTGTCCACACGGTGGCAAAGGTCCCTCCGGCTTGGACAAAACCGTTCATGGAATATCTCGAACACGGATATTTGCCTGATGACGAAGTCGAAAGACGACAAATAGTATGTCGAGCAAAGGGATATACCATAATCAATGGACAACTCTACAAAAGAAGCACTACTGGTGTATACCTTAAGTGTGTTTCGTAGCAAGAAGGTATTGAAATCCTACACGAAATCCATCTTGGAGATTGCGGGCATCACGCCGCTCCCCAATCATTGGTCACTAAAGCTTTCCGGTAAGGATTCTACTGGCTGACCACGAAGGCGGACGCCAACAAGCTGGTTGAAACATGCATGGGATGCCAGTACTATGCCCGACAACCACATGTTCCTGCTGAAGAATTATGAACAATACCAATAACTTGGCTGTTTGGAGTCTGGGGGCTGGACATGGTTGGTCTGTTGTAGACGGCACCATGTGGGTTTATGCATCTGCTAGTAGAAGTTGATAAATTCACCAAATGGATAGAAGCTAAACCCATTAGAAAGCTCGATGGGGCAACTGCCCTTAGGTTTGTCCGGGATCTAGTGGTGAGATTTGGTCTCCCACATAGCATAATCACCGACAACGGTAGAAACTTGTCACTCGAAGAAGTGGAGGCTTATTGTTGGGATAAAGGCATCCGCCTTGACCTTGCATCTGTGGCACATCCACAATCCAATGGTCAGCTGGAGCGAGCCAATGGATTAATTCAGCTGGGATTCAAGCCACGTCTTGAGGCACCGCTACATAGAGCAGCTGGAGCCTGGGCGGAAGAATTGCCATCTGTGATGTTGAGTTTATGAACTACACCCAACAGATCCACCGTCTACACCCATTACTTCATGGTATATGGAGTAGAAGCCATCCTGCCTTCCGACATCCTTCATGATGCACCAAGAGTTGCCGCCTACGACGAAGATGACACTGAAGAATCGAGACTCCTAGATGTGGAACTTCTCGAGGAGGAGCGCATATTGGCATGCCAAAGATCCACCATCTACCAGCATAAGCTACGTAGCTACCATTGTCGCCGCATTCGGCGTCGCTCGTTTAAAGAGGGGGATTTGTTGCTCCGACTTAAGTAGAAGAAGTCACACAAATTATCCCCGCCATGGGAAGGACCATTCATCATAAGAAAAGCGCTTCTCAATGGGTCTTACTACCTCGTTGACAATCGTGAACTGAAGGATAGACCCAACGAGGATCATAAGCGTAAGCGACATGACCCGGGTGACTACTACTCGGAGCTTGATCGGCCATGGAACATAGCACAGCTATGTCCTTTCTACACTTAGCATTTTTTATCTATTGTGTACCTCTTATATGATCAATGAAATAAAGCTCTCTAGTTCACTCATATTTCTAAGCCTTTTAACTCCTTTAGTGTTCATTTTTGGATCATATAAAATCTTTATGCGCAATGTAGAGGTCCCAACCTTTAATAAGGTAGAGATCCCTGTGTTTACAATGCTAGTCCCTGGATCAATAGCTAGCATCCACAGTTAAGATGTAATATCAAGAAACAAAGGTCATAATATAACTTTATAACCAGGAATAACATAAGTTTATTACATCAAACATAGCTCATTTGGCTATTACATTACATTGCAGCGGAATAACTATAAGTATGGGTCCTTCATCTTCAAAGTGCCACAGGAAGATGTTGGTTGTAGACTTTGTAACCCTAATCAAACAATCTTCATTAAAATCAATCAAACCTGCAACATTACAAGTTACAGCCACAAGGGTCAATACATTTGAATTGTATTGGCAAGTTTCACTACTATGTATAATATGAGTGGATCCTATCAATACATGCATATTTGGCTAAGTAGAGTTTAAGGCTTATTTGCATAAAGCAATATTTTATCCTATCTTTTCAAAAATGGTTTTGGTCCTTTGTCAAATCTCTTTTCCAAGAATCCCTTGAACTCCTTGGTAGAAACTCAAGTGTTCAAGTCCTTGTCAAAAATCTCTTGAGCTACTTGGTAACCCCAAGTGCAACAAGTTTTATCAAAATCTCATGAGTTCCTTGGTAACCCCAAGTACATCATGCTCTTGAGCACCTTGGTAACCCCAAGTGCATCAAGCTTAACAAAATCTCTTTGAATTCCTTGGTACCCCCAAGTGCATCAAGTTTTTATATTAGAAGTTGGAATGTCGAGATCTCCCATAGTTCAAACTTTAGTTGCTCAGTATTGTCCATAACCGGGGACACGGCTAAGTACTTAGATTTTATTAACTTCTGCAGAAGGAGTACACTTTACCCACATGTCACAATCCCATCTTGTTGCCACCAGTGGCCTACTGGATTAGTGCTCACCAAGATGGAGTACTGGCAGATTGAGAATGTGACGAAGTCTTTCTAAAAGGTCCTCCCATACATCATTGCTAGCTTGTCTTCAGCCCCCATGAAGCATTCCAGATCCCCATGTCCAGTAACTAAAGACAATGTATGGGTCTTCCTAATGTAGTTGACTAAGCCAGAGCCATAATAGCATGTGGTTGCACACGAAAGCCACAATTGGAGAAGCATGTTTGATCTCTAAGTTTCCTAGGTGGTTTTCTTTTGGAGCACAACACAAAGTGATAGCCATAGACATGGTTCCTTTTTTTGCCACCTTCTCCAAAACTTAAAGTATCCTCCACCTAGGTGGTTCGTTGAGTCCTTGTTTTATTATGTAAAACACAAGTCTTTTTCTCAACCTTTGTAAAATCTCAACATGTATCTCTTTTCAAAACATAGCATGGCTAAGCATGTACAACTTCAATATTTTCACTAAGGAGTGTATAGGGAATCCTATTAGGATTTTGCATAGCATAAGTATAGAAATATCTTTTCATGCATGTTTTCATAATCCACTAAGTATAAAGAAAATAGTAGGATTTTTGTATGATAGTGTAACTTGCCTTTTTGGAAGGGAATGGTGGTTCACTCCTTGATCTTGCTAGTCTCACACTTTGCTAAATTCACTACAAGTCAATCAAGCAAGCACAAAATCAACTAACATTCCAAACCAAAGTCAAACAAACAATTTCACACTCACAAAGCAATGTAATCTAAGTCATGCAATAGTATGCAAAGAATGGTTCTATTGCAAGGTTGGTCTCCACTAGGTTTATAAACTTTTTAAGGTCCAAATTGGTCATTTACCAAAATGGAAAAGTCATTAGTTAGAGGGTTTTGCCCAAAAATTATTTTAAAAATCCATTCAACATTTTATGTGGTGGAAAATGGTTTTCTCAAATCAAAATCTTTAAGTTTCTCACCAAAAGTTTCTAACTTTCAAGACTTGGTGTTTTAGGTCAGTAGCTTTGAATTATAATATTTTCCCAATAGTTTTTATTCCAAAATCCTTTTTCATAATAAAACCATTATCATTACTTAGCTAGAATTAGACTAATTCAATTAATCCATTCTAAACTTTTCCAATTTCATTTCCAAAACCATGGGTTGGTTCCTAGGGTCAGTAAGGTCACTACAAACCATTTTGCAAAAGATTTAATCCTAAAATCAATTTTAAACAATTTTTTCCACTCTAAACAAGCTCACAAAAGAATCTGCAAAATCAAGCAAGCTAACAGATACTATTTTCTAAACTAAGGCCACGGTTGGCTAGGGTTTGTCCTCCTGAATCCAACGACATAAAATTTGTAATTTTTGGACATGTGGATCCAAAGATACAAGGGTTTGAAGTTTGCAAATACATCCGATTCAAACATTCTTTTAAACAGATTCTAGTGCCACGCGGCAGTATCCTATTGGACGGTACCGCTTCGCACGGATCAGCGTTGTGGTGCGTTGGATCTAATCGATCGCACGGTTCTGGAAGCATACCTTTTCGGCGTTTAAGTGACCTAATCCTGTTCGTCTGATCTAGATCTAACGGACCTAAATAGATGGCCATTAACCGGCGGCGCTGCGCGGCTGTGTGCGGCGGCGATGGGCAGACGGCGGCGGCGCTGGTGAAATAGGATGCGAGAGGGGAAAAGGAAGTGATCACCGAGTTCGTGAGGACGTGGTGGTGCTCGTCGTGTGCTCGACGTGGCAAGGGGCGCACGAGATTTGCGGTAATTCCTCACCGGAGTGGGGCTGCGCCTCGGCCAAGCTCAGTCGTCGTCGGGGACGGCGCTAGGGATCACCCGGAGACAATTGAGACACACAGTCAGCAGCGCAAGGTCACGGCGAAGTCGTGTGCATGATCGAGAGGGGTCGGGGTAGTCTGATTTACCAGAGAGGTTCCGCCGGAGTAGAGCCAGACGGTGGCGACGGTCGGAGTCGTCGCTGCCGATGCTCAGGGGACGCGCGTGGTCGAACGAGGGGCACGGATGGATGCATCAGGAGGTGGGGAATCTACTAGGGTGCTCAGGGAGGCAAGTGGTGGCAGTGTATGGCCGGAATCGAGGAATAAGCTCGTCGGAGACGGCGACGGTGCAGAAGAGATTGGCGACAGCCTAGGGGCAGAGAGGAGGAGTTGTCTGGGGGAAAATGTCGAGGAGGGAGAGGTGCTTAAGAATGCGCGGTCGCAGGAGCGATTAACTGCCGCGTTAACGTCAATTGATGCTCGCAATTGTCGCCAGAAACGGTCGAGGAGAGGGGGGCGCTGTCACCGCGAGGAAGAAGGAGGATGAACAGGGAAAATGGGTCCAGTCGTCAGTGGGGGAAAGAAGTGAGCGAAGGGTCCACCAGTCATCGTCTATGTGGGTCAAATAATGAGTGCGAATCGTTTTCTTTCGGGGGAGGGGAGCTGGGCTGGTTGGTGGGCTTCCTGGGCTGCTGGGTTGGGTCTGGTTCAAATCCATTTTTTTTATTCTGTAACCTTTTATTTTTCTATTTCTGATTTCTTTTTTGAAATTCCAAACAAACAATTTACACCCAGATCAATTCAAACAATCATCCCAACTTTGTAATATTGAAATTTGTTCTGTTTGGTAACATGAACAAAAATCCAAAATAAAAATAATATTTTAAATCTTTTTAGGTTCCATTTATTAATTAAGTAAAATGGTCCATGGTTTATTAATAAAATAGGGTTTGGTTTATTTTAATAAAATCTTCATTTGAACTCCAAATACCTTCAAAACCAATCAGTTTTGGAAATAAAGAATATTTGGAGAACTTGTTTAAAACAAAATAACCTTTTACTTTTAGGGTCCATTATTAATTAAATATAATAGACTTTCATTATTTAAATGAACTAGGATTTATTTTATTTAAAATATTTATTCTGAAATCTAAAATAAAGCCAAAACATTCCAGTAGGTTTTATTTGTGAATATCACATATTTGGGAAATCTTATTTTAAATAATTTAATAAATTTTTGATGTTTTAATTAAAATGGTAAACCTTTTATTTAAATTTGGATATTAATTCCTTATTATTTTATTTAAATAAACCTTTGCTATTTTTAATCAAAACAAAACATTTTAATTCCAAAGTTTGGTCAAGGTTTAATTTGGCTTTATAAAATAATCTTTATTTATCAACTCATCTTTTTCTTTTGAAAACCAAAGCTTTTATTAAGGGATCAAATTAGTAATTCCAAAACATTTTAATTTCCTTTAATAAATGTTTAACCTTTTAAATCCTTTTAGGATTTTATTTAATCCAAATAGATTTGAAATTCCATTTAAATTCAAATAGTTTCTTCTGGCCCTGAAAATCAAACAAAGTTTTATTTTATTCATTTATTTTCACATTACAAGATTTGGAAAATCTTGGGATGTGACAGGCTACCACCCTTAAAATAAATCTCGTCCCGAGATTTGGGGAGGCTATGGTTACAAGCAGGTTCAAAACAAATAGGGTACTACCACCCTTAAAAATTTTCAAACAAAACTTACATATTGGCCTTCTTGGGATCCTGGAAAAACTTCTCTAAGCAATCATTTGCATGGTGTCCTTTGTTTCCATTCTTGACTCATGGGCCAAGGTTGAGTTTCTCCATAGGTTTGTTCAGCTTGTTCTTCATCTTCTCTGGACAGTTGCTTGCATAATGTCCTGGATTCTTGCAGTTGAAACAATGAATGTCCTTGAGTTCTTTACGTGGCTCTTGTGGACAAGTTGCTACATAGTGGCCTAACTCTTTGTAGTTGTTGCACCACACTTGGTCAATCTCTTTATTCTTCTTGTTCTCTGGGCATCCACTGGAGTAGTGTCCCATTTCCTTACATTTACGACATTGTGCAAGGCTCATGTCTTGCTTTTGTTTCTTAAGTTTCTTTAGTCCTTTGAATTGGGTTGTCTTGTTTGGAGGTATAAGTGGTCCTTTTCCTTTGGTAGACTTGGATCCTTCTTGTTTCCTTTGTTCCACCATGGAGTAGATAGGACATTGGTTAGGAGTATGATCACTTCCTTCACATAGGTAGCAAGTAGCTTGAGAGGTAGGGCATGGTCCAATAGGATGTTCTTCTTCACAATTGGGGCATTGTCCTTCATGCTCCTTGGAAGTATGATCCTTGTCTCCACAAATAATGCAAGCTGGGGCTCCATCTAGAATAACATTCTTGTCATCCTTGTTATCATAAACTCTTTTGGGATGGTTTTCTTCCATGCTGATCATTTGATTAGTCACCTTAAGCATCAGTTGGGATTGCTCTTCCAAAAACCTTTGCAGTGCTGGATCCTTATCACTATTGTTGGCTATGAACTGAGCTGTCAGTTGGTTCAACTGGTGTTGGGTTGCTATGAGCTCTTTCATGCTGTCAGCTTGGTTGGCGTTGGTGTCATCAACCTTGAAATCCTTTGGAGTAGTCATCTGTTTGGGTTGAAGGGAGGTTAGAATAGGCAAGATATTTCTAAGGACTCAATTCTAATCACACACATCACATTTCACACAAGCAATGTGCATACAATCACAATCCAAACATTTCACTCAAACAACAAAGTTCAAGCACATACTTAGGCAACAAAATATTTTTGTTACCCACATGAGTTGGTGGTTTTGTCTTTAACTAAAATATGGTGGTCCATCTATAGGGTTCACTTGTGATCTTTCCTTCCTTCTTGATTCTTCTTGTATGAGATCATGGTTTCCTTGAGAAAAACTCTTGGTTGCAAGACTTCAAAGTTGTTGATGGCTCCTTCTTATTTTGCATTCCCTCAGTCTCTAATTCTTGTGCAAGATTTCCTTGTTTCACTTGTGGTCCTTAGTAGTTTCCAAGTTGGAAGTCCTTGGGGAATATGCTGAAGATGTTGAAGTCATTAGAGTTGAAGAAGTTGAAGTCATTAGAGTTGAAGAAGTTGAAGAACTCCTTTGCACATGGTGTAGTCTTTGGCCATGGGGTAGGTTTTGTCCATCAAGTTGAAGTAGAAGAGATGTAGAGTTGAAACCAAAATGGTTGAGGAAAGGGTTTACAAGTGTTTTTGTAAATAAGTTTTTGGAACAAATACAACTCCTATTTTTCTAAGGGTTTTTGTCCAATCCTAGGTTTACAAATCCTACAGGCAACACAATGCTCTGATACCATCTGTAGAGGTCCCAACCTTTAATAAGGTAGAGATCCCTGTGTTTACAATGCTAGTCCCTGGATCAATAGCTAGCATCCACAGTTAAGATGTAAGATCAAGAAATAAAGGTCATAATATAACTTTATAACCAGGAATAACATAAGTTTATTACATCAAACATAGCTCATTTGGCTATTACATTACATTGCAGCGGAATAACTATAAGTATGGGTCCTTCATCTTCAAAGTGCCACATGCAGATGTTGGTTGTAGACTTTGTAACCCTAATCAAACAATCTTCATTAAAATCAATCAAACCTGCAACATTACAAGTTACAGCCACAAGGGTCAATACATTTGAATTGTATTGGAAAGTTTCACTACTATGTATAATATGAGTGGATCCTATCAATACATGCATATTTGGCTAAGTAGAGTTTAAGGCTTATTTGAATAAAGCAATATTTTATCCTATCTTTTCAAAAATGGTTTTGGTCCTTTGTCAAATCTCTTTTCCAAGAATCCCTTGAACTCCTTGGTAGAAACTCAAGTGTTCAAGTCCTTGTCAAAAATCTCTTGAGCTACTTGGTAACCCCAAGTGCAACAAGTTTTATCAAAATCTCATGAGTTCCTTGGTAACCCCAAGTACATCATGCTCTTGAGCACCTTGGTAACCCCAAGTGCATCAAGCTTAACAAAATCTCTTTGAATTCCTTGGTACCCCCAAGTGCATCAAGTTTTTATATTTGAAGTTGGAAGGTCGAGATCTCCCATAGTTCAAACTTTAGTTGCTCAGTAGTCCATAACCGGGGACACGGCTAAGTACTTAGATTTTATTAACTTCTGCAGAAGGAGTACACTTTACCCACATGTCACAATCCCATCTTGTTGCCACCAGTGGCCTACTGGATTAGTGCTCACCAAGATGGAGTACTGGCAGATTGAGAATGTGACGAAGTCTTTCCAAAAGGTCCTCCCATACATCATTGCTAGCTTGTCTTCAGCCCCCATGATGCATTCCAGATCCCCATGTCCGGTAACTAAAGACAATGTATGGGTCTTCCTAATGTAGTTGACTAAGCCAGAGCCATAATAGCATGTGGTTGCACACGAAAGCCACAATTGGAGAAGCATGTTTGATCTCTAAGTTTCCTAGGTGGTTTTCTTTTGGAGCACAACACAAAGTGATAGCCATAGACATGGTTCCTTTTGTTGCCACCTTCTCCAAAACTTAAAGTATCCTCCACCTAGGTGGTTCATTGAGTCCTTGTTTTATTATGTAAAACACGAGTCTTTTTCTCAACCTTTGTAAAATCTCAACATGTATCTCTTTTCAAAACATAGCATGGCTAAGCATGTACAACTTCAATATTTTCACTAAGGAGTGTATAGGGAATCCTATTAGGATTTTGCATAGCATAAGTATAGAAATATATTTTCATGCATGTTTTCATAATCCACTAAGTATAAAGAAAATAGTAGGACTTTTGTATGATAGTGTAACTTGCCTTTTTGGAAGGGAATGGTGGTTCACTCCTTGATCTTGCTAGTCTCACACTTTGCTAAATTCACTACAAGTCAATCAAGCAAGCACAAAATCAACTAACATTCCAAACCAAAGTCAAACAAACAATTTCACACTCACAAAGCAATGGAATCTAAGTCATGCAATAGTATGCAAAGAATGGTTCTATTGCAAGGTTGGTCTCCACTAGGTTTATAAACTTTGTAAGGTCCAAATTGGTCATTTACCAAAATGGCAAAGTCATTAGTTAGAGGGTTTTGCCCAAAAATTATTTTAAAAATCCATTCAACATTTTATGTGGTGGAAAATGGTTTTATCAAATCAAAATCTTTAAGTTTATCACCAAAAGTTTCTAACTTTCAAGACTTGGTGTTTTAGGTCAGTAGCTTTGAATTATAATATTTTCCCAATAGTTTTTATTCCAAAATCCTTTTTCATAATAAAACCATTATCATTACTTAGCTAGAATTAGACTAATTCAATTAATCCATTTTAAACTTTTCCAATTTCATTTCCAAAACCATGGGTTGGTTCCTAGGGTCAGTAAGGTCACTACAAACCATTTTGCAAAAGATTTAATCCTAAAATCAATTTTAAAGAATTTTTCCACTCTAAACAAGCTCACAAAAGAATCTGCAAAATCAAGCAAGCTAACAGATACTATTTTCTAAAATAAGGCCATGGTTGGCTAGGGTTTGTTCTCCTGAATCCAACGACATAAAATTTGTAATTTTTGGACGTGTGGATCCAAAGATATAAGGGTTTGAAGTTTGCAAATAAATCTGATTCAAACATTCTTTTAAACAGATTCTAGTGCCACGCGGCAGTATCCTATTGGACGGTACCGCTTCGCGCGGATCAGCGTTGTGGTGCGTTGGATCTAATCGATCGCACGGTTCTGGAAGCATACCTCTTCGGCGTTTAAGTGACCTAATCCTGTTCGTCTGATCTAGATCTAACGGACCTAAACAGATGTCCATTAACCGGCGGTGCTGCGCGGCTGTGCGCGGCGGCGACGGGCAGACGGTGGCGGCGCTGGTGAAATAGGATGCGATAGGGGAAAAGGAAGTGCTCACCGAGTTCGTGAGGACGTGGTGGTGCTCGTCGTGTGCTCGACGTGGCAAGGGGCGCACGAGATTTGCGGTAATTCCTCACCGGAGTGGGGCTGCGCCTCGGCCAAGCTCAGTCGTCGTCGGGGACGGCGCTAGGGATCACCCGGAGACAATTGAAACACACAGTCAGGAGCGCAAGGTCACGGCAAAGGCGTGTGCGTGATCGAGAGGGGTCGGGGTAGTCTGATTTACCAGAGAGGTTCCGCCGGAGTAGAACCAGACGGTGGTGACGGTCGGAGTCGTCGCTGCCGATGGTCAGGGGACGCGCGTGGTCGAACGAGGGGCACGGATGGATGCGTCAGGAGGTGGGGAATCTACTAGGGTGCTCAGGGAGGCAAGTGGTGGCAGTGTATGGCCGGAATCGAGGAATAAGCTCGTCGGAGACGGCGGCGGTGCAGAAGAGATTGGCGACAGCCTAGGGGCAGAGAGGAGGAGTTGTCTGGGGGAAAATGTCGAGGAGGGAGAGGTGCTTAAGAATGCGCGGTCGCAGGAGCGATTAACTGCCGCGTTAACGTCAATTGATGCTCGCAATTGTCGCCAGAAATGGTCGAGGAGAGGGGGGCGCTGTCACCGCGAGGAAGGAGGATGAACAGGGAAAATGGGTCCAATCGTCAGTGGGGGAAAGAAGTGAGCGAAGGGTCCACCAGTCATCGTCTATGTGGGTCAAATAATGAGTGCGAATCGTTTTCTTTCGGGGGAGGGGAGCTGGGCTGGTTGGTAGGCTTCCTGGGCTGCTGGGTTGGGTCTGGTTCAAATCCATTTTTTTTTATTCTGTAACCTTTTCTTTTTCTATTTCTGATTTCTGTTTTGAAATTCCAAACAAACAATTTACACCCAAATCAATTCAAACAATCATTAATAATGAAATTTGTTCTGTTTGGTAACATGAACAAAAATCCAAAATAAAAATAATATTTTAAATCTTTTTAGGTTCCATTTATTAATTAAGTAAAATGGTCCATGGTTTATTAATAAAATAGGGTTTGGTTTATTTTAATAAAATCTTCATTTGAACTCCAAATACCTTCAAAACCAATCAGTTTTGGAAATAAAGAATATTTGGAGAACTTGTTTAAAAAAAAATAACCTTTTACTTTTAGGGTCCATTATTAATTAAATATAATAGACTTTCATTATTTAAATCAACTAGGATTTATTTTATTTAAAATATTTATTCTGAAATCTAAAATAAAGCCAAAACATTCCAGTAGGTTTTATTTGTGAATATCACATATTTGGGAAATCTTATTTTAAATAATTTAATAAATTTTTGATGTTTTAATTAAAATGGTAAACCTTTTATTTAAATTTGGATATTAATTCCTTATTATTTTATTTAAATAAACCTTTGCTATTTTTAATCAAAACAAAACATTTTAATTCCAAAGTTTGGTCAAGGTTTAATTTGGCTTTATAAAATAATCTTTATTTATCAACTCATCTTTTTCTTTTTAAAACCAAAGCTTTTATTAAGGGATCAAATTAGTAATTCCAAAACATTTTAATTTCCTTTAATAAATGTTTAACCTTTTAAATCCTTTTAGGATTTTATTTAATCCAAATAGATTTGAAGTTCCATTTAAATTCAAATAGTTTCTTCTGGCCCTGAAAATCAAACAAAGTTTTATTTTATTCATTTATTTTCACATTACAAGATTTGGAAAATCTTGGGATGTGACACGCAAGTTTTGTAATTGCACTTGTGAAAATTCCGCCTACGGGCGTTAGCTTAAATTTTCTAGTCTACACGTTCTTTGTCGTTTTTATGTGGATTCTGGAGTAGTGACTTTTGGCACTTATTGTCGGAGATTTTGTGCTTAGGTTATTGACGGTGCCATTGGGCATCATCGCCTGAGCGTATAGTTCCGACAACGAGTCTTCCGACTCACGAAAAGTCAAGCATAAAAACAAAAGTAATGGATAATCCAGCACTTGCTTAAAAAATATATACATGCTGGAACCAGTTCTGGAGTAGCAGGAAATAACAACCATTGTTTTCCTCCTTAAGTTAACAAGTAGTTTTTTCTACATACAAATTCCAGTGGAAAAAATATTACATATTGTTTGTTTTTCATTTGTCTAGCGCAGGCGACTTGGATGAAGCATCATCGGTGGCAGGAGAGTCATACTCCTCAAAGTCGGCGGTGTTGACGGGCTCGGAGGAGCTTTGGCTGCCACCGTCAATGGTTTTCATGGGCACAAAAACGTTAGGGTCGACCAACTCGGCAACTCTAGTGTCAAAACCCACGAGCAACGCCAAGATAGCCTTCGTCGTCCATGTCAAGGATACCAAAGGTCACCGTGTTGATGTCGGCATTTTTGTAGTGCGCCTGGACCATTGACAGCGCCATCCTCGCGCTGGCCCGGGTACATGAAGCTTTCCATGTTACGATACGCTCGGGGGCTCGGCGCAGGATCTCCGAGAACTTCGCCACAGAATCCACCACTTTGATGTTAATCTGGAGGGGCTTGGCTATCTCCTTGGTCTGTTGATGGTGGTGTTGATAAAATTGCCGGCAAGGACCATGCATTCCTTTGGCGGAGGAGGTGACTGGGTCAACTCAATAGGATCTGCAAAATTCCGACAAGGGAACACATGAGTTTAATAAACACAAAAAGTTCAGACTATCTAGCTTACAGAAGTACATGGCGGAGAATCATTTACTGAAGATGCTAATCTCAGCCTGCTGGAGAGTTTCCGCCAGAGAATCCCGTTCTTGTCGGAGGATCTTGTATGTGTCAAGATTGAGCTGATTCTGCTTGTCGGCATCTTTCTTCTGCTCTTTCAGCATCGCGATCTCCTCCTTCAAGCGGTTCATCTCTTTGTTGGCGGACTCTTGCAGGACTTTCATGGAGTCCTCATGCATCTTCAGCATATCCTTCCTCTCCTTCTTAAGAATCTTGTTTTTACTGTCTAGCTGTTGAATATTCTTGGATTTTTCAACAATATCCTTAGCCTTGGAAATGGCTTCTGCAAGTCGGAGAAAGAACAGTGCATAGTGCGTACTAGGAGAATGTTGGCACAATACCAAGTCGGAATACGAAAAAGAAAGGAAAAAACAGACGCTTGATCTTGGTGATTTGTTCCTTCAAGAAGGCAGTTTTACCCTTTTCGGCTTCCAAGTCTGCACGCATCTTCTGGTACTTCTTGTTGGCCACGCCTCTCCGAGCATTTTCATTTTGTGGAAAGAAAATTTAACGTTGTTTAGTCTACTTGGAGAATCTATCCGGATAGCTATCCACCTAGAGGCTTGGGGGCTACAGTAAGAGTTTTTTTTAACTTAGCAATATGCTTGGTCTTTCTTTAAGCATCTAGTCGGAACTAATTGAGTTTTCAACTAGAAGCTTGGGGGCTACAGTATAAAGTTTTTCAACTCAGTCATCTTGATGGGGATACGCCTACTGGGGTATACTCGGCAGGACGTTTCCGACTGGCCCAAGGGCTGGCGAGTGGGCCTGCAGAACGGCGAGTGGATCGAAGCCCAGCAAGGTACCAAGCGACTGGAAGCTGAAGGCCCAGGCGAGTAGATAGGCCCAGTCGGACTAGGTTAAACGATTACCGAAGCTGTAACCGAATCGGTTGAGATATGTAAACCCTAGGGGAGGTGAGCCTATATAAACCTCCCTACGGGGTGAGTAGAGACACGTTCCCTCATACACCCAAGCGACTCGCCGCCTAGCCGCCGAGCTCGCCCATTGTAAACACCTCCATAATACAATCTAGCAGGAGTAGTTCTTTACCCTCCGGGGGGCCGAACCTGGGTAAAACCCTGTGTCTTTGCCCTCATCTCGCACCGCAGATGGCTGGCCGCCCTTGCCCCTCGTTCTACTACTCGCTGCCGATTGCAGCATCTGCCGTGACCATTCCCACGACAGTGGCGCCCACCGTGGGGCCTGGCCGGTCTGGCCGGTGTTCTGCGGTGAGATCCAATCTGCCCATCAACGAGACGGTCGCCACCGGCCACATGATAGCGATCGGCGAGATGCTCCAGATCTTTCCAAGCAGCTACGTCCCGGCGGCGCGACCCGTCACGCACAGCGTGATCCTGCCAGTCGGCACGATCAGCCTCTTCGTCGGCCTCACCGACGTCATCGTCTCGGAGGACTCGGCTCGCATCCGCGAGTCGCCGCCACGCGATCGGCTCTCCGAGAGCCAGGTCCGCACGATCCACCGCCTCGCCTCCGAGTACAACTCGGCCCACAGCAACGTGGCCGGGAATTCAGCGGCCGCAGAAGATGCGGCCCTCACCGACGACGCCGACTCGGCGACCCCGGCGTCACTCGCCGGATCCATCACCGCGGCCTCGTCCGCGGGCTCCATCGCCCAGGTCTCCAACGCGGGAGACTTCGAGGACCCCTCCATCCTCGGGATCTTCGAATTCGATTCCGGGTCAGAGAACTCCGCTGATCCCCGCGATGGAACCAGTCGCCACGCCGCGGCTTACATGGCCACCGGCACCGATCCGCCGGAGGATCCTTTCTCCACCCCAATCCCTCCCAACGCCGCGGCGACGGAGGTCGAGGAACTCCGCCTGAAACTGGCGGAGGCGGTGCGCAAGGAGCAGGCCGAGCGCGAAAAATTTCGCCTTGAGCAGGTAACGGCGCAGGAGCTGTCGCGCTACCACCAGCAGCGGATCAGGTCACGTCTGAACCCCACCGTTCAAGGGCGTGCCCTGAACTTCGACGACGAAAACGACCCGGCCCGCATAGCCGAGCGCGCAATTTGCGAGAACGTGCCCCCAGGAGGAAGCGCCCGGCCCCCGCCAGGATCGACGGCGATGGGTGCGCCACCACCACCCAACCGCACCCCTCCCAGGGACCAGCCGCGGATAGTTGTCTCTTCACGAGAGCGAGACGCAAACGACCTTCCACTGTTCTCCACCCCGATGGACAACCTCGTGGCAGGCCGAGCAGCAGTCGACAGCATCACGGCGACCGGCAACGGCGCCCTACAGATCGAATACGTCAAGGCCTTGCTCGCGAAGGCCGTGGAGCAGCAGAGAGCGGGCGCCGACTCGCAAGGTCGAGTATACTCGCGTTCCTCGGGAAGCAGAGCGGCCTCCAGCGGCCGCCCAGCAGCGGCAAACACCCTCAATTGCCCGCCACCAGAGCCACTGCAGCTCCAACACCGACCTGCGAACGCGGCGCTCTCCACCAACGATCCCAGGCCGGCGACCAACCTCGTCGCCGCTAACGGACAACCCATCGACGCCCGCACTCACATCATCAATAACCAAAACTGGCGCGCACGCCAGCCCGACGACTTACGGCACACCCTAACTAATCGCTGCGATGGCGAGCCCATGGGGTCGCTCAGTCGACTCGGGCCTAAGTGCTTCGGACCAGTGATCCGAGGTGAGAAGTACCCGCCAAACTTCAAGGCGCCAAAGGAGATAGAAAAATACGACTCCTCGTACGACCCCGCAGTCTGGCTCGACACATACCTCATGGCAATGGGGATCGCGGGTCACACTGACCTACTCGCCGCCCGTTACCTCCCACTGATGATGGAGGGGACGTGCAGGCAGTGGATCAACACGCTCCCCCAGGACAGCATCGACTCCTGGGAGGAAATGCGTGACGCCTTCGTCAGGCACTTCGAGTGCTCCTACACCCGCGCCACCACCATCGAGGACCTGGAACGATGCGTCCAGGGACCCCGCGAGTCGACCCGCAACTGGGTCCAACGGTGGCAAGAGCTCTGGTACAACGCGGTCGGCATCCACCCGGACACCGCGATCCATTGCTTCAAGACCTCGTGCCGCTATGAGCCTCTAGTCGCCAAGCTCAAGCGACACTCCCGCACACTCGACAACATCCCCGACCTCCTCGAGATCGCCAAACGGTACGCCGAGGAGGATCCAAACCAGGAAATAGACGACGAGTCAGGGGGGCAACGCCGCACGGGCGGCAACGACGGCGGACGCCGAACCGACCTACGCTACAGCGGCACCCGCCTCACCGGCAAGCGCCGCAGCGACGGGCGAGTCGACTTCGTCGCCAACGCTGGGCATGCACAGCGCGAGCCCAAGAGCTACCGCCGCGACGGAGGGCAACGGCGCGACGGCGGCAATTACAAGAACAAGCCAAGATTTGATCCTGCGGCCCTCCTCAACCAACCATGTGCGTTCCACAGCAGGGAAGGGAAGCCCGCAACGCACACCACCGCCGACTGCCACACCCTCAGGGAAATCGAGAAGGCACGGCACGCGCGGGAGGACACCGACAACGACCCGCCAAATGGCGGAAAATTCGGCAAAGTAGCCGGCTCGCTCCACACCTTCACAGGCTTCAACACGAAGCGCGAGAAGAAGGTCATCGCCCGCGCCGTCGCCGTCAACGCGGTGGCCCAAACAGATGTCCCCCAGTTCCTGAACTGGTCGGAACAGCCCATCACCTGGAGCCGGCAAGACCACTCGCCACGCATCGAGTACCCAGGACGAGTCGCCCTGGTGGTCAAGCCCAAGGTTGGCGACTACTGGCTCCCCAAGACACTGATGGACGGCGGCAGCTCCATCAACATCCTCTACCTCGACACCTTCAGGCGGCTGCGGCTCCCGCAGTCGATGATCGAGACAACCCACACCACGTTCCACGGCATCGTCCCCGGTCGGAAGGCGTATCCGATCGGCAAAGTCACGCTGCCAGTCACTTTCGGCAGTCCGGCAAACTTCCGCACCGAGCGGATCGTCTTCGAGCTGGTGCCCTTCGACAGCCCTTACCACTGCGTCCTGGGGCACCAGGCGTTTGCTAAATTCATGGCAGCGCCCCACTACGTGTACAACGCAATGAAGCTCCCCGGGCCGCGCGGCGTCATCACCATCAACGGCGACCCCGACATGGCCGCCGAATGCGAGGCCAAAGGAGCCGAACTCGCCGACGCTGTCATCGCGGCAGAAACTAATCACGCCGACGAGCTCGCCAAATACGCGAGCGGGGTCAACAATGACGATCCCACAATACTCAAGAAGCCCAACTCAGAGGGCACAAACACCTCAACCTTTGAGGCCACGACGCACACCCGCACCGTCGAGCTGGTCCCAGGCGACCCCAGCCAGACGGTGACGATCGGGACGGGCATGAGCCCAGCATAGGAAGGCGCGCTCATCGAGTTCCTTCGTGAGAATAGGGACATCTTCGCATGGAAACCCTCCGACATGCCCGGTGTCCCTAGGGAGCTCGCTGAGCACAAATTAAATGCCGACCCCAAAGTGCGACCTGTCAAGCAGTCGCTACGGCCCTTCAACGAAGAACGGCGTCGAGCAATCGCCGAGGAAGTGCAGCGTCTACTCGCTGCCGGCTTCATCCGGCCAATCAAATACTCCAAGTGGCTGGCAAACCCAGTCCTGGTCGAGAAGAAAAACGGGACCTGGAGAATGTGTATCGACTACACAAACCTGAACAGCGCCTGCCCAAAGGAGCAGTTCGTCCTCCCGCGGATCGATCAGATAATCGATTCAACCGCGGGTTCGGAGTCGCTATGTTTCCTCGACGCCTACTCCGGGTACAACCAGATCAAAATGGCTGTCGAGGATGAGGAGAAGACGGCGTTCATCACGCCATTCGGAGCCTTCTGCTACACCGCCATGACCTTCGGCCTCAAAAACGCCGGGGCAACCTACCAGCGGTGCATGCAAGAATGCCTCGCGAGCCAAATTGGCCGCAACATCCACGTCTACATCGACGACGTGGTCGTGAAATCCGCTCGCCAAGGCGACCTACTCGCCGACCTGGCGGAGACCTTCGCCAATCTGCAGAGGTACAAGATAAAGCTCAACCCAGACAAGTGCACCTTCGGTGTACCCGCCGGACAACTACTGGGGTACGTCGTCTCCAAACGAGGGATCGAGGCGAACCCAACGAAGATCGACACGATCGCCCGGCTCGGCAAACCCGAGTGCCTGCGTGACGTCCAGAAGCTGGACGGGCGGGTAGCGGCTCTCAGTCGCTTCATCCCCCGCCTGGGCGAAAAGGCGATGCCCCTATACCGCCTGATGCGCAAGAACCCCACCTTCCAGTGGGACAAGGAGGCGGACGACGCGCTCCGCGACCTTAAAAAGGTGCTACTCGCCGCACCACTACTCGCCGCACCCGCCTACAAAGAGCCTATGCTGGTTTACGTCGCGGCGTCCGAGCGCGTCGTCAGTGCCGTAATGGTTGTCGAACGACCAGAGGAAGGAAAGGAGCGCCCGGTTCAGCGGCCGGTGTACTACATCAGCGAGGTCCTCACCGAGTCGCGCCAGCGATACCCACAGTACCAAAAGCTAGTATACGCGGTCTTCAGGGCTCAGCGGCGCCTGCCGCACTACTTCCAGGAGCACCCGATCACGGTCGTCTCCTCAGCGCCACTACAAGACATCATCCGCAATCGCGAGGCGACCGGGCGGGTCGCCAAGTGGGCCGTCGAGATCGGCGTCCACAACATTAAATACGAGCCACGAAGGGCGATTAAGTCACAGGAACTGGTAGACTTCATCGCCGACTGGGAGGAGGCCCAGCAGCCAGAGAAGCTGCCGTACCTCCATTACTGGAGCCTGCACTTCGACGGGTCCAAGAACGCGGACGGTGCAGGTGCGGGGATAGTGCTGACTTCACCAAAGGGCGACAAGCTCCGCTACATCCTCCGCCTCGAATTCACGCCCTGCACCAACAACATGGCTGAATACGAGGCCCTACTCCACGGCATGCGAGCCGCAAAGGAGATGAGCGTCAATCGCCTCCGATGCTACGGAGATTTCGACCTCGTTGCGGGACAAGTCGCCGGCACCTGCGACGCCATCTCCCCTACCATGGCGGCGTACCGCCAAGAGGTGGATAAGTTGGGCGGCCACTTCACCGGCTACTCTGTCGAGTGGATCGATAGGCGAAAAAACGAGGAGGCCGACGCCCTCTCTCGCATCGGGTCGGCTCGACTCGCACCACCCGCCGGCGTGTTCCTCGACACAATCTCCAAGCCATCAGTCTTTCCCCCGAGGGAGATCGACATCGGAGTCCCGCTCCAACCAGAGGCAGCCTTGGTCGCACTCATCACCGAGCCAGACGACTGGACCAAGCCCTACATCGCCTACCTGGAAACCGGCACCCTGCCAGCAGACGAGACAAACGCTCGAATGATCGCCCGCCGATGCAAGTCTTACACCATCATCGACGGCGAACTACACAAGCGCAGCGTCACCGGCGTGTTCCAACGTTGCGTCCAGCCAGCTGAAGGACGGAAAATCCTCCACGACATCCACTCAGGCGACTGCGGCCATCACGCCGCCGCTCGCTCCCTGGTCGCCAAGGCTATGCGACACGGCTTTTACTGGCCCACCGCACACGCCGACGCCGTCGACATCGTCCAGCGATGCGCCGGGTGCCAGAAGTACGCCAATCAGACGTGCGTACCGAGCTCAGCGCTCAAAACGATTCCCATCACTTGGCCATTCGCCGTATGGGGCATGGACATGATAGGCCCCTTCAAGAAAGCCCCCTCCGGCTACACCCACCTGCTAGTCGCCGTCGACAAATTCACCAAGTGGGTGGAGGCCAAGCCAGTCCGGAAATGCGACGGGAAGACCGCCACTAAATTCCTACGCGAGCTCATATATCGCTACGGGTTCCCAAACAGTATCATCACGGACAACGGCACAAACTTCGCCAAGGGAGCAATGGCCGAATTTTGCGAAGAGCACCACATCCGGCTTGACCTCGCGTCAGTCGCACACCCGGAATCCAACGGCCAGGCGGAACGCACCAACCAAAGCATCCTCCACGGCCTGAAGCCGCGACTCCAAGTACCACTCGAGCGCACCGCTGGATGCTAGGTCGAAGAGTTGCCCTCCGTCATCTGGGGAATCCGTACCTCGGTTAACAGATCGACGGGATTCACTCCCTTCTTCATGGTCTACGGCGCCGAAGCAGTCATGCCCACCGACCTCGAACACGACTCTCCGCGGGTCGTCCATTATACGGAGGCCGCAAACGAACTGGCCCGCCAAGACGGGCTCGACCAGCTCGACGAAGCACGCAACCTCGCTCGGTCACGCACCGCCATCTACCAGCAAGGACTCCGCCGCTACCACAGCCGACGGGTAAAAACCCGCACCTTCCAGGAAGGCGACTTGGTGTTACGCCTCATCCAGGACAAGAAGGGCATGCATAAGCTCTCCCCTCCGTGGGAGGGCCCGTTCGTTATCGGACGCGTACTCGGCAACGACGCCTACTACCTCATCGACGTCCGCGGGGACGGCGAGCTCGACGTCAAGCGACCATGGAACGTAAATCTCCTCCGGAAGTTCTACTCCTAGAACCCCACACATGTACTCTCCAGTCACTATGAAATAAAAGAAACGGTTACCGCAAATTGCGTCTACTCTCCATGCCTTGTGCCACTCGCACTCGTAATAACAGCGTCATGCTAAAATGCAGAAGTCAACCTTTGGTACAGCGATCGGCACGGCTAAGTAGTGCGATGTAAGAGCACTGAGTCATTTCAGGTCTTGCGTCGTCCACGAAAAACGCCAATCCGGAGCCCCATTGGAGTCGCCTAGCTCGACTGGTTTTACGAACCAAGACAACTGCCCTCGCTTCTCACAGCGACCTTGGTCCTCCGCATCCTCGGCATAGCGACTCGAACGGCTAAGTACCACGCTCGGGGACTGAATACCAGCTCGTCGCGATCGGTCAGGGAAAACGCCAAGTAAGAGAGCATGCCCGGGACTCGCCACGCGACTGACCCCACGGTCCAGGCAGGAGTGACGCGCTCACACCAACGCGCTGAGTCCTCAACCACCCTCGAGTTGCGCCTAGAACTACCAAGTACCACGCTCGGGGACTCGGCCACCCGACCCCGTTCGCGCACGGGAAAACGGTAAAGTACAGAGCACTCAAGGGAGTCGCCTTGCGACTGGCTCTCCGAGCTCGGGCGAGTCGACTAAATCAACAAAACACTTGATAACAACAAACATCATATACGAGGTAAACCCCACAAAAGGGCGGACGCGCTCGGGGACTCGTCCTAAATGAAACCAAAGCACACAAACAAATAGCAAAATGGACACGACGTCCCATTCAATCGCATATTGGATTGTCTTATATTACAAATTATGCCCGCGTGGCAGAACTGCTGCTAACACATCCAGGCAAACTACCCTATTCTGCAGGCTTCGACGACGACTCGCCAGAATCCCGGCGCCTACGGATGAACGCGGTGTACGGGTTTGACGGATACGTCGTCAGCTCACCCGCCATCGCCGAGCGAAAAGGTTGCTCGACCTTGAAGTCACAATGCGGCGGCTCGGGGTCGTTCGGCGCGACGACCGTCTCCTGGTAGGGAAGGAGGTCGCCCATCGCCCAGACACGCTCCGAGTACGGGGCGGCACGCTCCTGCAACTTGAGAACCTCGGACAGGTCCACCGCGCCAGTCGACGAAGGATACCCACTCGTCACATCGTCGAGGTCGAAATCCTCGGGGAAGTGGGCGAGTCCAAGGCTCAGCGCTGTCGACGCTCCACGCCGAAACGCCGACCGCGTCATGAACTCAACGACCGCGGGCGCCTTCTCCAAATACTCCCACACCTCAACGAGGTCGCTGGGAATAACCTCCGTGGGCGACATTTCTTGAAGGTAGGCGCGGATGCACGTCGCCGATAGCGTAGCCGAGTCGACGAGCATGCTTACGCACTGCCTCGCGTCGAGTGAGCTCGCCTCTTCTTGGCTACCAATAACGCGACCTGCGAGAAGGAGACAATGATGAGTGCAACGGACACCACAAAAACCCCAACTAACGGAAAGGGAAGATGCACTCACCAAGCAACGGGCGGGCGAGCCCCGTGATGAAGCACTGAAGCGACTTGTGGTCGTCCTGAAGCCCAGCAATAAGGACTTCCGACACCTTGCGATCTTCCTCCGCGGCTGCAATGGCGGCCCTAGCCCGCCCGTCCGCCGAGCTAGCTTCTTCCCTCGCCTCCCGCAGCTCGCGCTCGAGGTCAGCGACCCGCTGTTCAGCAGCGCCCAGAGCAGATCGCGCCGCTTCCAACTCACCAGCAGGGACAAGCTCCTGGCGAGTTTCTTCTGCCTTCGCAACAACAGCCTGAAGCTCTTTGTTCGCCTCCTGGATGGTGGTCAGCTCCTTCTCAGCACGCTGTTGCGCGGCCAGTCGGTCCGCCGACTCGAGCTGCAGACCCTGCATATCATCAAAAAAGTCAGTAAAAACGAACCTCCTAAGTGCCCACCCGCTGAAATTCAGCAAGTGCGCACTCGGGGACTGGCAATCAAGAAATTCCCAAGTGCCCACCCCGCTAAAATTTAGCGCGTGCGCACTCGGGGACTGGATAAGAAAGTAAAAGACGAGAAAATAATAAGAATCAAGCCGCTGCAAAACACTGACCTGATCCTCGGGGACTGGATATACCTGGATGGCTGCGCCAAGCATGCCATGAAGTTGCATCGCGTCCACGGATGCGAGTAACGCTGGCGTGTGCCCACGACGCTGGTCGACTTCAGCATCAACTATCCCTGGAGCGAGGCTCGGGGATGCAGCCCCGCTCGCCGCGGCCGCCTTGGTCACGAAGCGAGGGAAGGTGGCGACAGAGGCACCCGCTCCAAAGGAAGTCGCCTCTGCCGTTCCAGGCAAGGAAACGCCCTCCTTCGTAGACGCGGCTGCCTCCACCGCGGGGCCGGCCGACGCGACCGCCGTGTCGTCAGAGACAGTGACGATGTCGTCGCCCTTGGCCTTCTTACTGCCATCCGCCGGGGTAACGACCTCGTCCGCCTTCCTCTTACGGGAAGGATCCTCCCCGCTAGCGGTGGAGGGTACCTGGGCCACGGTCGGGTGGCCCATCCTTTTCACTCCGGTCCTGCACATCAGTCGAATCAGTAAAGACAATCGAAACAGCTATGGAAAATAGAGAAGCCCGAATGCACTCACTTGGCGACCGGGATGAAGCGTAGCCCTGTGCGAAGGCCGGCCGGTTTTTCTAGCTCGGGGCCCAGTTGGCGACTGAGCCCTAGTTCCAGGACGTCGCGTGCCCAGGACACGGACGGCTTCTTCGTTGTCGAAGCTGCGGCTGGCGCCTCTGGGATACCTTCGGCAGGGGCTTCCTCACGAACTGAAGCCGCTGCGGCCGGAGCCTCCTTGCGGGGCGAAGCCGCCCCAATCGGAACCTCCTTGTGAGGCGAAGTCGCCGCGGCTGGAGCCTTCCCTAGCCCAGAGACTGGCGCGAATGGCGGGGGCATCGAGGCCAGCGGTACTTCCACAGACGGCGCATCTAGCGCGGTTGTCGCCGGGGCCGCACCGTCATCGGCCGAGCTGTGAGCATCAGAGCTGCTCGTCGAGTGCGGCGGCGAGGCCATCTTTGGCGGCTTCGTTTTCCTCCTCGGAGGGGCCCTCGCTTCCTTTTCCTTCTTCTTCTTCTTCGAAGGAGTGGCCTGGCGGCGCGAGGTGGTGTCTGGGAGCTCGTCGTCATCATCATGACGCTCGAGGCTCCTGCTCGCTTCGATTTCGCGCTGACGTTGCCCGCGGGTCTTTCGGACCAGCGGGGCGATTTCCTCTTCGGACTCGTCCTCGTCGTCCTCGTTGCCCTTCGCGGGTGGCGATTCGCTTGTATCCTGGGCGGATGGCCCCGGGCTCTCGTCATCGGCAGGTGGGAGCCACCCTTCCACCACTTGGAACAGCTGCGATGAATACGAAACAGAGTTAGAATTACCGCGACTGCATACGCTGCGACTGCGAACAAGATAAAGAAATTACCGTCGGAGCCGGACGCTTCGCGGTGTAGGGGGGACCCCGGCCTGTGCATCCACGTACACCGCCTGGGTGATCTTCTTCAACGCTGGGAGATAGTCCTCCAGCTTCCACTCGTCGAGGCAGGCTTTCGTCGAGTCTCCCCGGCCCGTGTACTGATACATGTAATGGTCGCGTTGGACGAGCGGAACGAGCCGCCGCCCAAGCCAACAATTGTACAAGTTTATCGTCTGGAGCCCCTTCTTCTTCAGACCACGAATGGCCTGGAGCATCTCGTCGACGACCATCCGCTGGTCGTCGGGGAGCTTGCCGACCTGGAGATGGCGCGGCTCGGAACGGTTGGCCGAGTACCGCGGGATCGCCGCCTCGTCCTCCGGAGTCGCCTCGGTCACGTAGAACCATGACTTCTTCCAGTCGCTCGCTGCTTTGGCGGGCAGCATCAGATCGAAGAAGGAAGCTTTGGACTTGAGATGGAACGTCAGGCCGCCCGCGGCTAGCATTGGGCCGCCTGCCTCCTCGCGGCTGATCTGTCCGTGGAACAGATCTTGCCACAAGGGAAAGTAGGGCCGGCAGCCCAAGTAGCACTCGCAGAACGCCACGAAGATGGCGAGCTGCTCGATGCTGTGGGGACCCAGATTTGAGGGCTGGATCCCGTAGTAGGCGCAAAAACGCCGGAAGAACAAAGACGTGGGAAACCCTAACCCCCGCTCGAGATGACTGGTGAAACAGACGAACTCCCTCTCTCGCGGGTTTGGGGTCGTTTCTCCGGCTGCGGGGATACGCCAACAGCCGGCTCGCAGGATTCCGGCCTCCTCGAAAGAGGCCAGCTGCGCCCTCGTGCACTTGGACCTGCCCCATGGTTCGGTGAGAAGGGCCATAGCCGAGGGGTTGGTTGGAGGTCGGAGGATTTCGGGTCGATTGGATCAAGGAGCAAAGGAAAGAGAATACGTGCACTCGGAAGAAGTGGTGGGCAGTTGGCTCTACGATTGCCTGCCATTCCTCTTATATAGCGGGAGTTACCCGCCAAATCAGGGGGCCGTTACCGCGCGATGATTACGCCAAAAGTTACCGTTGAGTTACCTTAACGGCTAGTTTGACCACGCCTGACGGTCCAACTCCAGCCACTCGGCTCGCTAGGTCACTCGCTGCGACCGCGTCCCGTTGGCTTGATTCGCCCAAGACGCGACTCGGTTCACCGGATTTTCTCCTTCATACAGGAGCCCGCCGACGATTCGACTGGATGCCTACTTTGAAGCCGTATACTCCGACTGCCAGCAGCCACTTACGCCTAATCAACGACGGCCTCGGGGACTACTGATGGGGATACGCCTACTGGGGTATACTCGGCAGGACGTTTCCGACTGGCCCAAGGGCTGGCGAGTGGGCCTGCAGAACGGCGAGTGGATCGAAGCCCAGCAAGGTACCAAGCGACTGGAAGCTGAAGGCCCAGGCGAGTAGATAGGCCCAGTCGGACTAGGTTAAACGATTACCGAAGCTGTAACCGAATCGGTTGAGATATGTAAACCCTAGGGGAGGTGAGCCTATATAAACCTCCCTACGGGGTGAGTAGAGACACGTTCCCTCATACACCTAAGCGACTCGCCGCCTAGCCGCCGAGCTCGCCCATTGTAAACACCTCCATAATACAATCTAGCAGGAGTAGGTCTTTACCCTCCGGGGGGCCGAACCTGGGTAAAACCCTGTGTCTTTGCCCTCATCTCGCACCGCAGATGGCTGGCCACCCTTGCCCCTCGTTCTACTACTCGCTGCCGATTGCAGCATCTGCCGTGACCATTCCCACGACACATCTGCTTAGTCTTTCTTTAAGCATCTTGTCGGAACTAGTTCAGTTATAACTTGAAGCTTGGGGGATACAGTATCGAAATTTACAAACACTGCGTATGCTACTCTTAAATCATCTAGTTGGAATAATTCATTCAAACTATATGCTTGGGGGCTACAGTGAGAAGTTTTCTAGCTTAGTCACTCTTAGAGCATTTAGATGCAAAGACCTATGGTTTTCAATCTAAATCCTCGGGGGCTAAAGTGGGATACTCATATGAAATGCAAAAGGCAAATAAAACTTACAAGTGCAATGATCTTGAGGTTGGTAGCACTCACATCAAGCAACTTGCCAAAAGAAAGGCTGTTTCCTTGCAAGATTCCTGCTTGCTGGAGAAGCTCCTCAAGACCGCATGTTGGAGATGTCGGCGCCGCACCAGGAACCAAATGCGTAGCTACTTGGCGTGAGTGCCGGGTAGACTATCTTCGAGAATTCTACGGTTTTTCTGGGTGCGGAGGCGCCTCCTTCGGCAGACGTACCACTCTCCACCACCGCCTTACCGCTACCGATGGCATCCTTAGTCAGAGCTTCAACCATTTGGGTTGCGGTACTTTCTTGCGTTGCCTGTTCGCCGACAATGGCAAGCTCCGCGGAGGCACCTGAGTCCACTTCTATGACGGAAGGGCCAGATACATCTTTGGCATGTGAGCTTGTCGGAGCAGGCGTAGGCTGGACGCTAGGAGTAGCAGGGGCGATGGCGGGAGATGCGTGAGGAGACACGTCACGATGCAACATATCCTTGATGTTTCTAGAAGCCCCCAAAGTTTTGGAGGTCTTCTTCAAACTGGTAGTGGCCTTCTTCATGAAACGTGCAAAAAGTATAAGTACAGGAATAAGACAAGCAATGGACAATGTCGGATAGAAAGAAGCTTACACAAGAGGGGGTGTTTTGGAAAAGGGGATCCCGGTAACCTTTCTTTTCTCCGCCTCTAGGGAGGCAGTAGTCTTTTTGTAGGTTCCACCCTCTGTCTTCTTCTTCTTGCCTCCGTCGGCAGCGTCAGAGGTGGAGCTCTTCCGTTTTCGCGCCAGCGGGATATCGTCGTTGGACACGACGGTGACTTCCTTCATCTTTGGGTCATAGATTTGGACAGGCATGCTATCCTCCTCTAGACCGCTGAGCTGTTAAGTGAAAACCCAAAGTGTTAGATGAGATGGTAATGGCTATACAGAAGAACTGGAGTATATGTCATACACGGAAAATAAACAGGTACCTTTGGGCACTTTCCCTGCTCGAACATGTCGTAGGTGATGGTGAAGCCATGCTTCCTATCCTTCACCTTGACGATGTCCTTGAGGCGGATCTTGACGGAGTCGCTGGAAAAGTTGTCCTCGGAGATGCGGAGGCTATCCTTCTTCTCCTTGGTATACTCATGCATCAACTTAGAGCGGTGCTGCAGAGGCTGGATCCGCCTGATGAACCAGCACATGGACAGGTCCAATCCGGTCAGACCCGTATCTATGAAGCGCCTTATAGCGCGGGAAGCATCGATGTCGGAGGGAAGGGAGGCCTGGGATCTCCATGTCGAGGCTTTGATGGTAGCTCCATCGACGAAGTCCGGATACGTTGCTTCTCGGCCAGCCAGAGGGATATCTGGGTCATAGAAGTACGTTCGTTGCCAGTTCTTACAAGACTCATGGTCGACGATGTCGGGGAACCGCTGGCTAGGCCGGATCTTTAAACTAATTATGCCACAGTTCCTGAGCTCGTCCTTGCCGGCTCCGGATTCCCGCTTGACTGTGAAAAAATAAATAAAGAGATCTAGCCTAGGCCGAATCCCTAAGTAACCCTCACAAAGCGCAGCATAGTCGCTAAGCCTGAGGATGCTATTGGGGGAGAGGTTCTGAGGCTATACTCGGTAATGGTTGAGGACAGCTAGGAAGAAATTGGAGATGGGCGGAGAAAAACCGCGTACTAGTTGGGATTTGAGGTACACCTTCTCTCTGACTTGGGTAGAAGGGGTGACCTCGCCGGCCGGCGTCGCCCGCCAGGAGAGCCCTTCCGTCGCAGGGAGGTAGCCCTCGATGAGCAGATCCTTGATGTCCGAACCGTGCCAGTCCCCCTTATGGGAATCGTTTTCCTCTTCCAGCAGCTCCAGCGCCGCTGGATTGTGGTCGCCGCCGGTGGATTCGACCATCGCGGGTTTGGGGATCACCAGGCCCTCTGGGGGCACGAGGATGGTGCTCGCCGGCTTTGCCGCGGCATCGCCTGACACCGTCATGGAGGGGGCAGAGCTGCTTCTAGCCATTGGGGAGATTGAGGTGGTGATTGCGAAGGTTGAAGGACTAGGTTTTTCGAAGAACACGCGGAGAGCTTGAGGAGGCGCTCGCTGGAGGAAGAAGACGACGCAGGAGGAGAATGAGGTGAAAAGTAAAATTCCACCATTGTTACAATTTATAACCTCTGGCTTCAAGATTCGTGCAAGACGATTGAATGGTTGACGTGTGGATGACGTGTGTAGGAGCGTGCGCGGAAATTTCGCCATGTTACCAACCGTCGCCGCCAACGGTTCGTATCGCTCGCGCGGGAAAAACAGACATGATTGTGTTCTCTGCATGTGTGACCTACATCTACGTCGCCCTAGCTGTCATTGGCAGATGAACCATCACATCGGAAGATTCCGGCATGGATGGATCCAGTCCGGCTACGGAAGAGAACGATAGAAGATTCAGTAATTCTCCGACTTACAAAGTGAAGACGAAGAAAACCTTGTAGGTTTATTTGGGAGTACTACAATATATTGCTTGACAATTTGCCGACATCCATCTAGACGGAGCATTCACCCAGAAGAGGCAAGATGGCGCAAGATCTCGGAGTTCTCCGGGGGCTACTGTTGGGGATATGCTATATGGGTATCCTCATAGCATGTCTCCTATCCGGATAACCCGGGTGGCCCATAGTTGGTAGCATGGCCCATGGCCTGTTGGGAGGCCTAGTTAGATGGATCCCGAAGGGAGGCCCATGCTGGATAAAGGAAGGCTACGGAGGAGTCACCAACGTATCCGGAGCCTTGGAGATCAAGACATGCTAGACTAGTTGTAAGCAGTGTAGGACTCTGTAACCTGTCCGGCTAGGACTTTTCCCTGTAACCCTAGGACCTGTCGCTATATAAGTCGGGCCTATTGGAGCCTTTAGAGCACAATCTTAGACAACCTAGTGTCGACTACGATGCACCTCGCACAACGAACCAATCCCTGTAACTCGGCGTATTGCCATTATAGTGATTTATAGCAGGAGTAGGATTCCGCCACCGTTGTGGGATTTGAACCTAGGTAAGCTGTGTTATCTCGTACCCATCAAACTATTCGCCTTACCCCACGTCTCTAAACACGCACTGTGAGGACCCCTCCATGGCGTACTCGTCGGCCATACCACGACAACAGTGGGACCGGATACAACTTCACTAACGTTAGTGCTCAAGTGCTAATACTCCTCGGAATCAGTGTCTTCATCATCATCATCATCATCAATGAAGGCGGAGTCATCATCATCGGTGAAAAATTCCATGGCTTGATCCTCCAGGAAGTCATCATCATAACTGAGGTAAGAGTAGGGGTCTCCACGGATATCATCCCCTGCATTCTCCCTTTCCTCAAACTGCATGTCCCGCTCGTGTATGGTCTCCTCCAAGTCTGTCACCCTGTGACCAAGGCGAGCAATAATGCGATCCTTATTGTCAAGCTGACGGAGACGAGACTGGCGATCCTTCACAAGCATGACAATGGCCTGGTCCTTCTTGACTGCAATGGCATAGTTGTGGTTGGTGTAGGAGTCGGCATTGTCCAACTCCTTCTGCCTGTCATACATCATGAAGCTGAGATGGTCCACTTGATGCTTCAGCTCCGGGTGATATGGTGCATCGAGTGGCTGTACCATAGCATCACGCCTTGGGTAATAATCAAAGTGCGTGCCCTTGATCTGATTGTTGTTTTGCCCACACAGAAGGACAAGAGCTTCCGGCATGGCCCTAGAAATTCCATCTAGCCAGTTGTTCTCTCTTAAGGTGAATTGGACTCCCTCTAAGGTGGGGGCTTCAATTTTCCCTCCGAGACTTGCAACGATCAACCATTACAATTATCCTCCTTCCTGATCGTTGAGCTGGGCTTCGAAGAACTCGGGGTGAGGGCGCTCCAACAGTTCCGAGGGTTGGTCCAAATCATGCTCAAAGATGAGATCTCCTCCATTTCCCAACTGATAGAACTTGCTATACTTCACGTCCATCTATAAGAATATACGATGAGTAAGTTAGTAGAGTGATCAAGTGTGTCAAATCTTTATGTAAGTTTTCAAGAATTTTTGAGGAACATGAATTTTCATGAAAGAATCTAAGTAATAAGAATGAGAATAGGTTTTCATAAATACTCACTTCTTTTGTTTTGAAAGTAAGTTTTTTTGATTCAAGCGTCCATTCTAACTAGGGTCTCCTATGGTAAGGATGGATCCGATACCAACTTTTCAACACCTAGACTTTTAATCCTAGATGACTGTTATGCCATACATCGCAATCCCAGGATTACCATTTCTCCGAGACATAACAAATTGGTACCATAGTTCATTATCCATTACAAACCATAATAAAGGTCTTACAAATAAAGGATCTCATGATCTAGTCTTAGTACAAACAAAGAAGCGGAATAATATAATAACGGTAGCGTGGGCGACGCTCCATCTTCATAGTCATAGGCAATGCTGACAATGGGAGATGATACTAGTTGGCGTAGACATCCTGCGGTCCATCATCCTAGTAGTCCTCCTCATAGTATGGCCATAGGAATAGCCAGGACAAAGCCATGAGTACTCTTTAAGTACTCGCAAACTATGACTAACAAATAAGTAGTTCAAGTAGGAATACTAAGCTCTAGGTTGTTTTGCAAAAAGCCAGGTTTATCTCTAGCTGAGTTCAGAAGTAAAGTAAGCTAGTTGAAGGTTTTATAACACCTACGTGGGAACTTAGTTTTCACTTTCACAACCCTATTGGGGTCAAGTCAAGGTCATGATTCATTTCACAAGTCATTTTTAAAAACATCTGACGACGGAATAGTATGGCCATTCCAACTGTCCATAACCGCGGATGCAGCTATTCGAATAGTTTGACACTCTACAGATGTGGTACACTTTCAACACAATATTCGATACATCTGTCGGGAACAATCCTGAATTCACCATACCCAGTATGCAGATAATCAATCCTAACCTTTCAACTACACACCCTAGTATAGGAACCTCTCCTATGAGTTTGGCCTCCCAACCATGACCATCTGTCATCTTCGGAACTACACAGGTGGACAATCATCACGAGGTAGCCTCATCTCAAACCTCGGCCGCAAGGGAACCCATACTAAGGTATATAAACTTCTAGTCAAGCCCTACCCAAATTCGGGTATTGTGGTTGTATGGTAAAATTGGAATGGTATCGCATCCGAACACAACCATCATTTTTATAAAGGGCTAAGGCTCATGCCTCAACATTTTCATCATCAAAGTCACCTGGTGTTCATAACACATGTCAAAACATTTCATTAGAATGACTCATAATTCTAAGGTTTTCATAATCCTTTTCACCAAGTATTCCCATCTAAAGTGATCAAGTTTTGTGCTTAGCACTAGCCACTACTGTTGGGGGTAAACACTAATGAGGGGTGATAATCAAGTGTGACTTATCTAAGTATAATCTCTTGCCTCGGGATGACATCAAGTTCTACCTAACTTAGGCCAAGTTTTATGCTCTTTATGCTACCTCTAATATCTTTCCAAAACTTCACAAGTCACTAAGTAAACATAACTAAAAAGCTTTGATAAAGAAATAAAAGAATCAAGGTTGCAAATAAAACTAGGATTTAGGATAATCAAGATTGTCTAATCAAACCATGCCTAATGCATTGCATAGGTTATCTAGCTTTCACAGTTGCAAGTGTTAGCTTGCTAAGTTAACTTGTATGGTGAAGCTTGCTTACTTGGTAGCTTGCCTTGTGCAGTGAAGTGGTTGAAATTCTCCTCGGCTTCTTCCTCGTAGTAGTCTCCTTCCTCTTCGTATCCTTGGTCGGTACTAGCATCTATAAATAAATACGAAGTACAAAATCACCAAACAATACTTAACTACTTCTATTTGGCACACAAGGGTTTACACTAGATGATCTAGAATCATCAGAATCATCACATGAATTAAGGCAATAGTTTTTTTAGGAAAGTAATTTCTACTCATTGAAAAACTACTTAAGATTTAATATTCTACAATTAAAACATAGGATCATGTTGACACATGTCATCACCACATATTTAAATACTTGGGAATGTGATTTAAAGTGGTGTCACAATTTAATAATGTTTAACCATATTATTTTAATTCATAAAAGTGACTACAAATGTCTATGGGGCATTCTTTTATTACTTTTCCATTATTACTACAAGTAAACCTAGATATTTTTATATATTTAGAAAGGACTTGTCAAATGTGATTTTTGAGAGTTGGAATCAACTCAAAATATTTTATGGTTGAATTTTGAAAAATGTTTGAATGCAAAAAAGCTCTGCCTTATTATTTTTACTATTGGTGATCTATAATTCCAAATGGTTTGAATCTAATGGGCTTGGATCAAGAATTTCCATACCTTTCTTAAAAAATTGGTTTCATGCCATTTGGTTCAGTGAGACTCTCTGAATTGATTTTTGAATCAACTGACAGAACTAGGTTTGAAACTAAATAGATAAATCTTAATTTGAACTAACTGGGTCGCACGGGAATTCTAACTGGGCCGGCCCACTACGCACAGCGTGTGCGCGGGCTAGTTAAGTGGTGTCCCCACGATTCATTGGGATAGGGGGTGCGAAGGGGTACGGGCTATCTACGACCATAGGATTAGACTAAGGATCAACGGCTCACGGCCACCGTCCTCGTCGAACAGAACACGACGGGCTCGAACCCTAGCGCGGCCAATGGGGGTCTGGGGCAGATCACCGGGGCTCAAGCGATGGTCAATGATGGGGTCGAACGATGAAGTCGACGACAGCGGTTCTCCTGGTACTGGTGGCTCCTCCTTGTAACATCCCAAAAATATTAATCAAGGTCGTCAAATTCCAATCACCTAAAATTAGGGTTAACAAAATCTTTTGTTATTTAAAAATCATATGAATGCATGTGTGTATGTGATGAATGTATGAATGTATGAATGCATGAATAGACTTGTTTTATTGTTGTGAATAGCAAGGAATGATTTAAAGATGAAAACAACATCATCTAAATCAATTCCAAGAAGAAACAAATCAAGATAAATTCAAAAACAAACAAAATAAGCAAAAGGGTCATTTTTGCCAATCTTGCTCACTAGGACACTTTGAGTGTTTCTAGTCCAAGATTTCAAACAGAAACAAATCTATTTCTTTTCACCCCTTGATAGACCAAGTGAAAGTGAACCCAAGCCCACTTTGCAAACCCACAGAAACATTTGGCAACTTGATTCAAGTGACAATTCCAAATTGAAGCTATATCATCTGGGAAGATCACCATTTCTCAAAAACCAACCAAACCAGTGCACCTTGACAAATCCAACCAACCAGAGACTACCTAGTATGTGACCATTGCACCCACCAAGTTTCATCCAAAAATTCAAATTTAAATCTGTTGCGGCAATTTCATCAAACACCTTCTAGGCACAAATCAAATTAAACAACAAACACTATAGTGAGCAGTGTTTGTTCCAAACTTGTTCCCTCTCTAGCTCTCACTACACTCTCAGTAGATCATATAACTTGTTTAACCAGCTCTAGCTCACTGTTAACTCAACCATGCCATCAATGGTGACCATGGCCGAGCATAGTTTGCACCCCCACTGTCGACAACAAGCTACAAGCCTAACTAGCCTCAACAACCTTGTCTAGCAGGCACTCCAACGTCCATCATGACCCCATGTACAACACTCGAGCCCTGCAAGCCACTGGACTACGTGGAACGATCACGACCATTTTCTCTGCGACCATGACGAGAGCACGCCAGAGAGCCACGCTTGACATGCTCGCACAGACCGCGCCCCGCCTTCGCCAGTCGCGTACGTGATCACCACTGCCCCAGGAACCGCCAAAACATCCCCATTCGCCGTCGTGCGACCTGTAGCCGCTGTGCGCCATTAAAATTTTCGTCGTAGCCGCCTAGAGCGTCGACGTGTTTCGACCGATTCGCACCGCCCCACGCCTCGCCATCAAGCCGTTGATCTTCGCCAGGAGGCAGCACACCGTCCCCTACCCCCAGCCATGCCATTAGCTCACTGTGAAACCGACCCCAACGAGCTCCACCCACACCCTTTGGTTCCCTCGTCGCACTTTAAATAGAGGCCTTCCCCATTCGAATTCAGCACACCATTCCACTCCCCTCTCTCTCAAAACCACCCCACTTCTTCCACAGAGCAAGGCGAGCACCATGTTACCGGAATTTCGTCGGAGCTTGCCTCTACTGGAGGAGAAGGGCGCCGTTGATTGGAGCCACCCCAAGAGGAGCCACCAGTACCAGGAGGATCGCCATCATTGACTTTCTCGTTCGCCCCCATCGCCGACCATCACCGGAGCCTCGGTGAGACGCCACTGAACCCCACTGGTCGCGCTAGGGTTTTTGCTCGTCGTGTTTTGTTCAGACGTGGACGACAACCCTCAGCCATAGATCTTACTTCTAATCCTATGGCCCTAATCACCCCGTACCCCTTCGCCACTATCTGTCTTAGTGACTGGTGGGGACAATCACTTAACCCGCCCGCACACGCGCTGTGCGCAGTGGGCCGGCCCAGTTAGCACTCCTGCGTGACCTAGTAGTTTGAATTTAGGTTTATCGATTTAGTTTCAAACATAGTTCTGGCAGTAGTTTCAAAAATCATTTTAGAGAGATTCACTGAACCAAATGGCATGAAACTAATTTTGTTAGAAAGGTATTGAAATTCTTAATCCAAGCCCATTGGATTCAAACCATTTGGAATTATAGATCACCTATAGTAAAACAAGGCAGAGGCTTTTCCGCATTCAATTTTTGTTCAAAATTCAACTATAAATGCTTTTGAGTTGATTCAAACTCTCACAAATCATATTTTATAAGACCTTTCTGAATATATAAAAATATCTAGGTTTACTTGCAAAATTAATGGACAAGTAATAAAAGAATACCCCATAGGCATTTCTAGTCACTTTAATTAATTAAAATAAAAAGGTTAAACCTTATTAAATTGTGACACCACTTTAAATCACATTCACAAGTACTGAAATAAGTGGCGATGACATGTGTCAACATGATCCCATGTTTTAGTTGGAGAATATTAAATCTTAAGTAGTTTTTCAATGAGTAGAAATTATTTTTCTAAAAATAAAATAAATAGAATAGTTGCCTTAATTCATGTGATGATAGTGATGATGCTAAATCATCTAGTGTGAGCCTTTGTGTGATAAATAGAACTAGTTAAGTATTGTTTGGTGATTGTGTACCTCGTATTTATTTATAGACGCTAGTACCGAGCGAGGATACGAAGAGGAAGGAGAATACTACGAGGAAGAAGCCTAGGAGAACTTCAACCACTGCTCTGCACAAGACAATCTACCACTTGCATGTCACCTATGCAAGCTAACCCTTGCAATTGTGAAGGCTAAATAACCCATGCAATGCATTAGGCATGCCTTGGTCATACCAGTTGATGATACCAAATCCCAGTTTTACTTGCAAGCTTTAGTGTCTTATTTCTTTATCAAAGCTCTTTATTACTTTTACTTGGTGACTTGTAAGTTTTGGGAACAATTTAAAGGTAGCATAAAGAGCATAAAATTTGGCCTAAGTTAGATAAATCTTGATGTCATCCTAAGGCATGATATTGAACTTAGATGATTCACACTTGATTGCCACCCCTCATTAGTGTTTACCACCAACTTTAGTGGCTAGTGCTAAGCATAAAACTTGATCAATTTAGATGGGAATACTTGGTGAAACTGATTATGAAAACCTTAGAATGATGAGTCATTCTAATGAAATGTTTTGACATGTGTTCTTGAACACCAGATCATTTTGATGATGAAAATGTTGAGGCATGAGGCTTAGCCCTTTAGAAAACTGATGGTTGTCTGGATGCGATACCATTCCAATTTTACTATATAACCACAATACCCGGAATTTGGGTAGGGCTTGAATGGAAGTTTATATACCTTAGTATGGGTTCCCTTGCGGCCGAGGTTTGAGCTGAGGCTACCTCGTGAATATTGACCACCTCTGTAGTTCCCAAGATGACAGATGGTCATGGTTGGGAGGCCAAGCTCATAGGAGAGGTGCCTATACTAGAGCGTGTAATTGAAAGGTTAGGATTCATTATCCGCATACTGAGTATGGTGAATTCAAGATTATTCCTCACGGATGTATCGAATATTGTGGTGAAAGTGTTGTTGGAATTATGCCCTAGAGGCAATAATAAAGATGTTATTATTATAATTCTTGTTCTTGATAAAGTTTATATTCCATGCTAGAATTGTATTAAGCGGAAACTTTAATACTTGTGTGGTTTATGAACAACACCGTGTCCCTAGTATGCCTCTATGGACTAGCTCATTGATTAATGATGGTTAAGGTTTCCTAACCATAGATATGAGTTGTTGATTAATAATGAGATCATATCATTGGGAGAATGATATGATGGACATACCCAAACTAAGAGGAGCAATTAGATCGTGTTATCGTGTTCATCTTTGCGAAGCTTTTCTTATATCAAATATTGTATTTCTTATACCATGAGATAATACAACTCCCTGGTATCGGAAGAAAGCTTTGAGGTCATCAAACGTCATCCTATGAGAGGGTGATCATAAAGGTGTCTCTCAGGTGATCGGAAAGTACTTGTTGGGTTGTATGTATCGAGATGGGATTTGTTCCTCCTAAGTCGGAGAGATATACTTTGGGCCCACTCAGTAATCGATATCAACACTGCTTGCAAGCATGTGGTTAAGGAATTAATCACAAAGTGATATCCGATTACGGAACGAGTAAAGTACTTGGTGTGAACGAGATTGAACTAGGTATGACGGTACCGACGATCAAATCTTGGGCAAGTAAAATATTGCGACACAAAGGGAATATATATATGGGATTGATTGAATCCTGGCATCATGGTTCATCCGATATGATCATCGATGAATGTGTGGGAGTCAATATGGGTTTCTAGACCCCGCTGTTGGTTATTGATATAAGATCATGTATGCATATTCTCGAACCCGAAGGGTCACACACTTAACGTGTCTCGACGCTAGGATAGATTGGATAATTGGTATATGAGTTTTTGTTCGGAGTCTCGGATGCGATTCGGTACATCACGAGAGGTTCCGGAAGGGTCCGGAGAATAAGATTCATATAAGGCAATGCAGTTTTTGGAGTTCGGAATTGTTTCGGGTTAATCGGTATTGTACCAGAAGCTTCTAGAACCTTCCGGAGGGGGACCAACGTGGCCCCACCTGCCGGGAGAGGGCATGGGCCTATGAGGGAGTGCCCTGGCCGCATTGGGCCAGGGGAACAAGGCCCCATAGGGCCCAGCCGACCAAACACCTAGGAAACCCTAGGGGGCTTCTAGAAGGGAGGGGGAAACTTGCCCCCCACTCCTCCCTCGCTGGCCGCTGGCCTAGGGCTTGGGGGAGGGGCTAGGGCTGGACGCCCACCCCTCTATATAAAGAGGGCTGGGGGCGCACCCCCCTCCTACACCTCCTCCACAACCCTAGCCGCCATGCTGCCCTCCTCTCTCTCTACCTCCTGACTGCACGTAGGCGAAGCCCTGCTGCAGAAACTCTCCACCACTTGCACCGCGCCGTCGCGTTGTAGATCCAATCCGTCTCTCCACAATACTTGCTGGACCGAGGAAGGAGGAGACATCGAGGTTCTGCACGTGTGTATCTCTCGGAAGCATCGCCACTTGCGGCGTTAGATCAGATCGGATCGCGAGGAGGAGAAGCGAGTACGACTACATCACCCACGTTCCGTCGAACGTTCCGCTGTGCGAATCTTCAAGGGTATGAAGATCTCATCTATACCCCTTGTTGTTTGCATCTCCTAGATTAGATCTTGGCTTTCCCGTTCGCATCCGTAGAAATTTTTTGATTTACTATGCTGCGAAACCCTTCAGTGGTATCAAAGCTAGATCTATACGTAGATGTGTTTCACGAGTATAACGCAACATGGTTGTTGCGAGCGTTGATGTTTTCTATTGCAAGCCTCTTTTTTGTGTTCTTCTTATGACGAGGGATAGTGAGATTGAAGCGGTCCAGGCCAACCTTACGCGACGTCGGTCGCGAGACCGGCTCCGCACTTGACGTGTGGCTTGTTCCACACATGCGGCTGGTGGATGATAGTTTCTCACACTATAGTTGTCATGGGATTTACACCGGAGTTTGGCAACCATAATATCACCGTTGTGGATTTCTGTAGGTAAGAATCGTTCTTAGCTTGCTACTCCCATAAGCCACGTAAAACATGCAACAACAAAGTAGAGGCGTCTAACTTGTTTTTGCAGGGAGTGTTTTCTGTGATATGGTATGGCCCAAGATGTGATGTGTATATTGTATGCAATGATCATGTTTTGTAATGTTTCATGACTTGCATGTCGATGAGTACACAACCGGCATGAGCCATATGGTTGTCTTTATAATTGTGTATGACCTGTGTGTCAACTTCTTATACACGATGTAATAGTTTCACTTTATCGCTAAGTAGTTAGCAATAGTTGTAGTTGCTATTCGTGGTGGAGGCGATCATGGTGGAGTGATGGATATCATGCCGACACGCACAAGATGGAGATCATTGCACGAAGATTGGCTATACCATGTCACATAAAGTTATATGCATGTGATGTTTATCCTTTTATGTATCTTATTATGCTTAGATCGTGACGGTAGCATTATAAGATGATTCCTCACTTAAAGATCAAGATAAAACTGTGTTCTCCCCATGTATGCACCGTTGCGAAAGTTCGTCGTGTCCAAGCATCACGTGATGATCGGGTGCTATAGACTCTACGTTCACATACAACGGGTGCAAGCTAGTTTTTGCACACGCGGAAATACTTGGGTTTGACTTGACGAGCCTAGCATGTACAAACATGGCCTTAGAACACATGAACCGAAAGGTTAAGCATGAGTCATATGAATGATATGATCGACACTTTGTTGTCCATCATTGAAGCCCCATCTCTTCTCGTGAAGATCGGATTAGGTGTGGTGAATTTGGATCGTGTTCACTAAACAACTTGAGGGATGTTGAATTTAGTGGGAGTTCATCTAGTAATTTGATTAAAAGTTGAACTAGTTATCATGGACGTAGTCTAATTTGTACTTGCAAATATTGTAGATCAAATGGCTAAGTCCAACTTCAACTTCAACGTTTTTGATGAGAAGGAAAAGCTTAGAAACAATGGGTCTAACTTCACCAATTGGTTCCGCAATCTGAGAATCATTCTCTCTGGCGGTCAAAAGGACTATGTCCTTGAGAATGCGATAGGTGACGCCCCTGCTGTAGATGCGCCGGCTGATGATAAAGCTGTCTATCAGTCGCGCAAGGATGATTATGGTGTGATTAAGAGCACCATGTTGTTTGCTATGGAATCGGACCTTCAAAATAGTTTTGAAGACTATCCCGGGCCCTTTGAGATTCTTGAGGAGCTGAAAACCATGTTTTAGACTCAGGCCCGTTCTGAGAGATATGAGATCTCTGAGAAATTCTTTAACTGCAAGATGGAGGAAGGGAGTTCCGTTAGTGAGCACGCCATAAAGATGTCGGGCTACACTCAACGCCTTGAGCAACTGGACTGGAAGATTCCAGAGGAGCTCAATATTGACAAGGTTCTATAATCACTCCCTCCCAGCTACAAATGTTTTGTAGTGACTCACAATCAGATTGGTTCCACTGATACGATCACCGAGCTCTTCGCAAAGCTGAAGGCTGCGGAGGTGGACATCAAAAAGGATAATCATGTGTTGATGGTCAACAAGCCCCCCACCTTCAAGAAAGGTAAGGGTGCAAAGAATCCCTTCAAGAAAGGCGGCGGCAAGCGCGTTGCCCCTGCTGAGAAGAAGCTCAAGTCTGGTCCTAAGCCGGACACTGAGTGCTTCTATTGCAAGGACAAGGGTCACTGGAAGCGCAACTGTCCGAAGTACTTAGCGGACAAGAAGGCTGGCACCATCAAAGGTATATTTGATATACATGTTATTGATGTTTTCCTTACTAGCCCTCGTTGTAGTGCCTGGGTATTTGATACTGGTTCAGTTGCTAATATTTGTAACTCGAAACAGGAGCTACGGAATAGACGGCGGCTTGCGAGGGATGAGGTGACGATGCGCGTTGGCAACGGATCAAGAGTTGATGTGATGGCCGTCGGCACGCTCTCCTTAGTTTTACCTTCGGGATTAGTTTTAAACCTTAATAAGTGTTATTATGTGTCTGCTTTGAGCATGAACATTATTTATGGATCGTGTTTATTGCAAGACGGTTATTCATTTAAATCGTAGAATAATGGTTGTTCTATTTATATGAGTAACAACTTTTATGGTCATGCACCTGCTGTGAATGGTTTATTTCTTCTGAATCTCGAAAGGGATGAAACACACATCCATAACATTGAGGCTAAGAGATGCAAAGTAGATAATGATAATACTACTTATTTGTGGCACTGTCGTCTAGGTCATATTGGTGTAAAGAGCATGAAGAAACTCCATTCTGATGGACTTTTGGAGTCTCTTGATTTTGAATCATTTGACACATGCGAACCATGCCTCATGGGCAAGATGATCAAAACCCCGTTCTCCGGTATGATGGAGCGAGCAACAGACTTGTTGGAAATCATACATACCGATGTATGCGGACCGATGAGTGTTTCGACGCGCGGTGGATATCACTATTTTCTCACTTTTACTGATGACTTCAGTAGATATGGGTATATCTATTTAATGAAACATAAATCTGAAACATTTGAAAAGTTCAAGGAATTTCAGAATGAAGTGGAGAACCATCGTAACAGAAAGATTAAGCTTCTACGATCCGATCGTGGAGGTGAATATTTGAGTTATGATTTTCTCATGAATCTTAAAGCAAGCGGAATTGTTTTGCAACTCACGCCACCCGGAACACCACAGCGCAATGGTGTGTCTGAACGCCGGAATCGAACCCTATTAGATATGGTCCAATCAATGATGTCCCTTACTGATTTGTCGTTATCATTTCGGGGTTATGCATTAGAAACCGCTGCATTCACTTTAAATAGGGCACCATCTAAATCCGTTGAGACGACACCATATGAACTGTGGTTTGGTGCTAAACCCAAGTTGTTGTTTCTTAAATTTTGGGGATGCGAAGCTTATGACAAGAAGTTGATGCCGGACAAGCTCGAACCCAAAGCGGAGAAATGCGTCTTCATACGATACCCTAAGGAAACTATTGGGTATACCTTCTATCACAGAACCGAAGGAAAAGTGTTTTTCGCAAAGAACGGTTCCTTTCTTGAGAAGGAGTTTCTCTCGAAAGAAGTGAGTGGGAGGAAAGTAGAGCTAGACGAGGTTGTTGAACCTTTTCTTGAGTTGGAGAGTAGCGCAGCACCTGAAATTGGTCCAGTGCCGCCTGCACCAACAATAGAGGAAGCTAATGACAAGGATCATGAAGCTTCGGACGATGCTACTACTGAACGTCGCAGGTCGACAAGGTCGCGTGCCCCTCCTGAGTGGTACGGCAACCCTATCTTGACTGTCTTGTTGGTTGAAGATAGTGAACCTACGAACTATGAGGAAGCGATGATGAGCCCAGACTCTGAGAAATGGCTAGAGGCCATGAAATCCGAATTGGGATCCATGAGCGAAAACCAAGTATGGACTTTGGTAGACCCTCCTAGCGACCGAAAGGCCGTGGAGTGCAAATGGATTTTCAAGAAGAAAATGGACGCGGATGGTAATGTTACCGTCTATAAAGCACGGCTTGTCGCAAAAGGTTTTCGACAAGTTCAAGGTGTTGACTACGATGAGACTTTCTCTCCCGTAGCGATGTTTAAGTCCATTCGGATTTTATTAGCAATTGTTGCATTTCATGATTATGAAATATGGCAGATGGATGTCAAGACTGTGTTCCTCAATGGCAACATTGATGAAGAGTTGTATATGATGCAACCCGAAGGTTTTGTCGATCCTAAGGATGCTGATAAAGTATGCATACTTCAGCGTTCCATTTATGGACTGAAGCAAGCATCTCGGAGTTGGAACCTTCGTTTTGATCAAGTGATCAAGAGCTTTGGATTTGTTCCAAATTGCTACGAAGCTTGTATCTACAAGAAAGTGAGTGGGGGCTCAGTGACATTTCTGGTACTATATGTGGATGACATATTGATTATTGGAAATGACATTAACATGCTTAACGAAGTGAAGAGTTATTTGAACAAGTGTTTTTCAATGAAAGACCTAGGTGAAGCTGCTTATATATTGGGCATCAAAATCTATAAAGATAGACAAAGACGCCTGATAGCTTTAAGCCAGAGTACATACCTAGATAGACAAAGTTCTGAAAAGGTTCAGAATGGATAAGGCAAAGAAAGGTTTAGTGCCTATGTTGTCAGGTAAGATATTGAGCAAGGCTCAGTGTCCAGCCACGGTAAATGATAGAGAAGCTATGAGCAAAGTTCATTATGCCTCGGCCATAGGTTCTATCATGTATGCCATGTTGTGTACTAGACCGGATGTGTCCAATGCTCTTAGTTTGACGAGCAGATACCAGAGTGATCCAGGAGTGGAACACTGGACAGCCATGAAGAACATCCTAAAGTACCTAAATAGGACTAAAGAAATGTTCTTGGTCTATGGAGGTGATGAATAGCTCGTCGTAAAAGGTTACGTCGACGCTAGTTTCGACACCGACAAGGATGATTCTAAATCTCAGACAGGATACGTTTATATTTTGAATGGAGGAGCTGTGAGCTGGAGAAGATGCAAGCAAAGCGTGATCGCGGGATCTACAGTAGAAGCGGAATACATGGCTGCTGCCGAAGCGTCAAGTGAAGGAGTTTGGATCAGGAAATTCATCACTGAGCTTGGCGTGTTTCCAAGTGCATTGGACCCACTGGAGATATTGTGTGACAACACTGGCGCCATAGCACTCGCTAAGGAACCAAGATATCATCCAAAGAACAAGCATATCAACCGCAAGTTTCATATAATCCGAGATTATATAGCAGATGGAGATCTGAAGATTAGCAAAGTACATACAGATCTGAATGTCGCAGATCCATTGACTAAACCTCTTCCACGTGCAAAACATGATCAGCACCTTAGTGCCATGGGTGTGAGATTGTTGCCAAATGTAAACTAGATTATTGAATCTAGTGCAAGTGGGAGACTGTTGGAATTATGCCCTAGAGGCAATAATAAATATGTTATTATTATAATTTTTGTTCATGATAAAGTTTATATTCCAGGCTAGAATTGTATTAAGCAGAAACTTTAATACTTGTGTGGTTTATGAACAACACCGTGTCCCTAGTATGCCTCTATGGACTAGCTCATTGATTAATGATGGTTAAGGTTTCCTAACCATAGACATGAGTTGTCGATTAATAATGAGATCATATCATTGGGAGAATAATATGATGGACAGACCCAAACTAAGCGGAGCAATTAGATCGTGTTATCGTGTTCATCTTTGCGAAGCTTTTTCTTATGTCAAATATTGTATTCCTTAGACCATGATATAATACAACTCCCTGGTATCGGAAGAAAGCTTTGAGGTCATCAAACATCATCCTATGAGAGGGTGATCATAAAGGTGTCTCTCAGGTGATCGAAAAGTACTTGTTGGGTTGTATGTATCGAGATGTGATTTGTCCCTACCAAGTCGGATAGATATACTTCGGGCCCACTCGGTAATCGATATCAACACCGCTTGCAAGCATGTGGTTAAGGAGTTCATCACAAAGTGGTATCGGATTACGGAACGAGTAAAGTACTTGCTGTGAACGAGATTGAACTAGGTATGACGGTACCGACGATCAAATCTCGGGCAAGTAAAATATCGCGAGGCGAACAGAATATATATGGGATTGATTGAATCCTGGCATGGTGGTTCATCCGATATGATCATCGATGAATGTGTGGGAGTCAATATGGGTTTCCAGACCCCTATGTTGGTTATTGATATAAGATCATGTCTGCATATTCTCGAACCCGAAGGGTCACTGTAGGGGGTCCCAACCTTTAATAAGATTGATCCCTCCTGTGTTTACAATGCTAGTCCCTGGATCAATAGCTAGCATCCACAATTTAGATGTAATATCAAGAAACAAGGGTCATAATATAACTTTATAACCAGGAATAACATAATTTTATTACATCAAACATAGCTCATTAGGCTATTACATTACATTGAAGCGGAATAAATATAGTCATGGGTCCTTCATCTTCAAAGTGCCACAGGCAGATGTTGGTTGTAGACTTTGTAATCCTAAACAATCAATCTTCACTAAAATCAATCAAACCTGCAACATACAAGTTACAGCCACAAAGGGTCAATACATTTGAATTGTATTGGCAAGTGATACTATGGTAGTATAGTGGAGTCTAACATCTATATGCATTTGGCTAAGTGGAGTTGAGGCTTGCATTGCTCAAAATAGATTTTTCTTATCATTTTGAAAATACTAAGTTTTTGCTTGACAAAATCATTTTTCCTCAATCAAAGATTTCAAGATCCTTGTACCAAGCCATCTCTCCATCAATTATTGAAGAATTCAAACAACCCTTGTTCAAACCACAAGATTTTAATTTAGAAATTGGAATGATGAGATTCTTGATTGCTTCCATGTCTTGATGCTCAAATTGTCCTTTACCAGGGACATGGCTAAGTACTTAGATTTTACACTCTGCAGAGGTGGTGCACTTTCCCCACAAGACTTGGTTTCCCAAGACAAGATCTTTCAGAAGCCTTCCCTTAGACCAAAATGGACGCGTTCCAACCTATCAAACACTACCACCCACTGTCCATATGGCTAAGTTCTTGCAACCTATATGATCATGGCAGAGCCCATATTGCCAAGTGGTTGCACTTGAAGCTTCTCAACATTTGACATCTCAAATCCCTTTGTTTCCTGGGTGGCATTCCACAAGTGAGATACACAATCCAAGCCCATGGCATTGTGAACCACTCAACCATTCTCCACCAAGCAAGCCCATTCCACCCAGGTGATTCATTAACTTAGTTGTTTTATTAAACAAAACTTAAGTCCTCGGACTTAGAATATTTTTCCATAGTGTGAATATATATTCCACCCATGTTTTCTATTAGCTAGGCTAAGCTTGGTAGTAATAGGAAACTTAACTTAGGAAATCCTACTAAGGATTCATCTTCTAGGTTTTCCTATAGCAAGTTCTATACTTAGCAAAATCCATGCAAGTTTTACTTAGCAAAATCACTAATGCATAGAGAAAGTAATGGGACAAAAAGTATGAAGCATCACTTGCCTTTTTGGTAGGGAATGGTGGTTCACTCCTTGATCTTTCTAGTCTCACACTTCACTACAAATCAATCAAGCAAACACAAATTCAATTCACATTCCAAACCAAAGTCAAACAAATAATTCTTCACACACACAAAGTAATGGAATCTAAGTCATGCATGGGAGCATGCACAAGATAGTTTTATTTTGCAAAGGGGTCTCTATGGGGTTTCTAAACTTTGTAAGATCCAATTTGGACATTTACCAAAGTGGCAAAGTCATTAGCAAGAAGGTTTTGTCCAAAAACTATTTTCAATTCCATTCATCATTTCATGTGGTGAAAAATGTTTTTATTAAGGCAAAACTCTTAAGTTGTTCACCAAATGAGTTGCTATTGCAAAAACTTGGTGTTTTTAGGTCAGTAGGTTTGGTCCAAAACTTTTCCTTAAAGTTTTCTTTTCATAAACATTTTTATAACAAAAACCATTCTTTTTATTTGGCTAGAAAATGACTAAGTCAAGTAATCCAACTAAAATCTTTCCAAAATCATTTTTAACACAAAGGATTGGTTCCTAGGGTCAGTAAGGTCACAACAATCCAATTTGCAAAGGTTTTATCCTTAAATTCAATTTTAAACAATTTTTATACTCTAAACAAGCATACATAAGTTTCTGCAAATTCAAACAAGATAACAAATACTATTTGCTAAACTAACTCCACAGTTGGTTAGGGCTTGTTCTCCTGAATCCATTGATATAAAATTTTCCAAATTTGGACGTGTGGTTCAAAAGTTATAACGGTTTGAAAATGGCTTTTAAATCTGGTTTCTAATTCTGTTTTAATCAAAACAGGGGACACGCGGCGTTATCTTATTGGGCGATACCGGTTCGGCTGGATCGGCAACGTGGAGCGTTGGATTAAGTTAGATCGCACGGTACCGGGTGCGTACCCATTCGCGTTTAAGTGGTTCTATCGTATCCGCCCGATCTAGATCGAACGGCTGCAATCACTCAGACCATCAACTGGCGGCGCTGCGGTGGCTAACGGCGGCGGAGCGGTCGGTCGACGACGGAGGCGACGCTACAGGGGGTGAGGGAGAAGGAGGAGTAGCTCACCGGGCTTAGGGGGTTACGGCGATGCTCGGGGAGGTGTTGGTCGGGCGAGGGGCGCTCGGGGTCTGCGGCAATTCCTCACCGGAGTGGAGGACGACGTCGGGTGCGTCGGGTGGTCGTCGTGGACGTCGCTATGGATCACCCCAAGACAAGGCGAAGACGTGGTTAGACGCGCAAGATCGAGACAGAGTCGTGTGCGAGAACTAGAAGAAGAGGGGTGACCGGAGTCTACCTGTGGAGCTCGTCGGAGAAGAAGGAAGACGCGGCGGCGTCGGGAGTTTGTCGTAGTCGGGGTTCTGGTTCACCCGCGGGCGAACCAGGAGTACTAGGAGATGCGTGAGGTCGAGAGGAGTCCACTCGCGTGAAGTAGAGGCAGAGGGGTGGTCGGAGTTGGCCGGAATTGCTGCGACAGCTCGTCGGAGCAGAGGACGTTCGGGGAGGAAATGGAGCGGCCTGGGGGCGAGCTTTGGGGAGGAGTCTGAGGGGAACGAGAGAGGAGAGGGTGACGATTTAACCTGCGTGGTCAGAGGGCTAATTCAATGCGTGTTTAAGGAGAATTACGCCGGAGTTATTCTGTCTGCAACGGCCGGGCGACGGGGTGGGCGTGGTCTGCGGGTGGGGAAGAAGAACAGGAGGTGTGGGGTCCAGCATCAGTGAGAAAAGAAGAGGAAGGATGGGTCCACCGGTCATTGACTCTATGGGCTGTTTCGGCGGTGAGAAAAGTAACGCTTCGGGGGAGGGAGAGCTGGGCTAGGTGGGCTTCCTGCGCTTGATGGGCTGGCTTGTCTTTTCCTATTTTTTTCTGTCTCTGCATTCTCTTTTTTTTTCTATTTTTTCTGTTTTGAAAATCAAACAATTATTCACACATTCAAACAACACTCAAATCAATTCAAACAAACACTCAACTTTATATTTTGAATTTGGTTCTGTTTATTAACATAATCCAAATCTCAAAATAAAATAGTATTTTTATTTATTTTAGGATCCATTTAATAATTAAATAAAATGGATCTTTAGTTATTAATAAAATAGGGTTTTGATTTATTTAATAAAATCTTCATTTGAAACCCAGATACTTTCAAAACCTTATCAGTAGATTTTATTTGGAAATAAAGAATATTTGGAAAACTTGTTTAAAACAAAATAACCTCTTATTTTAGGGTCCATTAGTAATTAAATAAAATGGGCCTTAGTTATTAAATAAAATAGAATTTGATTTTATTAATAAAATCTTTATTTGAAACCTAAATATTTTCAAAACCAAATCAGTAGGTTTTATTTGAAAATACAATTCATTTGGAAATCTTGTTTTAAAACAAAATAACATTTTATTTTAGAGTCCATTATTAATTAAATATAATAGACTTTCATTATTAAATCAAATAGGATTTGTTTTATTTAGATATTTATTTTGAAACCTAAAATAAAGTCAAAACACTTTAATAGGTTTTATTTGTGAATATAAAATACTTGGAAAACTTATTTAAAATAATTTAATAAGTTTGATATTTTAATTAAAATGATAAAACCTTTTATTTAAATAAAGTTTGGATATTAATTCCTTATTACTTTATTTAAATCGGCTTTTGCTATTTTAATTCAAAACAAAATGTTTTAAATCCAAAGCTTGGCCAAGGTTTAATTTGGCTTTATAAAATGTTCTTTATTTATAAATCCATCTTTTCTTTTGATTACCAAATCTTTTATTAAGAGATCCAAAATAGTATTTTAAATATTTTTATTTTCCTTTAATAAAAGTTTATCTTTTTAAATTAGGATTTATTTGATTCAAATGGGTTTGAAGTTCCAATTGAGTTCAAAAAGTTTCTTCTGGCTCTGAAAATCAAACAAAGTTTTATTTTATTCATTTATTTTCACATTACAAAGTTTGGAAAATCTTGGGATGTGACAGTCACACACTTAACGTGTCTCGACGCTAGGATAGATTGGATAATTGGTATATGAGTTTTTGTTCGGAGTCTTGTATGGGATCCGGGACATCACGAGAGGTTCTGTAAGGGTCCGGATAATAAGATTCATATAAGGCAATGCAATTTTTGGAGTTCGGAATTGTTTCGGGTTAATCGGTATTGTACCGAAAGCTTCTAGAACCTTCCAGAGGGGGACCAACGTGGCCCCACCTACCGGGAGGGGGCATGGGCCTATGAGGGAGTGCCCTGGCCGCATTGGGCCAGGGGCACAAGGACCCATAGGTCCCAGCCGGCCAAACACCTAGGAAACCCTAGGGGAGCTTCTAGAAGGGAGGGGGGAAACTTATCCCCCACTCCTCCCTCCTTGGCCGCTGGCCTAGGGCTTGGGGGAGGGGCTAGGGCTGGCCGCCCACCCCTCTATATAAAGAGGGCTGGGGGAGCACCCCCCTCCTACACCTCCTCCACAACCCTAGCCGCCCTGCTGCCCTCCTCTCTCTCTCCCTCCCGACTGCACGTAGGCGAAGCCCTGCTGCAGAAACTCTCCACCACTTGCACCGCGCCGTCGCGTTGTGGATCCAATCCGTCTCTCCACCATACTTGCTGGAACGAGGATGGAGGAGACGTCGAGGTGCTGCACGTGTGCATCTCTCGGAGGCATCGCCACTTGCGGTGTTAGATCGGATCGGATCGCGAGGAGGAGAAGCGAGTACGACTACATCACCCACGTTCCGTCGAACGTTCCGCTGTGCGAATCTTCAAAGGTATGAATATCTCATCTATCCCCCTCGTTGTTTGCATCTCCTAGATTAGATCTTGGCTTTCCCGTTCGCATCCGTAGAAAATTTTTGATTTACTATGCTGCGAAACCCTTCAAGTGTACCACCTCTGCAGAGTGTCAAACTATTCGAATAGCCGCATCCGCCGTTATGGACAGTTGGAGTGGCCATACTGTTGCACCGTCATATGTTTTCAAAATGACTTATGAAATGAATCATGACTTGACTTGACCACAACAGGGTTGTGAAAGTGAAAACTCAAGATCCCACTTAGGTGTTATAAAACTTTAAACTAGTTTTCTTTGCTACTGAACTCAGTTAAGGTAAATATGGCTTTTTGCAAAACAACCTAGAGCTTAGTATTCCTACTCAAAACCACTTCATTTGTTAGTCTTAGTTTGCGAGTACTTAAAGAGTACTCATGGCTTTGTCCCTGGCTATTCCCGTGGCCAAACTATGAAGAGGAATATCAGGAGGATCGACCACAGGAAGGTTACGACAACTAGGATCATCTCCCATCGTTAGCATTTTCTGTGACCATGAAGATGGAGCTTCGCCCATGCTACCATTATTATATTATTCCGCTGCTTGATTTTACTAAGACTGGATCATGAGATCATTTATTTGTTGTAAGACCTTATGTATGGTTTGTAATGGATGATGTACTGTGATATCCAATATGTTATGTCTCGCAAAAATGGTAATCCTGGGATTGCAATGTATGGCATAACAGGCATCTGGGATTAAACATCGGGTGTTGACAAGTTGGTATCAGAGCCATCCTAACCATAGGAGACCCTAGTTTAGGATGGACGTTTGAATCAAAAACTTAGTTTCAATACAAAGGAAGAGAGTATTTATGAAAACTTATTCTCATTCTTATCACTTAGATTCTTTCATGAAAATTAATGCTCCTCAAATTTTTTGGCAAACTTACATAAAATTTGACACACTTGATCACTCTACAAACTTACTCATCCTACATTCTTATAGATGGACGTGAAGTATAGCAAGTTCTATCAGTTGGGAATGGAGGGGATCTCATCTTTGAGTGTGACTTGGACCAGCTCTTGGAACTTCTGGAGCTCCCGCACCCCGAGTTCTTCGGAGCCCAGATCAACGACAGGAAGGAGGAGAATTGCAATGGGTGATTATTGAAAGTCTCCGAGGAAAGATTGATGTCCCTACCTCAGAGGGAGTCCAGTTCACCTTAAGAGAGAACAACTGGCTGGATGGACTTGCCAGGGCCATGCAGGAAGCTCTTGCCCGTCTGTGTGGGCAAAGCATCTCATCAGATCAAGGGTGCGGTGACCCAGCATACCACTACATGATGTAGTACACTATACTCGTTGACATAACACCAATGAAACACCGTTCACTAGTATTACATCCCTCAGAGTAGTACAACAGAAACATAGCAGGTCCAAGACATGACTATAGGTTACAACTCAACTCTTTACACAAGATCCAGAGAACACTCTAGGTTGAAGAGAGAGAAAGAAACTTCTTACAAATAAGAATCATAAATAACAACTCATAACTATTATACTAATATTCTTATCTAATCAGTAACTTCATCTTCACTTGAGTTGATGTAAATGTTGACTTTCTTGACTTCATTGAAGAACTTTAGTTTCCGGTGATGATTCCTGGAGCATAACTTGATGTAGACATCATTTGTACAGGATTTAGAACCTAGCAAGGGTTAAGAAGATACTTTGAGTACAAGCGTACTCAACAAGTTCACTAGAAAAGGATTGTTTGATGCACTATATCTATAGCCACAGACCATAGGTCGTAGGCAATGCAAGCTTTTATTCTGAAAAGCTATGTTCGTCAGCCTTCACGAGTTTACCAGAACTTTCATGGAGTTCTTTTCCCGTCGCGTTCGCAGCTCCTTCCCGGAACAGGTAGTAACAATTTACAGTTTTTACACTCTGCAGAGGTGCTTCACTTTACCCATGAGATATCTTAGCTTTGTTGCACATCCGAATTGCAGGTTCGTTCACACTTCCTTGTGTGAGGCCCAGACTAAGATCCAAGCCAATCACTGCCTTCTCCGCGACCCCGCATGTCTCCTTGGTGTACGCCAGCCCACCTATTGAATGACGGCAATTGGAAGTACAAACCGTTCAGATGCCGGAACTATTGTGGGACGTTGAGGGCTCCCACCCATATGCTGCATATCCTCTACGAATTACCATATAATATGCACGCTATGAGTGATAACAGCCACGACCCACACATCCATCTCCATGCGAGAGGGAAAAGATACAACTGACTTCTCCGTCCCATTCCAAATTCATGGTCAACGCATAATATACGGCACAAGAATCACTGCGACATTGGTTGTTAAGTCCTAGGTAACATGTTCCTTTACCACCGGAACTCTTATAGTAGGTTATTACCTCATGGTAAATAACCAATAATCACATTATTATAAAAATAGTGTTTTCTGTCCTTTTTCAAATGCAGGCGATGACAACACTGGATTTGCAAAATACTTTACATAAAATAATCAAAGGACATGAGCAAGTGTGAACTTCCTTTTGTGATTGCAAGATTATGCACTCACGGTCTTCAAGACAATATAAGATCCAATAGCTGAAATATGCATCATTAGTCCGGTAAGGACTAATGTTTAAAGAAGCAATATGCTTTTATGCATAAGTAATGTAATGCAAGTAGATAAACACGAATCCCTAGGATAATGTTGTTCTAGGGTTTGGATACTAGAAATGTTTTTCTTGGAATGTGTTGCCCTTTTAGATTAAGTTTCATACATGTGCTTCTTGTTAAGGCTTGTGACTGTGTGTGAAACATCATGTATCTGTACAACAATAAAATACACACATATGGGATGCTATTCAAGGTTTCTTACATCTTAATTGTTTATCTTCAAGTTTTACTTTACAAGTAATGTCACTTATAAAAAATGTAAGTGTTATTGATCCTAAGTATATAAGTAGAATATAAAGTAAGGTGTTTTACTGTTAATTGTCATATGTTGTTTGAAGTGATAAAATGAATAATTTTTGAAGAAAATCTTACTCAACTAAGCAGAAGCATTTAAGTTAACCTTATGAGGTGTTCTTTCTAGTTATAGTCTTTAAGTAAGAAAGAATTGCCTTTATTAGAATAATGATATTAGTATTATTTGAGACTTATCTATCTTGGTTTTTATCTGGGTTGGTTTGGTATTAAGATACTTTTATAAGTAAATTATAACAGACCAAAGTTAACTATAAAGCATATAATAAAGTCTTTAGTATTATTTAAAGTATTATAGACTAAAGTTAACTTTAAAGACATAGATGGACTTAGGGTGTATTGCTTATGTTAATTGTATCTTGTTCACTTTATATGGTTTCTTTAAAGTTTCTCAAGAATTGCATTACTTCCATTTGAGTAGTGGTTTATTAATTTTATAGTGGAATAGAATCATTTATCGTTTTATAAAGGTGTGGTTATGGTTTATAATTAAGTAAACAATATTATTTACTAATTATGGATTCACTTATAGTACTTTGATTTGTTTATAAACTTGTGGTTAAAGTAAAAGAATGGGTTTTATCTCATTACAGTTATTCTTGGAGTTTTTAGATTGGATAAGGATCCTTTTATAAAATAATCTACATTAATGGTTGAGAGATAATTTAATAAAATTGTATTTAAAATGTGTTGAATCATTTTGAATTATATTATAAATATTTAAGACTATTATTACTTATTAGATTTAAATTGGTAATTTTAGGAATATTAAAAAAAATTATTTACCTTTATATGAATTATCTATTAAGGAAATAAGTTTATATTTAAGTTATAAAAGTGTTTAATTTTTTTATTTAACTCAAAAGTGGAATATCACATTTTTAACATGTAGGTATTATTTTTTTGTGATCACTTTGGTATATTACATTTATTTTTGTGATTTATAAATAATAAGATATGATTTAATAAGGTTTATTACTTTATAAACACTTAATGAACAATAAATATTTAATTAAGTGTAGTAAGAATGTATGATTATAGTTTTAAGTATTTTTTTATTTTTCTAAGATTTTTGGTATTTTATTTATATTTTTTTAGTATTTATCAATATTAATATATGAATTATCAATGTTTTATTGCTTATAAAACTTTTATTAAATAATATTTATTTAAATAATCATCATAATAATATTTTGTAATAGTTTTAAGTTGTAGATTTTATTTTTTAAACATTTTCATATATTATATGTATTTTTTGATTTATAAAACAAAAGATATCAAATTTACAAGATTTAATCATTTTATTTCATTCTGAAATATTGATATTTGAATTTGTATTGTTTTAATTATTTCCTAAACAGACACTAAACCTTTTTATACCCAGACGGAATCTACCCCAGTCATAGACAGGTGGGGCTTAGGGCCACGTCATATGCCACACCAGCAAAGACTAGTCAACAGGGTGGACTTAGTCAAGATGACGCAAGCATGATGTCATCATGAGGTCACACGAACTGTCACCCCCACTTCGGGAAGGTGACATCGCGGCGTCGATTCCCGTCGGCTCGCCTCGATTCCTTTGACTAAGAGGCTCGTATGGGTAAGGCGAGGATGATTGCTTGATCAAAGGAGCACGAGAGAGCTCAGAACAACGGCAATTGCTGGCAACAGGGTGCTAGGGTTTCGGTTCGAAAGAGGAAAATGGGGAAGCGAGATCAAATGAGATAAGTACAGGGAGGAAGAAGACGAAGGCGGCATTCTTATCCCCAGCTCCAGGGTGGCGGGGTGAGGATCTTGGCGCCGGGGAGATCGACGGCGAGAGCTCCGCCACACAGGTGCTTGTCGTCGGTCGTGAGGAAGAAGAAAAGAAAAGGACGAAAGGTTATGTAGGCCGGTACTGGGCCAAAGTGGGCTGCTGAGCAGTGGGCAAACTCTGCGAGGATGCACGCAGGCGACGAATAGTTGGCGAGAAGATATGGGCCGTGGGCCGGGTCTGACCAAAACTCTTTATCCTTATCTTTTGTGTTTTCTATTTGTAATTTCCTGTTTTCTTCTCAGATTTGAATTATTCACACTTTTGTTTTACGTTTTCCCAGAACTTTTTCTTTAGAAATTTTAATTAATATTCTGGTATGAATTATTATTATTATTATATACTTTATTTATTTACTCTTTTACATTCCCTTAACCATTAACATATAATGAGTTATTATATTAAATGGAATAAATAGAATCTAGGGTTTTGGGGTGTACGATTTGTTTATAATCCTATAAAAATGATTTCATTATTTCCTCTTAATGAGTGTGATTAGAATGGTTTAATATACTTAAAGGTATGTAAATAATATATCCATATTTATTTTTTATAACAATCATTATATAAGATGTTTTAATTATTAAAATTCTTAATATGATAGCTTTTGTTATCCTAATTTCACTAATAGGTGAATGTTGTTTTAAGGATCTTGGTTATGACATTACTTATATATTGATAGTCATAATTGAAATAGAAGTTAGGGTTTTGGATTGTAAGTATTTACCATGAATTCTGGAAGTTTTTTTAATATGAGAATATCCTTTTATAGTTATAAATGAAAGTGAATGGTTAAAATATATTGCCTTTATGTTTATAATTTTTAATGTTATCACTCTTTGAAGTAAAATAGTGGGATTGTTTTCTAGGCTATCTTATGAGAAAGAATTGATAAAGATGGTTCCTAAGCACCAATGATGATGATGGTTGAAAATGACAAAGATGTGCTCAGGTTATTTGATATAGTAAATATTTTTATGAAGCTTTGTGTAAGTAAGATAATAGTTCAATCAGATGAAATGGATAATAGTTTTGGTTATAGAATTAGGTTTTAGTGTTTACCAAGAATTCCTATATTCCATATTTCATAATTCTGGACTTCTAATTAAGGAATTCCTTTCCTAGATATACTACTCCTTCATATCCATCATCATGTGTTAACATGATGAGTTTTTCCTCACAAGAATACTCCTATCCACCTTTCATTCTTCTAACACCTCTTGTAATTCCAATGATCTTGATTCTAAATCATTTACTAATATTTTCCCATCTATACTTGGGTATATCAACTACTCTGCTGTTGATAATCCCCAATCCAACAAGTGGTTACTTCTAACTCTAATCATACACTTCCTTAATCATCCTTCACTAATATCACTTCAATAGATGTATACATCAAATCCTACTTCACCTCAAGTGCTTAGTATTTCTAAAGAGGAGAATACTACTTCTTTAATCCAATGTTGCTCTAACATCATCTTACTTATACTATCTTGTCTCTACTTAACTCTAGTAACAAATATTCCAACCTCACATTATATTAATGTGACCTATAATGGCTAACCTAGGATAATATATCTAGACTAGGTTCAATCATGTTTTATCCACCAATGTCACTTATACATGGTATAAGCATTCAATATTGGTGAGTAAGGAATGATCATTATAATCCTTTGATCCTTTATGGTTCATGTTTCCAGTTGGCTAAACAAGGCTTCCATCCATACAACATTACAATTGTATTCTAATTATCTTTTGTTTAGCTCTATTGGATTAAGAGATATAATTCATTGACTATACCTACTTGATCCAATAGGATTACTCCTGGGAACTTGCTTCAGGGTTCATCCTTGTAATCTCCTTTGTTACCATATTGATTTGATTTTCTTCAATCACTCCCATCATAAAGATAATATCTAAAACTATCTTCACTATTTACCTCTTCTTACTTCTTTATTTATAAGCCTTATGTGAATGCTATAATAAGGACAAGAGTTGATAGGTCAAGAATTGATAGGTTAAGAATTGGTGAATCAATAGTTGATTACTCAATATTGATGAACAACAAATATAAGGATAGGATTCAATAGAGATGATGAGGATTGATATGGAAAGAAAGATATATGGTGACTGATCTTGACTTTGGTTTCCTTCCTACTCAATCTCACTAGAGAGTTAAAGTTAGGTATTTCCATGATACTCATGGTATAAGTAGATGAGATTAAGGTATAGTTGTTACATTCTTATTATTTGTGTTATATTTATAATTTGGTATTCATGAGTGATTGTAATGCATACTATGATATGATCACCTATGAATCAAATGAAAATCACTAAGTAATGTATTAGGGTTTAATTTTATTTCATTTGATCTACCCTTAGATCAAATCATGTTTACCCAAAATAAGGTTTTAGCAAAGGTCATATTGAAACTTATCGCAGTCAACTTGATGATGTACTTCAATTCCATCAAGTTAAGAGAAGCTTCAATCACTTTGACAAGTTTTTATTTAAAAGCGCGAAAATTATAAAGATTTTCTACGCATGAATGCAATGCACACATCTGTGTTCAGATTATTTCTAAGCTCTAATGCTGGGATGTTACAAAGGGCACGCACTTTGAGCCCTATCCAAGGTGTGATGCTATGGGACAGCCACTAGAGGTGCCACGTCACCCAGATCTGAAGCATCAAGTGGACCATCTCAGCTTCATGATGTATGACCGACAGAAGGAGTTAGACAATGCCCGTTCCTACGCCAACCACAACTATGCCATTGCCGTCAAGAAGGATCAGACCATCGCCATGCTGGTGAAGGATCGCACGTCTCGTCGCCATTAGCTTGACAAGAAGGAGAGCAACATTGCCCGCCTTCGTCACAAGATAATAGACTTGGAGGAGACCATCCACGAGAGGGACATGCAGCTTGAGGAGAGGGAGAATGCAGGGGAGGATATCCGTGGACACCCCTATTCTTACCTAAGTGATGATGATGACTTTTTGGAGGATCAAGCCATGGACTTCTTCACCGATGAGGATGACTTAGCCTTCATTGATGATGATAAGGATGATGAAGCCACCAACTCCGAGGAGTAGTAACACTTGAGCAATAGCGTTAGTGAGTTGTATCCGGTCCCATAGTATCGTAGTTTCATAGAATGGTTCTTAGAACCATCTGTTTTCCTTGTCATGGTGTGTGTTTGTATTGTGTGCTATGAATGAATGAAAAGCAAGTTGCTAGAAAAATCTGAGTCAAACTTCAAAAGCTTTCGCAAAAACAAAAAAAACCTTAGAAATTTTCCTCTTGTCTCATGATCTATATCAATCTTCAGATGCCTCGCGGAGGAAGCAGTTCATCCCCAGACCCCATGTTGTAGATCTTGCAAATGTTGGTGTCTAACCGCGAAGCTGAAAGAGCTGAACGTTAAGCCAACTTAGCCACCCTTCAACACATAGCTCAGATGGCCAACAACAATCAAGGCCATGGAAACCAGGACAACCATGGATCCAAGCTCAAGAACTTTCAGAACACCAATCCACCCATCTTTACTAAGTCTAAAGAGCCCCTAGATGCAGATGATTGGATGCAGACCATGGAGAACAACTTAGAAGTTGCAGGAGTGGAAGCCAATGAGAAGGTGTGTCAACACCCGGATTTTTAATCCCAGATGCCTGTTATGCCATACATCGCAATCCCAGGATTACCATTTTTGCGATACATAATAGATTTGGATATCACAGTACATCATCCATTATGAACCATACATAAGGTCTTACACAAATAAGGATCTCGTGATCCAGTTCTTAATACAACTCAAGCAGCGGAATAAGGTAATAATAACGATAGCGTAGGCGAAGCTCCATCTTCGGGGTCACAGGCAATGCTGACGATGGGAGATGATCCTAGTTGTCGTAACCTTCCTGCAGTCCATCATCCTGGTACTCCTCTTCATAGTCTGTCCTTGGGAATATCCAGGGACAAAGCCATGAGTACTCTTTAAGTACTCGCAAACTAATACTAACAAGTAAAGGGGGTTTTTGTAGTAGGACACTAAGCTCTAGGGTTATTTTGCAAAAAGCCAGATTTACCTCTACTAAGTTCAGAAGCAAACAAAACTAGTTGAAAGTTTTATAACTCCTAAGCGGGAACTTGAATTTCATATCACAACTCTGTTGTGGTCAAGTCAAAGTCTCAGTTTAGTTCACAAGTCATTTTGAAAACATCTGACGGGGGAACAGTATGGCCACTCCAACTGTCCATAACCACAGACACGGCTATTCGAATAGTTTGACACTCTGCGGAGATTGTACACTTTCACCACAACATTCGATACATCCGTCAGGAACAAATCCTGAATTCACCATACTCACTATGCGGATAATCAATCCTAACCTTTCAATTACACGCCCGGTAGAGGCACCTCTCCTGTGAGTTTGGCCTCCCAACCATGACCAACTGCCATCTTGGGTACTGCACATGTGGATAATCTTCACAAGGTAGCCTCAGCTCAGACCTTGGCCGCGAGGGAACCCATACTAAGGTATATAAGTTTCTAGTCAAGCCCTACCCAATTTTCGGGTATTGTGGTTGTACGGTAAAATTGGAATGGTATCGCATCGAGACAACCATCGGTTTTATCAAGGGCCAAGGCTTATTCCTTAACATTTTCATCATCAAAATCATCTGGTGTTCAGAAAACACATGTCAAAACATTTCAGTAGAATGACTCATCATTCTAAGGTTTCCATAACCATTTTCACCAAGTATTCCCATCTAAAGTTGATCAAGTTTTATGCTTAGCACTAGCATCTACAAGTGGGGGTAAGTACTAATGAGGGGTGGTAAACAAGTGGATATTAGTTAAGTTCAATCTCATGCCTTAGGATGACATCAAGATTATCTACTTAGGCCAAATTTAATGCTCTTTATGATACCTTCAATTATCTTCTTAGAATCTACAAGTCACTTAAGTAACTCTAAGAGAAAGCTTTGATAAAGAAATAAAGTATAAAGCTTGTAAGTAAAACTAGGATTGTGTATCATCAAATGTGTCTAACTAATCATGCTTAATGCCTTGCCTAGGTTATCTAACTTTCATAGTTGCAAGTGTTAGCTTGCAAGGTTTCAAGTATTGGCTTGCCTTGAGCAGAGTAGTGGTTGAAGTTCTCCTCGGCTTCTTCCTCGTAGTATCCTCCTTCCTCCTCGTATCCTTGGTCGGTACTAGAGTTAGGGCTCCAGCGACGACGGCGAGGCGGGCAAACGAACTGGTGGTCGACGGCGAGTTTAGGGACGGTCGAGGCAGCTCCGGGGGTGGTCGCAATCAGCGGTGCCCTTCTCCTCTAGAGGCGGCCTGCTCCGGTACAATTCCAGCGAGCTGCTGCTCCTCGTGCTCCGGCTAGAGGTGTGGGACGATCAGTGAGGTGAGGGGAGTGGAGTGGAGTGGTGTGCTGCAAATGGCTGAGGGTGTCCTCCTTTTATAGGCTCGACGGCGAGACCGAGAGGGATGGGCAGGCGACGGTGGCGACATGGCTACTGGCTGCTAGCGGCATGGCTGAGGGTGGCAATCGGCGCGCGGTCTCCTGGTGGTGCTCTAGGATGTTAATGCGGGCTTAGGGGCGGTGGTAAGCGGTCGGGCGAAGCTGACGCTCTGAGCGGCAGAGGCGGCGACTTCGACGGTGAGCGGTGGCTGTGGGGCGTTAGACGGCGAATGGGGGTGTCTAGGGTGCTCCCTGGATCGTGGTGATGCGGTGGGCACGGGCTGCGGTCGAGGGGCGGCGTGTGCACGCGTGCCGGGTGCGGCGCTCTGGCGCGTGCTCGGCATGTCGCTGTGGCACTGGGCACGGGGTTTCCTCGGTGGTCCACGGCTGGGCTTGGATCGGGGAGGGGACAGTGGGCGGTGGTGAGGTGCTGGCTATCTCCCAGACATGGTGAGAGAGGGGGAGGTGGTCTGCTGCGGTGGCGACCAAGTTGGCCGGCGAGGTGGGCTCGGCTTGGCAATGGCCATGCTGCTAGGAGGTAGGGGGTGGGTTAGTTAGGTGGGCTCGGCTTGGCAATGGCCATGACTTGGGATGAATTCAAACTCAAGTTCAACAGAACCCATGTGCCACTAGGTTTGATCAAGAGGATGAGAGATGAATTCAGAGAATTGAAGCAAGGGAGGATGACAGTAGTTGAGTACCGTGACAAATTTCTGTCACTATCTAGGTATGCACCGGATGAGATTGACACTAACGCCAAGAAGAAGGAGAGATTTCTGAATGGTTTGCATGATGAGATGCAGACAGTGTTAGTCAACATTCCATTTGCTGACATTGAAGCCTTAGTGTATTCTGCCATTCAGATGGAAGGCAAGATCAACCAAGCCATTGAGAACCGCAAGGGTCGAATGATGCATCAACCAGGAACCCACCATACTCCAAAGTATCGCCCCAACCCGTCTCCAGGATTTGCCCCAAGTAACAATAGAACCCCGATGAACCGTCCAACTTATCCCAACAGTGGAGGAGGAAACCCAAGGCCCGGAGGGAACCACAACAACCCCGGCAACTCCAACAATTTAAACCGTGCACCACCCAAGTTCAATAACAACAATGTCGCCAACAACACCGATACTGCCCCAAGAACTGGAAGCAATGATGTGCCCCAAGAAGACTGCAGCAGCCCCCAATGTGAATGCCCCAGCTCAGCAGCAGCGTCGTGTTCATCCTAGAAGAAGATTTTCCCTAGGGAATTCGCTCAGCCGCAATGGCCGTCTGTTTCACATGAATGCTGAAGAAGCCCAAGAAGCTCCAGATGTCGTGCTAGGTATGTTTTCTGTTAACTCAGTACTTGCAAGAGTGTTGTTTGATTTTGATGCATTTCACTCGTTTGTTATCGAATAATTTGCATGCACTAGTAATATTCAACCAACAAAATTGAAGCATGTTATGATAGTTCAAATACCTGGTTCAACCACCAAAGCTAGACAAATTTGCAAGGACGTACCTATGCGAATCCATGGCATAGATTTTTATGCTAATCTAATATTACTTGGAACTAAAGGTTTGGAAGTAGTAATAGGAATGGATTGGATGTCGAAACATAAAGGATTAATCGACTGTGCCAAGAAAGCCATAACCATGACCAATACAGCTGGAATATCAGCTGAGCATGTATCTGAAACCTTGTCCCGTCAATTCAACTGCAATAAGAGTAGCCCAACCAACTATTGACCAAGTCAGAGTAGTCTGTGAATACCCCGATGTATTTCCACATGTTTTGCCAGGTATGCCCCCAGATCGGGATACCGCGTTTATCATTGAATTAATCCCTGGAACCGGATCCATAGCCCAAAGATCGTATAGCATGAACCCATTTGAATCAGTGGAGCTGTAGAAGCAACTGGATGCAAAGTTGGAGATAGGATTGATCCAACCAAGTGCGTTGCCATGGAGATCACCTGTCTTGTTTGTGGACAAGAAAGATGGAGGTAACCGTTTGTGTACGGATTATCGGAAGCTGAATGATGTCACCATCAAGAACAAGTACCCACTACCGAAGATAGAAGACATGTTTGACCAGTGCCAAAGTGTTTTCTATGATTGATCTTAGAACTGTTTATCATCAACTCAAGATTCGCACAGAGGATATTCCCAAGACTGCCTTTACCACTAGATATGGACTGTATGAGTACACTGTCATGTCTTTTAGATTAACCAATGCCCCTGCTTATTTCATGAACCTCATGAATAAGATTTTTATGGGCTTCCTAGATAATTTTGTCGTTGTTTTCATCGATGAAATTCTGATCTATTCCAAATCAGAAGAAGAACATGAGCTACACCCGAGGACCATCCTTGGAACCCTTATGGAGCATCAGTTGTATGCCAAGTTTAACAAATGTGAATTCTGGTTACAGGAAGTAGGATTCCTCGAACATATCGTATCAGCCGGAGGAATTGCCATTGACCCTTCCAAGGTTAAGGATGTTGAAGAATGGCAAGCCCCAACCACTCAAACTCAAGTTCGTGCATTTCTCGGATTAGCGGGATATTACCGCAAGTTCGTAGAAGTATTCTCGAGTATCGCAAGACCCATGACCCAATTGTTGAAGAAGGATAAGATGTTTGAATGGATGGACAAATGTGAAGTGAGTTTTCATGAACTCAAGAAGAGATTGATCTCATCCCTAATCTTGATCATGCCGGATATTACGAAACCCTTCGATGTGTATTGTGACGCATCCAAGATCGGTCTCAGATGTGTGTTGATGCAAGAGGGAAAAGTAATATCTTATCTATCTCGACAACTGAATCAACATGAGCACAATTATCCTACCCATGACCTTGAACTAGCAGCCGTAGTTCTAGCCTTGAAGACATGGATGCATTAACTTATGGGTAACCGTTGTGAAATTTATTCGGATCACAAGAGCCTGAAGTATATTTTCACTCAGAAGGAGCTGAATATGAGGCAAAGGAGATGGATAGAGTTAACCAAGGACTATGATCTGGACATTCACTATCACCCTGGTAAAGCCAATGTGGTAGCAGAAGCCCTTAGTAGATTGCCGTGTCGCTTGAACTCCATGATTCTGAAGGAGCAACCAAGTTTGCACAAGGAGTTGGAAGATTTTAGAATGGAATTAGTAAGTGAAGGATTTTTGGCTCGGATAGAACATCAACCCACTTTGATTAGTCAAATAAAGGAGGCGCAGAAAGGAAATGCTAGTATCGACGGAATCAAGGGTCGCATCGGTACATGCAAAGTACCCGGATTCACCGAAGATGAAGAAGGAGTTTTGTGGTACAAAGGACGTATCTGTGTGCCAGCAGATTCAGAGTTGAAGCAATATATTTTGAAAGAAGCCCATGATACTCTTTATTCTATCCACCCCGGAGGAACCAAGATGTATCAATATTTGAAGGAACAATTTTGGTGGCATAAGATGAAGAGAGAAATCGGAAGCTATATAGCCAAGTATGATATTTTTCAGAATGTCAAGGCGGGACTTTAAAGACTCACAGGACTGTTGCAACCATTGCAGATTACGGGATGGAAATGGGATTTAGTTGGAATGTACTTTATCACCGGTTTTCCTACATCTAGTAGGGGAAATGACTCTATTTGGGTCATAGTAGATAGACTGTCCAAAGTCGCCCATTTCTTACCAGTCAAGACCACCTACCAGAGTTCGAGGCTAGCAGAGTTGTACATTGCTAGAATCGTCAGTTTGCACGGAGTCCCCAAGAACATTGTCGTGGTATTGCCAATGATTACGCCATGGAGGGGTCCTCACAGTGCGTGTTTAGATACGTGGGGGAAGGCAGACGGTTGACGGGTACGAGGTAACACAGCTTACCCAGGTTCAGATCGCACAACGGTGTCGGAATCCTATTCCTTCTATGCGAGGTGTATGCTAATCGCTACTTGGTCGTGCCCTAAAGGCTCCCATAGGCCCGACTTATATAGTCGCCAGGTCCTAGGGTTATAGGGAAAAGTCCTAGCCGGACAGGTTACAGAGTCCTACACCGTCTATTACTAGTCTTGCGTGTCTTGTACTCCAAGGCTCCAGGTACGCTGGTGACTCCACAGTAGCCTTCCTTTATCCGGCATGGGCCTCCCTTCTGTATCCATCTAACTAGGCCGCCCAGCAGGCCATGGGCCGTGCTACCAACTGAGGGCAACCCGGGTTAGAGGGATGAGAGACATGCTATGAGGATACCCATATAGCATATCCCCAACAAACATTGTATCGGATCGAGGCACTCAGTTTACCTCAAGATTTTGGAAAAAAGTCCAAGAAGGATTAGGAACCCGACTAGATTTTAGCACAGCTCATCACCCCAGACAGATGGGCAAACGGAGCGAGTAAACCAAATACTCGAAGATATGTTGAGAGCGTGTGTGTTAGAATATGTATCTAAATGGGAAGATTGTCTACCTTTCGCGGAATTTTCATAAAAAATAGTTATCAAGCTAGTTTGCAAATGGCCCCATTTGAATTCATGTATGAAAGGAAGTGTCGTACCCCTTTGAATTGGTCGTAAGTAGGAGAGAGTCAGATTTTCGAACCCGACATCCTATGAGAAGCAGAAGAGAAAGTTCACAAGATCTGTGAGCACCTCAATACCGCCCAATCCAGACAGAAGAGTTATGCCGACAAGAGACGTCGAGAGCTAGCCTTCAATATCAGAGATTTTGTGTATCTCAAAGTGTCACTTTGAAGGGAATGCAACGTTTCCAGCTCTAAGAAAAGTTAGCCCCTAGATATATCGGACCTTTCAAGATTCTGAATCATCGAGGATAAGTATCGTATCAACTGGAACTTCCAGAGGAGATGTCAGCAGTGCATAATGTGTTCCATATATCGTTATGTCGCAAATGCCTAGAAGTCCCGGAGAAGAATGAAATATTCAAGAATATTGATCACCGAACCATATTGATCAACTAGGACCTGACGTATCCCAAAGTACCCATCCGTATTTTGGAAGAGGCCATCAGAACCACCAAGACCCAGAGCATCAAGTTTCTCAAGATCCAGTGGAGTAACCACACTGAAGAAGAAGCTACCTGGGAGCGAGAGGACTATATTAGGACGGAGTTTCCAGATCACTTTAAATCCTAGTTTTCTTTTTTCTCAAATCTCAGGACAAGATATTGTTTAAGGAGGGAAGGTTTGTAACATCCCAAAAATATTAATCAAGGTTATCAAATTCCAATCAACCAAAATTAGGGTTAACAAAAACTTTTGTTATTTAAAATCATATGAATGCATGTGTGTATGTGATGAATGTATGAATGCATGAATATACTTGTTTGATTATTGTGAATAGCAAGGAATGATTTAAAGATGAAAACAACATCATCTAAATCAATTCCAAGCAGAAACAAATCAAGAGAAATTCAAAAACAAACAAAATAAGCAAAAGGGTCATTTTTGCCAATCTTGCTCACTAGGACACTTTGAGTGTTTCTAGTCCAAGATTTCAAACAGAAATAAATCTATTTCTTTTCACCCCTTGATAGACCAAGTGAAAGTGAACCCAAGCCCAATTTGCAAACCCACAGAAACATTTGGCAACTTGATTCAAGTGACAATTCCAAATTGAAGCTATATCATATGGGAAGATCACCATTTCTCAAAAACCAACCAAACCAGTGCACCTTGACAAATCCAACCAACCAGAGACTACCTAGTATGTGACCATTGCACCCACCAAGTTTCATCCAAAAATTCAAATTTAAATCTCTTGCGGCCATTTCATCAAACACCTTATGGGAACAAATCAAATTAAACAACAAACATTATAGTGAGCGGTGTTTGTGCCAAACTTGTTCCCTCTCTAGCTCTCACAACACTCTCAGTAGATCATCTAAGTTGTTTAACCAGCTCTAGCTCACTGTGAACTCAACCATGCCATCAATGGTGACCATGGCCGAGCACACTTGCCACCCCCACTGTCGTCAGCAAGCTACAAGCCTAACTAGCCTCGCCAACCTTGTCTAGAAGGAACTCCACGGTCCATCGCCACCCCCTATCCAATGCTCGAGCCCTACTAGCCACTGGACCACACGGAACGCTCGTGACCATTTTCTCTGCGATCATGCCGAGAGCACGCTAGAGCGCCGCGCTAGCACGCTCGCACAGACCGCGCCCCGCATTCTCCACTCGCGTACGTGATCACCACTGCCCCAGGAATCGCCCAGACATCCTCGTTCGCCGACATGCGACCTGTAGCCGCTGTGCGCCATTAAAACTTCTGTCAGAGCCACCCAGAGCTTCAACGTGTTCCGACAGATTCTCACGGCTCCACGCCTTGCCATCAAGCCGTTGAGCTTCGACAGGAGGCACCACACCGTCCCCTACCCCCAGCCATACCATTAGCTCACTGTGAAACCGACCCCGACGAGCTCCACCTGCACCCTTTGGTTCCCTCGTCGCACTTTAAATAGAGGCCTTCCCCGTTCGAATTCAGCACACCATTCCACTCCCCTCTCTCTCAGAACCACCCCACTTTGTTGCCGGAGTAAGGCGAGCACCAGGTTGTCGGAATTTCGCCGGATCTTGCCGCTGTTGGAGGAGAAGGGAGCTGTTGATTGGAGCCACCCCAAGAGGAGCCACCAGTACCAGGAGGATTGTCGTCGTCGACTTCGTCGTTCGCCCCCATCGCTGACCTTCACCGGAGCCCCAGTGATTCGCCACTGACCCCTACTGGCCGCGCTAGGGTTCGTTCTCGTCACGTTCTGTTCAGACATGGACGACAACCCTAATCACCCCGTACCCCTTCGCCATTCTCTGTCTCACTGACTGGTGGGGACAATCACTTAACCCGCCCGCGCACGCTGTGCGCTGCGGACCGGCCCAGTTAGCAGTCCCGCGCGACCCAGTAGTTTGAATTTAGGTTTATCAATTTAGTTTCAAAATTAGTCCTGACAGTAGTTTCAAAAATCATTGCAGAGAGATTCAGTGAACCAAATGGCATGAAACTAATTTTGTTAGAAATGTATTCAAATTCTTAATCCAAGCCCGTTGGATTCAAACCATTTGGAATTATAGATCACCTATAGTAAAAATAACAAGGCAGAGGCTTTTCTATATTCAAATATTTTTCAAAATTCAACCATAAATGCTTTTGAGTTGATTCAAACTCTCAAAAATCACATTTGATAAGAACTTTATGAATATATAAAAAATATCTAGGATTACTTGTAGAAATAATGGACAAGTAATAAAAGAATGCTCCATAGGCATTTCTAGTCACTTTAATTAATTAAAATAAAAAGGTTAAACCTTATTAAATTGTGACACCACTTTAAATCACATTCCGAAGTACTGAAATATGTGGTGATGACATGTATCAACATGATCCCATGTTTTAGTTGGAGAATATTAAATCTTAAGTAGTTTTTCAATGAGTAGAAATTACTTTTCTAAAAATAAAATAAATAGAATAGTTGCCTTAATTCATGTGATGATAGTGATGCTGCTAAATCATCTAGTGTGAGCCTTTGTGTGATAAATAGAACTAGTTAAGTATTTTTTGGTGATTGTGTAACTCGTATTTATTTATAGACGCTAGTACCGAGCAAGGATACGAAAAGGAAGGAGAATACTATGAGGAAGAAGCCTAGGAGAACTTCAGCCACTACTCTACACAAGGCAAGCTACCACTTGCATGTCACCTATGCAAGCTAACCCTTGCAATTGTGAAGGCTAAATAACCCATGCAATGCACTAGGCATGCCTTGGTCATACTAGTTGATGATACCAAATCCCAGTTTTACTTGCAAGCTTTAGTATCTTATTTCTTTATCAAAGCTCTTTATTACTTTTACTTAGCGACTTGTAATTTTTGGGAAAGATTTAAAGGTAGCATAAAGAGCATAAAATTTGGCCTAAGTTAGATAAATCTTGATGTCACCCTGAGGCATGATATTGAACTTAGATGATTCACACTTGATTACCACCCCTCATTAGTGTTTACCCCCAACTTTAGTGGCTAGTGCTAAGCATAAAACTTGATCAATTTAGATGGGAATACTTGGTGAAAATGATTATGAAAACCTTAGAATTATGAGTCATTCTAATGAAATGTTTTGACATGTGTTCTTGAACACCAGATGATTTTAATGATGAAAATGTTGAAGCATGAGCCTTAGCCCTATATAAAACCGATGGTTGTCTGGATGCGATACCGTTCCAATTTTACCGTACAACCACAATACTCGAAATTTGGGTAGGGCTTGACTAGAAGTTTATATACCTTAGTATGGGTTCCCTTGCAGTTGAGGTTTGAGCTCGGGCTACCTCGTGAAGATTGACCACCTGTGCAGTTCCCAAGATGATAGATGGTCATGGTTGGGAGGCCAAACTCATAGGAGAGGTGCCTATACTAGGGCGTGTAATTGAAAGGTTAGGATTGATTATCCGCATATTGAGTATGGTGAATTCAGGATTGTTCCTGATGGATGTATCGAATATTGTGGTGAAAGTGTACCACCTCTGCAGAGTGTCAAACTATTCGAATAGCCGTGTCCGCCGTTATGGACAGTTGGTGTGGCCATACTGTTCCGTCGTCAGATGTTTTCAAAATGACTTATGAAATGAATCATGACTTGACTTGACCACAATATGGTTGTGAAAGTGAAAACTCAAGGTCCCACTTAGGTGTTATAAAACTTTAAACTAGTTTTCTTTGCTTCTGAACTCAGTTAAGGTAAATCTGGCTTTTTGCAAAACAACCTAGAGCTTAGTATTCCTACTCAAAACCACTTCACTTGTTAGTCTTAGTTTGCGAGTACTTAAAGAGTACTCATGGCTTTGTCCCTGGCTATTCCCGTGGCTAGACTATGAAGAGGACTATGTCGTGGTATTGCCGACGAGTACGCCATGGAGTGGTCCTCACAGTGCGTGTTTAGAGACGTGGGGTAAGGCGGACGGTTGACGGGTACGAGGTAACACAGCTTACCCAGGTTCAGATCCCACAACGGCGGCGGAATCCTACTCCTGCTATAAATCACTATAATGGCAATACGCCGAGTTATACAGATAGGTTTGCTGTGCGAGGTGTGTGTAAAACGATGCCCTAAAGTCTCCCATAGGCCCGACTTATATAGTCGCCAGGTCCTAGGGTTACAGGGAAAAGTCCTAGCCGGACAGGTTACACAGTTCTACACCGTCTATTACTAGTCTTGTGTATCCTACACTCCAAGGCTCCGGGTACGCGGGTGACTCCACCGTAGCCTTCCTTTATCCGGCATGGGCCTCCCTTCTGGATCCACCTAACTGGGCCGCCCAGCAGGCCATAGGCCATGCTACCAACTATGGGCCACCTGGGTTAGTCGGATAAGAGACATGCTATGAGGATACCCATATAGCCACTACTAGAAAAACGCCTATTCGTGGCGCACCTGAAAAGGCCTTCCGTGGCGCACTAGCAGTGCACCACGGGCCTCGCGCTACGGCTATCTCGTAGCCGTGGCGCACTGCATGGTGCGCCATGGTTATATCGAGATAGGCATGGCGCACTACCAGGTGCGCCACGGGTAGGGGTACAGGTGCGCCACGGATGTTTTTTTCAAAAATCAAAAAAAAATGCAAAAAACACCCTCGTTTTGAATTGCAAAAGCAATCGGGTCCGCATCACCGCCGTCGTGTCGCCTCGCCGCCGTCGTGTCGCCTCGCTAGAGCATGGTGGTCGTGGCCACAACCTACCACCGCAGGGAGGTGCGGGAGGCCGTGGTCGTGATACTCCTCGCCGGCATCGAGGAAGAGAGGGAGAATGAGGTGTGGCTGGAGAAGGGAGGAGGTCGCCGCAAGGAGAAGGAGGTCGTCGGCGGTCGTCGGAGCTCGTCGTCGCTCTTCGTGACTGCAAGGAGGAGGAGGCCGCAAGGAAGGAGGTCGTCGCCATCGTGACTGCAAGGAGGAGGATAAGGTCGCCGCCGCCATCGCCATCGTCACTACAAGGAGAGGAGGATGCCGGAGCAAGGAGGATGAGAAGGCCACCGTCGCCAGCGTCAGTGCAAGGGAAGAAGGAGAAGGAAAGGAGGAGGAGAAGAGAGAAGGAAAAGGAGGAGGAGAAGAGAGAAGGAAAAGGAGGAGGGAGGATAATGAAAAGGAGAAGAGGGAGGGAATAGGGGTAGGTGGGCGGGGTGGGGATTCAAATTTTGAATCTCGCCCAACTTACTCATAGCGCACTAGGTGGTGGTGCGCTACGGGTAAGTTGCCCTCTATTTTTTTTCCTGCAGGAAAAAACGGTCTTTTGACCGTAACTTTTTACTCTTTTCGAATTTTTAAAACCTAATTAATCGTTAAACGACCGTAGGTGGTTGCGAGCGGGTGCGAAATCTCGTTCTCGTCATTTAGGCATATTATACGATTTTTTTCGACATCGTACGCAAAAGTTACGGCCATTTTACCGTGGCATGACTTTTTTTTGCAGAAAAAGTGGAAAATCATGTTTGTTAATTTTCCTAGAAACTATACCACATTACCTACCTACATATGAAATGATTTAATTTTTTGAAGTGTTTATCATTTTCTTTTATTTTTTGCAAAGCCTAAAAAGGCGATCCACGGGGGTTGGGGGTGGAGTTGGTGAGCCACGGTTGTGGCGCACATACCCCATTACCTACCTACATATCTGTGGCGCACATATCCCATGTGCGCCACGGTTGTTCTAGTTACTAGTAGGGCACTACCCACAGGTGAGCCACGCCTATTTTACCCGTGGGGCATTTCAACCATGTGAGCCACGGATGTGCGGTTACCTATTGCCCTTTTCCTAGTAGTGAGCATATCCCCAACAGTAGCCCCCGGAGGACTCTGAGATCTTGCGTCGTCTTACCTATTCCCGTGGAATGCTCCGTCTAGATGGATGTCGGCAAATCGTCAAGCAACATCTTGTAGTCCTCCCAAAGAACCCTGCAAAGGTTTCTCCATCTTCTATTAGTAAGTCAGAAAAACGCTGAATCTTCCATCGTACGCTCCCGTTGCCGGATTAAATCCGTTCATGCCGGAATCTTCGATGGGACGGCTCATCTACCATGTCAGTTATGGCGACGTAGGCTGTAGGTCAGCGACGCCTCGTAACTCACACATGCAGAGAACGTAATCATATCCTATTTTCCCGCGCGAGCGATACGAACCGTTGGCGGCGACGGTTGGAGACGTGGCGAAATTACCGCGCACGTTCACGAACACGTCGCCTATGCGGCAACCGTCCGATTAGCTACACGAATCTTGACGCAGAGTAAGATAAATAGTAACCGTGGGACACTTGCCACTTTTTCACCCTATTCTCTCGCGTCATCGTCTTCTTCCTCCAGCCTCGCGCCTCCTCGAGCTCTCCGCGAAAACCTCGAGAAACCCTAGCCTATCTCTCTGCACCAGTCGCGTTCTCTCCCTCCTCCATGGCTAGCAGCAGCTCATCCCCGTCAATGGTGGCGTCGAGCGAAGCCACGGCGAAGCCGGCGAGCTCCATCGTCGTGCCCCCAGAGGGTCTGGTCATCCCCGCATCGGCGGTGATTGAAACCACCGGCGGCGACCACAATCTGGCGGCGCTGGAGCCCCTATAAGAGGAGCTAGACTCGCACAAAGGCGACTGGCGCGGCTCGGACATCACCGACCGCGACATCCAAGAGATGGTCGCTGAGGGTTACCTCCCCGCGACGGAGGGGCTCGCCTGGCGGGCGGCGCCGGCCGGCGAGGTGACCCCCTCTCCCCAAGCCGGAGAGAAAGTATACCTCAAGGCGCAATTGGTACGCGGCGTTTCCCTGCCCATCTCCCACTTCTTCCTGTCCGTCTTGAATCACTTCAAGGTCCAACCCCACAACCTCTCCTCCAATAGTATCTTAGTGCTTAGCAACTTCGTGGCACTTTGTCAGGGTTACCTAGGGATTAGGCCTAGGTTAGATTTGTTTGTATACTTCTCCACCGTCAAACGTGAAGCCGGACACAGTAGGGAGGAGCTTAGGAACTGCGGCACCATAATCTTCAAGATCCGTCCTGGCAGGCGGTTCCCCGACATCGTCGGCCATGAGTCATGCAAAAACTAACAGCGGACGTACTTCTACGGCCCCGACATTCCTTTGGCGGGCCGAGAAGTAACGTACCCGGACTTCGTGGATGGAGCCTCCGCCGAAGTCTCCACATGGCAGTCCCATGCCTCCCTTCCCTCCGACCTCGACGCTTCTCGCGCAATAAGGCGGATCGAGTGGTTCATAGAGACGGGTCTGACCGGCTTGGACCTAGCCATGTGCTGGTTCATCAGGCGGATCCAACCTCTGCAGCACCGCACTAAGTATATGCATGAGTACACCGACGACCGAAGGGATACCCTCCGGATCTCCGAGGACAACTTCTCGAGCGACTCTGTCAAGTTCCGCCTTAAGGACATCGTCAAGGTGAAGGATAAGAAGCGTGGCTTCACCTGTTGGAGATATGCCCTAGAGGCAATAATAAATATAGTTATTATTATATCTTTGTGTTTATGATAAATGTTTACATTCATGCTATAATAGTATTAACAAGGAAACATTAATACTTGTGTGATCTGTAAACTTAAATTGAAGTCCCTAGTAAAGCCTCTTCATAATACTATCTTGTTGGTTAATAAATGATTGTGGTTTCCCTATCATGAACATTGAGATGTTATTAACAACAAGATCATATCGTTAGGAGAATGATATGGTGGACATACTCCTATAGATAAGCGTAGCATAAAGATCAAGTCATTTTAATAGTTCAATTGCTATATGCTTTCTGATACATAGTAACCTAATTCCTTCGACCATGAGATCATGCATATCACCTTTACCAGATGGATGCTTTGATGACATCAAACACCACACCATAACTAGGTGGCTATAAAGGTGGCATTGAGTGTTCGGAAAGTATTGGTTGAGACACATGGATCAAGAGTGGGATTTGTCCATCCATATGACGGATAGATATACTCTGGGCCCTCTCGGTGAAATGTCATCCAATTAGCTTGAAAGCATGTGACTGGATCACAAGGAATCACATATCACGGGAACGAGAAAAGAGTACTTATCAGTAACGAGGTTGAACTAGGTATGCAGAGATACCGACGATCATAACCTCGGATAAGTAAACTATAGTGAGAAAAAGGAAAATTGGTACCGTATGTAAGTGGTTCATTCGATGGCAAAGTAATCGTAGAAATATGTGGGAGCCATATGAATTTCCAGATTCCTCTATTGGTTATTGTTCGGAGAAGTGCCTCGATCATGTCCGCATAATTCACGAACCGTAGGGAGACACACTTAAGGATTCGACGTTGTTTGAGTAGTTATGGAATGATGAGAAAGAGACCGAATGTTGTTCGGAGTCTCGGATGGGATCCGGGATATCACGAGGAGATCCGGAATGGTCCGGAGAATAAGATTCATATAAGGAAAGTCCTGTTTCGGAGTTGGGGAATGGTTCCGGTGTTTTCATCGGGAATGTTCTAGAAGGTTCCGGAATGTCCGGAACTCCGGAAGGGAAGGGTACATGAATGTGTCATACCAAGTTGGAATGATTGCATCATGTACTATGTGTCATCACTGAACAAAATAGAGGGTTTAATCAAATCCTAGTTTGAAAAGTCAAACGCCAATTTGAAAAGTCAAACGGCTGTTTTGGGAAGTGGAGGGGAAGGTGGAAACCGAGTTGGGGAGGAGTTCCTCCCCTCCACCGCCGGCCCCCTTGGGAAACCGAGTTGGGGAGGGACTCCCCTCCCCTAGTGCGCCCCCTCCACCTATATAAGGAGGGACAGGGCTGCCCCTCCTAGTACACAAGTTCCCTACCTCTAAACCCTAACCCTAGCCGCCGCCGCCCTCCATAGCCGCCGCTGGCCTAGGGCATCTCGCCGCCGCCGCCTAGGTCAAACCCTAGCCGCTGGCCTTGCCCCCTCCTTGGTGTGTCTAAACCCTAGAACACAGAGGGCTCTCTCATAGTCCACCATACTCGCTCTGGCTTAAGGCGAAGCCCTGCGAGATCTCCCCTCTACTTCCGGTACCACGCCGTTGTGCTACCGGAATCGCTAGGAGAGTGATACAACCTCCGCTGCCTGCTGGAACAAGGGAGAGGAAGGTCTTCGTCGAGTACCAAACGTGTGACCGACTGCGGGAGCGCTGTCGGAACGCAGCGCCGGAAGGATCGTCTACGCGATCTTGAGATCGGGAAGAGTACGACTACATCACCCACGAGAATCCGCTCTCGGTAAACACTTTGGAATCTTCGAGGGTGAGTTATTCCATCGACTCGTTGCTACAATCTAGTAGATAGATCTTGGCTTGTTTGTTTGCATCCGGTAGAAATTTTTTGTTTTCCATGCTACGAAACCCTACAGTGGTATCAGAGCCATGTCTATATGTAGATCTGTTGCACGAGTAGAACACAATGGTCATTGTGGGCGTTGATGCTTTTATTGTCGATTGCTTCTTGTGTACTTTGCATCTTGCGGGATGTTGGGATGAAGCGGCCCAGGCTAACCTTGCATGACATCGTTCATGAGACTTGCTCCACGCATGACATGCAACTTGTATTGCATAAGTGGATTTGCGGGTGCCTATTTCTCCCAGCATAGTTAAGATTCAATTTACAACGGGTGATTGTCAATACTAGTATCAATGTTGTGGTTCATGTTCGTAAGTTAGAACGACACTTATTGAAAGCCCCAAACCACGTAAAACATGCAAAGAAAGTAGAGGCGTCTAACTTTGTTTTGCAGGGGTGTGCAGTGATGTGATATGGCCATGATTGTGATTATATTTGATGTATGCAATGTTCCTTATTGTAAGTTGGCAACCGGCAGGAGCCATATGGTTGTCTTTAATTTATGTTAAGACCCGCGTGTCTATTCAAAGTAGTTGTAATAGTTGAAGCTGGTGGACGACAACCATGGAGAAGCGTCATTGACCTTGATGCAATGCCGGTGATGATGGAGATCATGTTCATGCTTGAAGATGGAGATCGGAAGCACAAAGAAGAAAGGCCATATCATATCACATATTATGAATTGCATGTGATGTTAATCCTTTATGCATCTTGTATTGCTTAGTTAGCGACGGTAGCATTATAAGATGATCCCTCATGCACATGAATTTCAAGTCATAAAGTGTTCACCCTTAGTTAGCAACGTTGCTAAAGCTTGTTGTTTCGAAGCACCACGTGACGATCGGGTGTGTTAGATTCCGCAAGTGTATACAACGTGAGCAAGCCAGATTTGCTCATGCGGAAGCTAAGGTTTGATCTTGACGAGCCTAGCATGTACAAACATGGTCTCAGAACACGGATCACCGAAAGGTAAAGCATGAATCATATAGTAGATATGATGAACATGTCGATTGTTCGCCATTGAAACTATATCAACTCTCGTGATGATCGGTGTTGATGTGGTGGATTTGGTTCGTGTGATCACTAAAACAATGTGAGGGATATTGTTTTGAGTGGGAGTTCACCTAGATTAATTTAACTATTAATTAGAACTCAATTTGTCATAAACTTAGTCTAAACCATTGCAAATATGTTGTAGATCAATGGCGGGCCCTACCATCAATTTTAATGCGTTCCTAGAGAAAGAAAAGTTGAAAAACAATGGAAGAAACTTCGCGGATGGGTTCCGCAAATTTGAGGATTGTCCTCACAGCTGGTAATTTGACATATGTGCTGGATGCACCGTTGGGTGACCCGCCTGCAGCTGATGCTGCCGACGAAGTAAAGAATGTTTACCTCGCTCGGAAGACTCAGTACTCCACAGTTCAGTGTGCTATCTTGTATGGTTTAGAATCGGAGCTTCATAAAAGGTTTGAGAATTCAGACCCACATGATATTGTCCGTGATCTCAAATTGATCTTTGAGACTCATGCGGTTATTGAGAGCTATGAGGCTTCTGAAAAGTTCTTTAACTGCAAGATGGAAGAGGGCAGCTCCGTCAGTGAGCATGTGCTTAAGATGTCTGGGCACGCAAATAAACTTCAAAGCTTGGGTATAGTGATTCCTAATGCTTTGGGGATTTACCGTGTCCTCCAATCACTACCACCAAGTTACAAGAACTTTGTGATGAACTACAATATGCAAAACATGAACAAGCAGTTGCCAGAACTGTTTGCTATGTTGAAATCTGCAGAAGTGGAGATCAAGAAAGAGCACCAAGTGTTGATGGTCAATAAGACCACCAAATTCAAGAAAGGCAAGTCTAAGCAAAAGGGACACTTCAAGAAGGGTGGTAAGAAAGTTACCGTGCCGATGAAGAAGACCAGGGCTGGACCTAAGCCTGATACTGAGTGCTTTTACTGCAAGGGAGAAGGTCACTAGAAGCGGAATTGCCGAAAGTACTTGGCGGATTTGAAGAACGGCAACATCAAGAAGAAAGGTATATCTGATATACATGTTATTGATGTGTATCTCACTAGTACTCGTAGTAGTGCCTGGGTATTTGATACTGGTTCGGTTGCTCATATTTGTAACTCGAAACAGGTGCTGCAGAATAAACGGAAGCTAGCAAAGAACGAGGTGACGATGCGCATGGGAAACGGATCAAAGGTTGATGTGATCGCGGTCGACACGCTACCCCTTCATCTACCATCGGGATTAGTTTTATACTTAAATAATTGTTACTTGGTGCCTGCGTTAAGCATGAACATTATATCGGGATCTTGTTTATTGCGAGACGGTTACTTGTTTAAGTCCGAGAATAATGGTTGTTCGATTTATATGAGTAATATGTTTTATGCACATGCACCTTTGATAGATGGTCTATTCTTATTGAATCTCGATAGTGGAAATACACATATTAATAACATTGAGGCTAAACGTTTGAAAATCGAGCGATAACTCGACCTATATGTGGCACTGTCGTCTTGGTCACATTGGAGTGAAGCGTATGAAGAAACTCCATTCCGATGGGATTCTTGAATCACTTGATTTCGAATCACTTGATAGATGCGAAGCATGTCTGATGGGTAAAATGACTAAGACTCCATTTTCTGGTATGATGGAGCGAGCTATGGACTTATTGGAAATCATACATACCGATGTGTGTGGTCCAATGAGTGTAGCATCGCGCGGTGGTTATCGTTATGTTCTTACCTTCACGGATGATTTGGGTAGATATGGGTATATCTATTTCATGAAACATAAGTCCGAAACTTTCGAGAAGTTTAAGGAATTTCAAAGTGAGATAGAGAATCAACGTAACAAGAAGATTAAATTTCTACGTTCTAATCGTTGAGGTGAATATCTAAGTTACGAGTTTGGCGAGCATTTGAAGAAATGCGGAATACTTTCACAATTGACACCGCCGGGAACACCACAGCGTAATGGTGTGTCCGACCGTCGTAATCGAACTCTCTTAGATATGGTTCGTTCTATGATGTCACTTACAGATTTACCGCTATCATTTTGGGGTCATGCATTAGAAACAGCCGCATTCACTTTAAATAGGGCACCATCTAAATCCATTGAAACGACACCGTATGAATTATGGATTGGGAAGAAACCTAAATTGTCGTTCCTTAAAGTTTGGGGTTGCGAAGCCTATGTCAAGAAGTTACAGCCGGGCAAGCTTGAACCCAAAGCATAAAAATGCGTGTTCATAGGATACCCGAAGGAAACTATTGGGTATACCTTCTATCATAGATTCGAGGGCAAAATCTTTGTTGCCAAGAATGGATCCTTTCTAGAGAAGGAATTTCTCTCGAAAGAAGTGACTGGAAGGAAAGTAGAACTTGACGAGGTTGTCGAACCTTCTCTCGAAATTGCGAGTAGCGCAGCACCGGAAGAAGTTCCTGTGGTGCCTGCACCAATAAGAGAGGAAGCTAATGATGATGATCATGAAACTTCGGTTGAAGTTGCTACAGAGCGTCGCAGGTCAACAAGAACTCGTACAACTCCAGATTGGTATGATCCCGTTATGAGTGTCATGTTGGTGGACAACACCGATGACCCTGCGACATATGAGGAAGCGATGATGAGCCCAGATTCCAATAAATGGTAAGAAGCCATGAAATCCGAGATTGGATCCATGTACGAAAACCAAGTATGGACTTTGGTGGACTTACCGGATGGCCGGAAGGCTGTCGAGAATAAATGGATTTTCAAGAAGAAAACAGATGCTGATGGTAATGTTACTGTCTATAAAGCTCGACTTGTCGCAAAAGGGTTTCGACAAATTCAAGGAGTTGACTACGATGAGACTTTCTCACCTGTAGTGAAGCTAAAGTCTGTGAGGATTATGTTAGCAATCGCTGCATATTATGATTATGAGATATGGCAGATGGATGTCAAAACAGCATTCCTCAATGGAGACATTGATGAAGAGTTGTATATGATGCAACCCAAAGGTTTTGTCGATCCTAAAGATGCTAACAAGGTATGCAAACTTCAACGGTCCATCTATGGATTGAAGCAAGCATCCCGAAGTTGGAATCAACGTTTTGATAAGGTGATCAAAAGTTTTGGTTTTATACAAACTTATGGGGAAGCTTGTATTTACGAGAAAGTGAGTGGGAGCTATGTAGCATTCTTAATACTATATGTAGATGACATATTGTTGATTGGGAATGATGTAGACCTTCTTAATAGTGTCAAGGAATATTTGAATAATAGTTTTTCAATGAAGGATCTTGGCGAAGCAGCTTACATATTGGGTATAAAGATTTATAGAGATAGATCGAGACGCCTAATATCATTGTCACAAAGTACATATTTGGACAAAGTTCTAAAGAGGTTTGGAATGGAAGATAGCAAGAAAGGGTTCTTGCCCATGTTGCCCAATACGACGTTGAGTAAAACTCAAAGTCCGACATCGGTAGAAGATAGAGAAAGGATGAGTAAGACTCCCTATGCCTCAGCCATAGGATCTCTAATGTATGCCATGCTATGTACTAGACCCGACATTGCATATGCTGTTAGTTTAACTAGCAGATATCAAAGTGATCCAGGAGTGGATCATTGGACAGCGGTCAAAAACATCCTTAAGTACTTGAGAAGAACGAAGGATATGGTTCTTTCTTATGGAGGTGATGAACAGCTCGTTGTTAATGGTTACACCGATGCTAGTTGGAACACTGATCCGGATGATTCTAAATCACAATCTGGATACGTATTTACTTTGAATGGTGCAGTAGTTAGTTGGAGGAGTGCAAAGCAAAGCGTTGTGGCGAGATCTTCAACTGTATCGGAATACATGGCTGCTTCAGAGGCTTCACAAGAAGCGATATGGATGAAAGAGTTCATTACAGAGCTGGGTGTGGTTCCTAGTGCGCTGGACCCAATGTCTATCTATTGTGATAACATGGGCGCCATAGCCAATGCGCAAGAACCAAGGTCATACAAGAAGCTGAAGCACATCAAGCTACATTTTCACGCTATTCGAGAACATGTCCAAGATGGGGACATAAAGATTTGCAAAGTACACACAGATCTGAATGTGGTGGATCCGTTGACTAAACCTCTCCCGAGGGCAAAACATGACCAGCACCAATCTGCCATGGGTGTTCGGTATATTACCATGTAATCTAGATTAGATGACTCTAGTGCAAGTGAGAGACTGTTGGAGATATTCCCTAGAGGCAATAATAAATGTAGTTATTATTATATCTTTGTGTTTATGATAAATATTTACATTCATGATATAATAGTATTTACAAGGAAACATTAATACTTGTGTGATTTGTAAACTTAAGTTGAAGTCCCTAGTAAAGCCTCTTCATAATACTAGCTTGTTGGTTAATAAATGTTTGTGGTTTCCCTATCATGAACATTGAGATGTTATTAACAACAAGATCATATCGTTAGGAGAATGATATGGTGGACATACTCCTATAGATAAGCGTAGCATAAATATTAAGTCATTTTAATAGTTCAATTGCTATATGCTTTCTGAGACATAGTAACCTAATTCCTTTGACCATGAGATCATGCATATCACCTTTACCAGATGGATGCTTTGATGACATCAAACACCACACCGTAACTGGGTGGCTATAAAGGTGGCATTGAGTGTTCGGAAAGTATTGGTTGAGACACATGGATCAAGAGTGGGATTTGTCCATCCATATGACGGATAGATATACTCTGGGCCCTCTCGGTGAAATGTCATCCAATTAGCTTGAAAGCATGTGACTGGCTCACAAGGGATCACATATCACGGGAACAAGAAAAGAGTACTTATCAGTAACGAGGTTGAACTAGGTATGCACAGATACCGACGATCATAACCTCTGATAAGTAAACTATCGTGAGACAAAGGGAAATTGGTAACGTATGTAAGTGGTTCATTCGATGGCAAAGTAATCGTAGAAATATGTGGGAGCCATATGAATTTCCAGATTCCTCTATTGGTTATTCTTCGGAGAAGTGTCTCGATCATGTCCGCATAATTCACGAACCGTAGGGAGACACACTTAAGGATTCGACGTTGTTTGAGTAGTTATGGAATGATGAGAAAGAGACCGAATGTTGTTCGGAGTCTCGGATGGGATCCGGGATATCACGAGGAGATCCGGAATGGTCCGGAGAATAAGATTCATATAAGGAAAGTCCTGTTTCAGAGTTGGGGAATGGTTCCGGTGTTTTCATCGGGAATGTTCTAGAAGGTTCCGGAATGTCCGACACTCCGGAAGGGAAGGGTACATGAATGTGTCATACCAAGTTGGAATGATTGCATCATGTACTATGTGTCATCACTGAACAAAATAGAGGGTTTAATCAAATCCTAGTTTGAAAAGTCAAACGCCAATTTGAAAAGTCAAACGGCTATTTTGGGAAGTGGAGGGGAAGGTGGAAACCGAGTTGGGGAGGAGTTCCTCCCCTCCACCGCCGGCCCCCTTGGGAAACCGAGTTGGGGAGGGACTCCCCTCCCCTGGCGTGCCCCCTCCACCTATATAAGGAGGGGCAGGGCTGCCCCTCCTAGTACACAAGTTCCCTACCTCTAAACCCTAACCCTAGCCGCAGCCGCCCTCCATAGGCGCCGCCGGCCTAGGGCATCTCAACGCCGCCGCCTAGGTCAAACCCTAGCTTCCGGCCTTGCCCCCTCCTTGGTGTGTCTAAACCCTAGAACACCGAGGGCTCTCTCATAGTCCACCATACTCGCTCCGGCTTAAGGCGAAGCCCTGCGAGATCTCCCCTCTACTTCCGGTACCACGCCGTTGTGCTGCCGGAATCGCGAGGAGAGTGCTACAACCTCCGCTGCCTGCTGGAACAAGGGAGAGGAAGGTCTTCGTCGAGTACCGAACGTGTGACCGACTGCGGGAGCGCTGCCGGAACGCAGCGCCGGAAGGATCGTCTACGCGATCTTGAGATCGGGAAGAGTACGACTACATCACCCACGAGAATCCGCTCTCGTTAAACACTTTGGAATCTTCGAGGGTGAGTTATTCCATCGACTCGTTGCTACAATCTAGTAGATAGATCTTTGCTTGTTTGTTTGCATGCGGTAGAATTTTTTTCCATGATATGAAACCCTACATCACCCTCACCTACGACATGTTCGTAGACGGAAACTGCCCAAAGGTAAGTATTTATTTTCCGTGTATGACATTGCTCCATTTTTTCCGTCTTGCCAATACCATCTTGTCTAACACGATGATTTCTCACTTAACAGCTTAGCGATCTAGAGGAGGGCAACCTGGCTTCCCAAATCTACGATCCCAATATGAAGGAAGTCACGGTCGTTTCCGACGACGATGCCCCGTTGGCGCGAAAGCGGAAGAGCTCCACCTCTGACGCTGCCGACGGAGGCAAGAAAAAGAAGACGGAGTGTGGAGCCTCCAAAAAGAGTACTGCCTCCCTGGAGGCGGAAAAGAAGAAAGCCACCGGGATGTTTGCAAAGCGCCCCCCTAGTGTAAGCTTCTTATTCTCCGACATTGTCTTAATTTATCTGTGTTATTCCTGTACTTATGCATTTTGCACGTTTTAGGAAGAAAGCCACAACCAGCCTCAAGAAGTCCTCCATGACTCTTGGGGATTCTAGAAATATTAAAGATATGCTGCATCGTGACTCCTCTCCCACCATCGCCCCTACTACTCCTTCCGTCAAGTCCTCCTCTGCTCCGACAAGCTCCCAAGTCCAGGAGGACCAGGCCCTTCCGCCATGGAAGTGGACTCTGGCGCCTCAACCGAGCTTGTTGTTGTCAGTGAGCAGGTGACGCAGGAGAGTGCTACTCTTCAAATGGCTGAAGCTCCGGCTATGGATGCCATCGGTAGCGGTAAGGCGGTGGTGGGGGCTGGTACTTCTGCCGAAGGCGGCGCCTCTACTCCCTAGAAACCCTTCGAGTTGCCGAAGATTATTTACCCGGTGCTTACGCCGGGTAACACAACTATGGTTCCTGGAGGAGTGCCGTCATCTCCGACGTGCGGTCTTGAGGAGCTACTCCATCAGGCAGACATCTTGCGAGGAAATAGCATTTCCTTTGGCAAGCTGCTGGCCGAGAGCGCGACAAACCTCAAGATCATTGCACTTGTAAGTTTTACTTTACCTTTTGCATTTCGTGTGAGTATCCCACTGTAGCCCCCGAGGATGTAGACGGAAAACCATTGGTTTTGCATCTATATGCTCTAAGAGTGACTAAGTTAGAAAAAACTCTCACTGTAGCCCCCAAGCATTTAGATGGAATGAAATATTTCGACTAGATGCTTTAAGAGTAGCATACACATTATTTATAATTTTAAGTGCTGTAGCCCCCAAGCCTCTAGTTGTAACTGAATTAGTTCCGACTAGATGCTTAAAGAAAAGCTAAGCGTATTGATAAGTTAAAATCTCTGGATTTGAATAAAAATAGAAATAGAAATAGAAAAATAAAAGGAATAAAAAAAACCCTGCCAACTAAACTAATTACGCCCAGCAACCTCGGCCCAACCAGCCCAACCGGCCACTTCATCCTCCCTCTCTGCTTCTCTTTCTCCCCGCGCACACCCCGCACCCACTCATTGACCGACTGACCCCACCCGCCACATCACCCTCATTGTCAACCCCGCGCGCAGGACCCGCTCCTCCCCTCTGTCGTTACTGGTCGATTTACTCCGAGTAAATCCTCTTTACTGCGAGCTTAATTCCCTCCCTCGATCCCCTATTCCTAATCCCCACTCCCTCCTCTCTGTTTCCCCTTAAGCAGCACCACCAGAGAGCCCCTAGGCTGTCCTGATTCGAGCTCGCACCGTCGATGTCCTGGATAAGCACCGACGCTGATTCCGGTGAACCTCGACCACCCCCTCGCATCTGGTTTGTTCTGTCGCATCTGCTGTCCCTACACTCATGCACTGATACTTTTTGTTTGTCCGAAGGCTCTCTATAGGCTCACCTTCGTCCACCTCTGCAAGAACCCGACAACAAGATCAACTCCGACGAAAGATTGGAGCCGTATCCGTGTGCCCTGCCCTCTCCCGTGACCTCCACTACATCCATGTCATCACTGAGACCTTGGTAATTCTCTGTGCCCTTCCCTTAACCCCCTAGCGCCACCAAACCACCATTTCCCAACGTGTCGCCACTGCAGCTTGCCAGTAGCGCCGCCCATCTTTGTCCTAGCACTCGGGTCCGTCAGATGCGCATCCTAGGGCTAGGATTAGAAGATTAGGCGAAGGGGTATTGTTTGATCTGAGCCATGTGTTTTCAATTAGATCTAACGGCCACGATGTTGATCTAGCCGAAGCGGTACCAGCCAATCAGAACACACCACGTGGCTAAAGTTTTCAGACAAAAATCCAGAAAATGTTTTTAGATGTTTAAACTTGTAAAATTCATAACTTTTGATCCACGATTCATAATAATACAAATTTTGTGTCTATGGATTCAGTGAAATGTGAGCTTTATCACTGTGGTCTTATTTTTCTCACTTGCTTCTGTAAAAATTGAGTTCCGGCAGAGACTTGTTTAGGGATATTTTAGCTATAAAAATTGTTGTAAAAAATAGTTTTGAGTGAATCCTTTTGCAAATGGTTTTTTTGAAACCTCTGACCATAAACACTAACATTTGAAAATTAAAAATATAATTTGTGGGCACTAGAAATTATCCCTTTGAATAAAAGCTTTTCTAGTAAAGGAAAAATGATTTAAATAACTTATTTTCACTAACTTGGTTCCAATTGGAATTCCACTTTTATAAAAAGGACCATTAGGTGGTTGTAATGTTTATAACCTTGTTAGGAACAACTTTTCCAATAAAATAACCATTTAAATGCTTGCATGCATTTCTTTGTATTCTTGTTATTGTTTTGTTATTTCTTTTGTGTTGCTAGGTTTGAGTGTGTGCTTTTGCTTGATTGTATTGTAGTCAACTTTCAGGATTGTGAATTTGCATGATCAAGGAGAGTAAATATTATACTATAAAGGCAAGTGATACTTTGGTCATCAAAAGTCCTATCTTTTCAATTTGCATTAGTGATATTTTTGTAGTGTGCATGATAGGACTATTAATTATTTTCTATTCTATGAAATCCTATAGTATCTACCTTGGTAGCATTTCCTGAAGATAGGATACATTATAAGTTAAGAATGCTTAGTCTTGCTATATAGATTGTGGGTGGAAATCAGGATATGATTTCTTATGAATATATGAGTATTTTTGGACTAAGGAAAACAACTAATGTTAATGAAACACCTGGGTGGAAATGGGACTTGTATGGATTTATGTTGAGTGGTTACCCAGGGACCATTTCTATGGTTTACCCTGGTGTATCTCACTTGTGGACAGACACCCAGGAACAAAGATATTGGAGACGTTCTTGTCGCGAAAGCTTCTAGTGGAGCCACATGGCATATGGGTTGTGCCTTGACCAACTAAGTTGCAAGAACTCAGTCAGACAGACAGAAGGTGGTAGTGATGATAGGATGGAACGCTTATGTGGTGATCTGAGGGATTGCTTCTGAAAAGTCTCGTCTCGATGCATGTCGAGTCTTGTGGGGAAAGTGCACCACCTCTCGAGAGGGTAAAAACTAAGTACTTAGCCGTGTCCCCGGTTATGGACAATTTTGAGCTTCAAGACAATGAAGCAGAATCAAGAATGTCATCATTATAATGTAACATCCCAAAAATACTAAACTTGGATCATCAAACTCTAATCATCAAATTTAGGTTTAACAAAAACTTTGCTAAATAAAAATATGAAAGCATGCATGTGTGTGTGCATCCCATTTTGAATTCTTTTGAATTGCCTTGTTTATGTGTTTCTTTGCTTGTAAATGTTTCTTAGGTGAAATAAACATCATCTAAACCTTTCCCAAACTTGTCCCAGAGACAAATAAATCAAAACAAAGCTAAATGAGTGAATGGTCATTTTGACAAATTTAACTCCCATGCCTACTTTGGCTGTCTCAAACTTTCAGAACCTAACAGAAACTTTTCTGGATCTTTGCACCCCTTAATTGTACTCTTAACAAAGTATCAAGGCCCACTTTGTGGTCATCCAGAAACTTTCAAATGCATAGTTTAAATGGCAATTCAATATTTAATCTTTATCATATGAGAAGATCCCAGTTTTTCAAAAACCACTCAAACAAGCTCAACTTTCAAAACCCAAGCATCTGCAGACTCACCAGCACCAACCTAGCACACCCACCAAAAATCTTTTCAAAATTAAAAACTTGAATTCTTGCGGCCATTTCATCAAACACATTGCTGACACAAATAATCAAAATCTTAAACACTATTGTGAGTAGTTATTGAAGCCTAACTTGTTCCCTCTCTAGCTCACAACCATCTCAGTAGATCATCTAGCAAGTTAAACCAAGCACTAGCCTCACTGCAAGCTGGGCAATGTCATCAATGGTGAACAGCCGAAGCTCACCATGCCACCCCAGTGTAGACAGCAAGCTAGGAGGAGATTTAGCCGTGCCAACCTTGTCTAGGAGGCAGCCCATCGTCCACCGCCACTCCCTGTCCCAGCCGTGAGCGTTGCCAAACCCTGGACCACCCGCACGAACCGCGCCCAGCTCGCCAGCAACCATGCCGAGCATGCGCCAGAGCGCCACGCTCGACCGAAGCCCACAGACCGTGCGCCGCCCTCGCCGCGTGCATACATGATCACCACCGACCCAGGAGACCGCCAGACATCCCCATTCGCCGCCCCATGCCTCACAGCCACCGCTCGCCGTCGAAGACACCGCCTCTGCCGCGCAGAGCGTCGCGTGTTCCATACCAATCCACACCGCCCCTACACGCGCATTAAAGCCGTAGAGCATCGCCAGGAGACCACCAAGCGATCGCCACCGCCGGCCATGCCTCTAGCAGCCCGTAGCCATGTCGCCACCGTCGCCTGCCCATCCCATTCGATCTCGTCGTCGCGACTATAAATAGAGGCCACCCCCAGCCGAATTGAGCACACCATCTCACTCCCCTCTCCTCACTGACCATTCCACCCTGTTCTCGGAGCAAGGCGAGCAGCGCATCGCCGGAATTTCACCGGAGCCCGCCGCCTCTGGAAAAGAAGGAAGCCCACGATTGGAGCCGCCCCAGGAGAAGCTGCCGGTACCAGGAGGTTCGCCGTCGTCGACTTCGTCGTTCGCCCGCCTCGCCGACCCTCGCCTGAACCCCGGTGAGCCCCCAACGACCCCCACTGGCCGTGCTAGGTTTCTGTTTTGCCGGCGTTGCCCAACGTCGACGATGACTCTTAGTCGTTGGATTAGAACCAGATCGAACGCACCACATCGCCCCATACCGCTTCGCACCCCATGTCTCACTGACGCGTGGGGACAACCACTTAAACAGCCCGCGGAAGTACTGCGCTTAGCAGGCCGGCCCGTTAACCTTTCCCGCGCAGCCCAGTTATTTGAATTAAACCTTTTCCATTTTATTTCAAACACACTTTTGTACCCAGTTTCAAAAATCAACCCAGGTCGATTCAGTGAAACAGAGTGAATGAAACCAATTTTGTTAGAAAGGTCTGGGAATGCTGAATCCAAGCCCGTAGGATTCAAGCCATTTTGATCTGTAGATCACCCATGATAAAAATAACAAGGCAGAAGCTTTTATGCATTCAAACATTTTTCAAATTTAAACCATAATAGATTTTGAGTTGATTCCAACTCTCAAAAATCACATTTAACCATACCTTTCAGAATATATAAAAATATATAGGTTTACTTACAGAAAAAATGTTCAAGTAATAAAAGAATGCCCCATAGGCATTTCTAACCACTTTAATTAATTAAAATAAAAGGGTAAAACCTTATTAAATTGTGACACCACTTTAAATCACATTCCCTTGGACTAAAATGTGTGGTGATGACATCTGTCAACATGATCCCATGTTTGGTTTGGAGAATATTAAATCTTAAGTAGTTTTTCAATGAGTAGAAATTACTTTTCTAAAAATAAAAGGAATTAAACCAAGCTTTAATCTTGTAATGTTAGTGATGATGCTAGATCATCTATAGGACCCTTTTGTGTGATGATTCCAAGTAGTTATGTATTATTTGGTGATTGTGTACATCGTATTTATTTATTGACGCTAGTACCGACCAAGGATACGAGGAGGAAGGAGGATACTACGAAGAAGAAGCCGAGGAGAACTTCAACCACTGCTCTGCACAAGGCAAGCTAACACTTGCAAGATACTCTACTTTAGAAAGCCTAATACTAATAGTTGGATGTGCAGGCTAATACTTGCTTGCTACCATGCCACTATATGCCTTCAAGCATATATGATCATAACCACTTGATAAACCAATCCTAGTTTTATTTGCAAGTTTATTACTTTATTTCTTTATCAAAGCTCTTACTTAGAGTTTACTGGAATAAATGGTAGATACTAGAAGGAGAATTGAAGGTTGCATAAAGAGCATAAAACTTGGCCTAAGCTAGAAAATCTTGCTGTCATCCTAAGGCATGAGATTAAACTTAGTTAAACCCCACTAGTTTACTACCCCTCATTAGTACTCACCCCCACTTGTAAATGCTAGTGCTAAGCATAAAACTTGATCAACTTTAGATGGGAATACTTGGTGAAAATGGTTATGAAAACCTTAGAATGATGGATCATTCTACTGAGCTGTTTTGACATGTGTTTCCGAAACACCCGATGATTTTGGGTGATGAAAATGTTGAGGCATGAGCCTTAGCCCTTTATAAAACTGATGGTTGTCTGGATGCGATACCATTCCAATTTTATCGTACAACCACAATACACGAAGATTGGGTAGGGCTTGACTGGAAACTTATATACCTTAGTATTAGTTCCCTCACGGCCAAGGTCTGAGCTGAGGCTACCTTGTGAAGATTCTCCACCTGTGCAGTACCCAAGATGACAGTTGGTCATGGTTGGGAGGCCAAACTCACAGGAGAGGTGCTTATACTAGGGCGTGTAATTGAAAGGTTAGGATTGATTATCCGCATACTGAGTATGGTGAATTCAGGATTTGTTCCTGACAGATGTATCAAATGTTGTGGTGAAAGTGTACAGTCTCTGCAGAGTGTCAAACTATTCGAATAGCCGCGTCCGCGGTTATGGACAGTTGGAGTGGCCATACTGTTCCCCCGTCAGACTTTTCAAAAGACTTGTGAAATGAATTGAGACTTTGACTTGACCACAACAGAGTTGTGGCATAAGATACAAGTTCCCATTTAGGTGTTATAAAACCTTAACTATCATTCATTGCTTCAAAACTTAGTAGAGATAAATCTGGCTTTTGCAAAACAACCCTAGAGCCTAGTGTCCTATTATCCAAAAACCATTTTTATTGTTAGTATTAGTTTGCGAGTACTTAAAGAGTACTCATGGCTTTGTCCCTATCTATTCCCACGACCAGACTATGAAGAGGAGTACCTGGAGGATGGACCTCAGGAAGGTTACGATAACTAGGATCAGCTCCCATCGTCAGCATTGCTTGTGACCCCGAAGATGGAGCTTCGCCTACACTACTGCTATTATTACGTATTCTGCTGCTTGAAGTTGTATTAAGAACTGGATCGTGAGATCCCTATTTGTGTAAGAACTTATGTACGGTTTGTAATGGATGATGTACTATGGTATCCAATTCTGTTATGTCTCGCAATAATGGTAATCCTGGGATTGCGATGTATGGCATAACAGGCATCTGGGATTAAAAATCCGGGTGTTGACAAGTTGGTATCAGAGCCATCCTGACCATAAGAGACCCTAGTTAGACTGGACGTTTGAATCAAAAACTTATTTTCAAAACCAAAGGAAGCAAATATTTACAAAAACTTATTCTCATTCTTATCCCTTTGATTCTTTCATGAAAATTCATGTTCCTCAAAAACTCTTGCAAAATACATAAAATTTTGACACACTTGATCACTCTACTAACTTACTCATCTTATATTATTTTAGATGGAAGTTAAGTACAACATGTTTTATCAGTTGGCGAAAGGAGGAGACCTTATCTTTGAGAGGGATTTGGACCTGCTTTCGGAACTTCTGGAGCGTCCGCACCCCGAGTTCTTCGGAGCTCAGCTCAATGATCAAGGAGGAGAAGATCTGCAGTGGCTAATTGTTGAAAGTCTCCGAGAAAGATTGAACCTCCCACTGCTGAGGGAATTTAGTTTACCTTGAGAGAGAACAACTAGCTCGATGGACTTGCCAGGGCCATGCAGGAAAGTCTTTCCCGTCTGTGTGGGCAGAGCATCAATCAGATCAAGGGAACTCGCTTTGAGTTTTGCCCGAGGCGTGATGCAAATGGACAACCACTGGAAGCACCATACCATCCCGAGCTGAAAACTCAATTGGATCACCTTAGCTTCATGATGTACGATCGTCAGCAGGAGTTGAACAACTGCCGTGACTACTCCAACCACAAGTATTTCATCATCAAGACGAAGGATCAAACCATCGCCATGCTAGCGAAGGATCGCAAGTCTCTCCGTTGTCAGCTCGACAAGAAGGAGCGCATCCTTGCCCGTCTTTGCCACCGCATCTCATCTTTGGAGGAGACCATCCACGAGAGAGACATGCAGTTGGAAGAAAGGGAGAATGCAGGAGAGGACCTTCGTGGAGACCCCTACTCCTATCTCAGCAATGATGATGATTTTCTGGAGGATCAGGCTATGGATTTCTTCACCGATGAGGATGATTTCGCCTTCATTGCTGATGATGAAGATGACGAAGCCACCGATTCCGAGGAGTAGTCGCACTTGAGCACTAGCGTAGTGAGTTGTATTCGGTCCCACTGGATCGTAGTTTTCAGAATGGTTCTTAACACCATCTGTTTTTCTTTGTTGTGGTGTGTGTTGTATCGTGTGCTATGAGTGAATGAATGAACGAGCAAGTTGCTAGAAAAATCTGAGTCAAACTTTAAAAAAATTTCAAAGACCCAAAAACTTAGAAAATTTCCCTCTTTTCTCACGTCTATCTCAATCTTCAGATGCCACGCGGAGGAAGTGGTTCATCCCTGGACCCGATGTTGCAGATTTTTCAAATGTTGACTTCTGACCGTGAAGCGGAAAGAGCGGAACGTCAAGCCAACCTAGCCACCCTGCAACAGATAGCCCTGCTAGCCCACAATAACCAAGGCCACGGAAATCAGGACAACCATGGATCTAAGCTCAAGAATTTCCAGAATACCAACCCACCTGTTTTCACTAAGTCGGAAGAGCTCCTAGACGCTGATGATTGGTTGCAAACCATGGAAAATAACCTAGAAGTAGCCGGAGTGGAAGCCAACGAGAAAGTTCTGTTCGCCACCCACTATCTAGCCGGAGATGCCAGAGCACGGTGGAACAGTATTCGCGCAATGACCGGAGGCCAGATGATGACCTGGGAGGAATTCAAGGTCAAGTTTAGAAAAACCCATGTGCCACTGGGTTTGATCAAGAGGATGAGAGACGAGTTCAGAGAGCTGAAGCAAGGAAGGATGACTTTAGTGGAATACCGTGACAAATTCTTGTCAATAGCTAGGTATGCCCCGTATGAGATGGACACCAAAGCCAAGAAGAAGGAAAGATTCTTGAATGGTCTGCATGATGAGATGCAGACGGTGTTAGTCAATATCCCCTTTGCCGATATTGAAGCCCTTGTAGACTCTGCCATCCAGATGGAAGGAAAGATCAACCAAGCCAACGAGAACCGCAAGCGTCGCATGATGCATCAGCCAGGAACCCATCAGACCCCAAAGTATCGCCCTAACCCATCTCCCGGATTTGCCCCAAGGACCAACAGATCCCCGATGAACCGTCCGACCTATCCCAACCGTGGAAACCCTATGCCCGGAGGAAATCACAACAACCCCGGCAACGCTAGCAATTTCAATCGTGCCCCACCCAAGTTCAACAACAACAATGCTACCACCAACACCAACACTGCCCCTAGGACTGGAAGCAATGCTGTGCATGTAGCAGCAAAGGACAGGTCGCAAGTGACCTGTTATGACTGTGGAAATAAAGGCCACTATTCCAACGAGTGCCCCAACAAGAAGAATGCTGCAGCCCCCATAACCAATGCCCCAACTCAGCAGCAGCTTCGTGTTCAGCCCGGAAGAAGATTTGCCCTAGGGAATTCACTCAACCACAATGGCCGTCTTTTTCTCATGCATGCTGAAGAAGCTCAGGAAGTGCCAGACGTCATGCCGGGTATGTTTTCTGTTAATTCAGTACTTGCAAGAGTGTTGTTTGATTATGGTGCATCGCACTCATTTATCACCGAAGAATTTGCATGCACTAGTAAAATTCAACCAACCAAATTGAAGCATGTCATGATTGTTCAAATTCCCGGATCAACCACCAAGGCTAGGCAAATTTGCAAAGCCGTCCCTATCCGAATCCATGGCATAGATTTTTATGCTAATCTGATAGTACTCGGAACTAAAGGTTTGGAAGTAGTACTAGGAATGGATTGGATGTCCAAACATAAAGGATTGATTGACTGTGCCAAGAAAGCCATAACCATGACCAGTACCGCCGGAATATCAGTCGAGCATATATCTGAAACCTTACCTCGTCAATTCAAATGCAACAAGAGTATAGCCCAACCTACCATTGACCAAGTCCGAATAGTCTGTGAATACCCCGATGTATTTCCAGATGTTTTGCCCGGTATGCCCCCAGATCGGGATATCGAGTTTATCATCGAAGTAATCCCCGGAATAGGACCCATAGCCCAGAGACCCTATAGTATGAACCCGTCGGAGCTCTAAGAACTGAAGAAGCCACTGGATTCCATGTTGGAAATTGGGTTGATTCAACCAAGTGCGTCACCTTGGAGATCACCTGTCTTGTTGTGGACAAGAAAGATGGAGGTAACCGTTTGTGTACGGATTATCGGAAGTTGAATGATGTCACCATCAAGAACAAATACCCCTTTCCCAAGATAGAAGATCTGTTTTATCAGTTGACCGGTGCCAAAGTGTTTTCTAAGATGGATCTTAGAATTGGCTATCATCAACTCAAGATTCGCGCAGTGGATATTCCAAAGACTGCCTTTGAAAGGTTCCCAACCTTTAATAAGGTAGAGATCCCTGTGTTTACAATGCTAGTCCATGGATCAATAGCTAGCATCCAAAGTTAAGATGTAATATCAAGAAACAAAGGTCATAATACAACTTTATAACCAGGAATAAAATAATTTATTACATCTTACATAGCTCATTTGGCTATCCCATTAAAATGCAGCAGAATATAACAATATCATGGGGTCCTTCATCTTCAAAGTACCACAGGCAGACATATTGGTTGTAGACTTGTAATCCTAATCAATAAACTTCTCTAACATCAAACAAACCTGCAACATAATAAGTTACAACCACAATGGTCAATACATTTGAATTGTATTGGCAAGTGATACTATGGTAGAATAGTGGAGTCTATCATCTATATGCATTTGGCTAAGTGGAGCTTAGGCTTGCTTTGCTCAAAATAGATTTTCCTTATCATTTGAAAACACTAAGTTTTTGCTTGACAAAAATCACCCAAGGCATCTCCCAATAGAAATTGGGATGAGGAGATTCTTGATAGCTTCCATGTCTTGATGCTCAAATTGTCCTTTACCAGGGACATGGCTAAGTACTTAGATTTTTCACTCTACAGAGGTTGTGCACTTTCACCACAAGACTTGGTTTCACCAAGACAAGATCTTTCAGAAGCCTTCCCTTAGACCAGAATGGACGCGTTCCAACCTATCAATCCCCTACCACCAACTGTCCATTTGGCTAAGTTATTCCAACATATATGATCCAGGCAGAGCCCATAATTCCAAGTGGCTGCACTTGAAGCTTCTCAACATTTGACATCTCAAATATCTTTGTTCCTGGGTGGCCATCCACAAGTGAGATACACAAGGTAAACCATAGAAATGGGCCTTGTGAACCACTCAACACAAACCATTCCTTCCATTCCACTGAGGTGATTCATTCACTTAGTTGTTTTATTAAACAAAACATAAGTCCTTGACTTAGAAATATTCCATAGTATGAATATATATTCCACCCTTGTTTTCTACTAGCTAAGCTAAACATGATAGTAGTAGGAATCTTAACTTAGGAAATTCTACTAAGGTTACATCTACTAGGATTTCCCATGGCATAGTTTATACTTAGCAATATTCCATGCAAGCCCTACTTAGAAATATCACTAATGCATAATGAAAATAATGGGACAAAAGTATGAAGCATCACTTGCCTTTTTGGTAGAGAATATAAGTTCACTCCTTGATCTTTGCAATATTCACACTCTTGAAATCACTACAATTCAATCAAGCAAGCAATATTTCAATCTACCATTCAAGCAACATCACATAAAATAATAGAAACAAAACAATGCATGCAAGCATGCCAAACTTTGTTTTATTTACAAAAGTGGTTTATAATTGGTTATAAACATTATAAAACACTTATTGGACATTTTATAAAGTGGCAAAACTATTTGTAAAAGATTTTACCTATAAACCATTTTTAAACCAAATCATTATTTTATGTGGTTGAAAATGCCTTTATCAAAGTAGCAATCTTTATAGGGTTCACCAAATACATTTTTAAATCATAAAACTTGGTGTTTGGGATCAGAGAGTTTGAATCAAAACTTTTCCCAAAGGTTTTCTCCAAAAAGCATTTTTAAAAAATAAACAATATTTTTATTTGACTAGAAATGGTTTAAATCAAAGGTTTATTCTTTTGCTTCACCAAATATATTTTTGAAACCACAAATTGATTACTATGGTCAGTAGGTTCAAAACAAACTATTTGCCAAAGATTTTGTCCCCAAAATCATTTTAGAACAAATTTTATATTCTAAACATGCATACACAAGTTTCTGCAAAAACAATCAATTTAACAGAATCATTTTAATAAACAAAGTGCATGGTCAGAAAGTACTTGTTTTGCTGAATCCATTGATATAAAATTTGCAAAATTTGGATGTGTGGTTTGAAAGTTATGAATTTTTCAAATTGGAACATCTAATAGACAAGTTTCTTGTTTTTTAAACAATCACATGCCACGCGTCGTGTTGCTATTGGTCTGTACTGCTTAGTGCGGATCGACAGATGCGAGCCGTTGGATATAAGTGTAATCATGCGGCTAAGAGGCTCTCGTACCTGTAACATCCCTAAAATCATATTTTCAAAGTTTGCATATCATTCATGCATGCATATAGATTTGAGAACAATTTCAAAGTCTTTTTAGAAAAATAGAAGCACAAAGTGCTATGATTTTATGTGAGCAGATTTAAATCAAATGGCCATCCCCATTTGAGAGTTTGAATGACTTTTAAACACTAGCTTGTTTGTCTCCCTTATAGAAAGTATTGAGTGTGGTGTTAACCAAGTTTTACAAATTGGAAATAATTTCAAAAACCATTTCCCAAATTTTGCAAATCAAGTGCCAAGTCTCTGTTATTTTTTTTCCAAGATTGACCAAGCCCTTGCAAAGCAACCACATGTTTTTGTGCCCATTTTTGAGACCACTTCTCACTTCAACAATCCCAAGAAAATTTGAAGTCAATGGAACTTGAATTCATTTGAAAATCAATTCAGAAAATAGAAACAGAAAAAGAAAAAGAGCAAACAAATGAAAAGGGCCTAGCACCACCAATCGAGCCCAGCATCTAAACAGGCCCAACTAGCCCACCCGGGCCATTCCTTTTCCTTCCGCACGCGCGAGCACACCCACTCAGCCACTGACAGCCAGACCCCACACCCCCTCTGCTAATTTCGCTGACAAGCGGGCCCTCTCCACGTCAGCTTCGTCTTCCCCTGATTCCGCGCACGACCTCCGCCGCTGCCCGTTGCTGCACTAATTTCGCGAGCTTAATTGGCATTGATGCAGCAAGCGTTTCTTGTCGAGCCTCTGGCTATAAGATCCCCACATCCTCGCGACCATTTCCCCCCAAACAATTTCGCCTTCACGCCACCAGGCTGCCCACAACTCGCACGACGCCGCCGCTGTTCCGACGACTGCGCCGACGAATTCCGGTGAGCCCCGTGTTCCCCTCCGTCTCTAGTTCATGCTAACAAGATCAGCGAGTCTTTGCGCACCTACTGACACTCCCATTTGCCCTCGCATGATCCGTAGCTCCACCAACGTCGACGACCGGCCGCCACCGTTCTCTGCACGAACTCCGGCGACCTCCCTCCGTAAGTAGCCACCGCCCCTTGCCCTCTGACTGGTACCCCTAGAATCTACATCGTTGTGCGCATCTAACAGTACCCCTATTTTGGCTTAGCGCGACGAGGAACCTCGCCAACGTCGATGACTGACCGTGCCCGACGTCTGCCTCTACTCCGACAAGAAATCCTCGCCGTGTCCATGCACCCCTCGACGAACCATCGCCACCTTGAGCATCGGCAGCATCCTGCGATTCTGGTAAGCGCCTCCTTTCTTCCCCGGGCGACCTAGAGCGCCAACACCGCTGCTGACCGACGCGCCGCCTCCACCCGCCGCCGCTAGCGCCACTCGTTTCTGGTTAGGAGATTCTTAGCCGTCACATCCAGATCTAGCGCGTAGAAATAGTTCACTTAATGAAGGGGTATGGATAGATCTGAGCCGTGCAACGATAGTTAGATCCAACGGCGCGGAAGGGTGATCCAGTGCGAACCGGTACGCACCAATAGAAACTTGACGCGTGTCTAGGGATAGATTCAAAATTAGAATTCAAATCAGATTTAGATCCAATTTTCAATTGGCTATAACTTGAGATTTCCACGTTAGATTTTTGCAAATTTTATACCGTTGGAATCAGTGAGTCAAGCCCTTTCTGTTTCTGCAATGTGTTTAACAAAAATTTTCTGTTAAAATGACTTTGTATGCAGAAACATATTTAGGTCCATTTTTAGTATAGATTTTGTTTAGCAAATTGTTTTAGGGCTAAATAAGTTTGGTTAGCAAACTTTTTGACTTTGTTATGTTTCTGTACCTTACACTTGCTTGGTGAAGTTTTTCAAAATCATCACTTAGCATTTTCTTGCATGCATGCATTCATATTTTTGTTTGTATATGAATTGTATGTAATTGTGTGCTACAAATTTTGGTGTAGATTTTGCTAGTGACTGTGATTGTGAAGAGTGCTACTCTCCCCATTACCAAGGCAAGTGATACTTCATGATATTTCCACCCTTTTATTTTGAATAAGCATTAGAATTATTTTTGCTAAGTCTTGCATGCTACTTTTGCCAAATGCTATGTTGGGAAATCCTATGTAGTTGTAGAATTGTAGGATTGCTAGGGATTTTCCTAAGTTAAATTACTATGCCATGCTTAGCCTAGCTAGTAGAAAACAAGGGTTGGTAAAGTATGTACATGCTATGATGAAAATAATTCTAAGTCTTTTGGACTTATGCTTTTCTTAATAAAACAACTAAGTCAATGAACTTCCTGGGTGGAATGGGACTTGAATGGTGGTTTTTGGGTGAGTGGTTACACAAGGCCATGGATATGGCTTGTGTATCTCACTTGTGGTATGCCACCCAGGAACAAAGGGATTTGGAGGCCAAGTGTTGAGAAGCTTATAGTGCAACCACTTGGCAATATGGGCTCTGCCATGATCATATTGGTTGCTAGAACTTAGTCATTTGGACAGTTGGTGGTAGTGGGATGATAGGATGGAACGCGTCCATTTGACTAAGGGAAGGCTTCTGAAAGGTCCTGTCTTGGGAAACCAAGTCTGGTGGGGAAAGTGCACAACCTCTGCAGATGGAAAATCTAAGTACTTAGCCAAGTCCATGGCAATGGACAACTTGAGCATCAAGACATGGAAGCTACAAGAATCTCATCACTCCAACTTCTAAAGTAAAACTTGTGGGTGAACAAGGGTGAAGGACCCCAATGTCTATTGGTGGATTCTTGGGAAAGTTTTTGACAAAGAAAAACTTAGAGATTTCAACTAATAGGAAAAACCTATTTTCAAGCAAAGCAAGCCAAGCTACACTTAGCCAAAATGCATATAGTAATATAGTCCACTTAAAATCTACTAAGGTATCACTTGCCAATACTATTCCAAAGTATTGACCCACTGTGGCTGTAACTTGTGATGTTGCAGGTTACTCCGATGATGATTAGGAGTCATGAGTCTACACTCAACATGCTTGCCTGTGGCACATGATGATGAAGACTTGTGTTTATTTACTTATTCCAAAACTCTTGTATTAGGCATGTGGCCATGAGTTGTAAAAGACTATGTTTTATCTCTGGAATGGATGTAATAAATGACCTTTGTATCTGTGTACTTCATCTTAAACTGTGGATGCTAGAAATGATCCAGGGACTAGCATTGCAATCACAGGGATCCTTTTCCTTTACAAAGGAGGGATCTTACAGATGGTATCAGAGCATTGTGTTGCCTGTAGGATTTGTAAACCCTAGATTGGACAAAAACCCTTAGTAAAATAGGAGTTGTATTTGTTCCAAAACTTACTTACAAACAATCTTGTAAACTCTTTCCTCAACCATTTTGGTTTCAACTCTACCTCTCTTCTATTTCAACTTGATGGAAAACCTACCCCATGGCCAAAGACTACACCATGTGCAATGGACTTCTTCAACATCTACAGCCCTAATGACTTCAACTTCTTCAACTCTAATGACTTCAACATCTTCAGCATATTTACCAAGGACTTCCAACTTGGATGCCACTAAGGATAAGAATGAGATACCCATATATGCTTAACATGCACAATACATCACATAAACAATCGCCAAGCATGCATCAAAATAACAAAAGTTCAACAACCTAATCAACAAGTTTTGAAAGGTAAACACACCAATAGCAAGCCATACACATGTTGGATGGTCATTGCGCCTCAATAATCAAAACATGGTAAATAAAAGGTAATTGAGTAGGCATCACTACTCCTCTGCATCAACCTCCTCATCAACAAGTGTAAGACCTGCATTCTCCATAGCGGTCTTGTATTCCTCGACATTGGTAGTCAAGGCCTCTATCTTGGAATTGAGAGCCCTATTCTGTGAACGAAGTCTCTCAATCACAGTCTGCTGATGCTCGATCTCGAAGTCCTTGGTCTCTAGTTCTGCAGTCATATCTCGAATCCTCTTGTTCCTATCTTGGACTCTTTTCTCTTGACTCTTGAACTTTCTATCCTGACTCTCAAACTTGGCCTCCATTTCCTTGACTATCTCATCTTGCTCCGCGAAGAGCTTGTCCTTCTCATGAAGCTGCACCTGGAGCTCGTCATTGCTAAGCATGACGTTGGTCCTATCAGTATCTAAGTGCCTAAGAAGAACCTCTAAGTCCTGGAGGTATAGACGACTCGGCTCTGCCGTCTCTCTAGCAGTGTCCTCGAAATCAATGGCCTCACCATCCTCATCACGTCTACCGAAGGCGTGGAAGTGAGTACCTCTAACCTCCCAAGAGTGTCTCCCTAACATACGCGCAAGTAAATCCTGCATGACTACCTCTAGGACTCTCTCCCTGTCATCATGCATGAACTTGAAAATGATTGCCTCCGTGGTAGGCTCAGTCTGGCGTCCTGGCTGATTAACCTTGAAGCCCCAAAGGTCTTTCCTCTCAAACTTGGTGACGGGAAGCACCATGATGCTAGGAAGCGGAAGATTGAGCAGACTAGTGAGCTCAATAAGTCGAGTGCCAAAACGAGTTCCCTTGAACTCTTCAGCCGTGCTGATAGTAACAGTAGGCATATCTATTTTATAAGATAGAAAAAAAAGTTAGAATCAACACAATTAAAGACAATTCACAAGACAAGGCATCACATGCATATCTTTGACAATCAAAACACAAGTCATGGCATACATAAAACCATTACAAACATCAAAGGTTCAACTTATTTTAGACAACAGTTGGAAAATAAAATGATAAATGTGGTGGTCCAACTAACGAAGTACGTTACAATCCCATCCCACTTGCCAAGTTGGCTAACAGGGCATCCCTAGATGCAATCTGTCGATCCTGATCACATGACTCCATTGCTAAGTCTATGATGTCCTCACTTAAATGTTGGTTGGTAGCCTCTAACTCCTGGGTATGCTTCTTTTCTTCCCTAAGGTCATTCTGAGTGTTCAGAATTCTGCACTTGATTCTATCACCAAGTTCTTTGATGGCCTTCCAAGCTGCATCCCTTGCTGAATCAAAGAATGTGGTGTGCATCACTGAGTTGGTGACCATGTAGAATCCTGATTCTTTGTGGTTGTCTTCCTTGTTTTTATACAAGTGAAGTTGCACCCACCAGTACTCAACTCCTTCATCCATCACAGGAAATCCTTTGTACACAGCTGCACCATGTATTCCCATGGAAACCATGAGGTCCTTGAGAGCCTTGGGGAATTCTGTGTCACATTCAAAGTCATAGTCATGAGTGTTCCCTTCCTCATGGCTTCGTTGATGGAGTTCATCTACAAATAGAGATGACAAAGAAGATTAGAAAAGTTTACGAGAAGAAAAAGAAAAGGGTGGAAGTTGTTGAAAAAATTTCCTTAGTGGTTTCCAATCCTAGGGTCATAATCCTACAGGCAACACAGTGCTCTGATACCATCTGTAAGATCCCTCCCTTTATAAGGTAAGGATCCCTGTGATTGCAATGCTAGTCCCTGGATCAATGCTAGCATCCACAGTTTAAGATGAAGTACACAGAAACAAAGGTCATTATTACTTATCATTCTAGAGACGAACATAGTCTTTTACAAACTCCATGGCCACAGGCCTAATACAAGAGTTCAAATATATAATAAGATAAATAAGTCTTGATCTAAATGTGCCATAGGCAAGCATGTAGAGTGTAGACTCATAACCCCTAATCACCATCAGAATAACCTACAACATCACAAGTTACAGCCACAGTGGGTCAATACATTGGAATAGTATTGGCAAGTGATACCTTAGTAGAATTTTAGTAGTCTAGATACTATATGAATTTTGGCTAAGTGTAGCTTAGGCTTTCTTTGCTCAAAATAGGTTTTACCTATCAGTTGAAAACACTAAGTTTTTTTTCTTTGCCAAAACTTTCCCAAGGAACCACCAATAGAAATTGGTGAACCTTCACCCTTGTTCAACCACAAATTTTAACTTAGAAATTGGGATTAGGAGATTCTTGATAGCTTCCATGTCTTGATGCTCAAGTTGTCCAATACCAGGGACATGGCTAAGTACTTAGATTCTTCCATCTACAGAGGTTGTGCATTTTCCCCACAAGACTTGATTTTCACCAAGACAGGACCTTTCAGAACCCTTCCCTTAGACCAAATGGACGCGCTCCAACCTATCATCCCGCTACCACCAACTGTCCAAATGGCTAAGTTATTGCAACCTATATGATCCAGGCAGAGCCCATAATGCCATGTGGCTGCACTAGAATCTTCTTAACATTTGGCCTCTCAAATCCCTTTGTTCCTGGGTTGCTTTCCACAAGTGAGATACACAAGGTAAGCCATAGAATGGGCCTTGTGTAACCACTCAACATAACCCATTCTTTCCATTCCACCAAGGTGTTTCATTCACTTAGTTGTTTTATTAAGCAAAAACATAAGTCCAAAGACTTAGAAATATTTTCTCATAGCATGAATATATAACCACCCTTGGTTTCTACTAGCTAGGCTAAGCATGGCATTGATAAGCATCTTAACTTAGAAATTTCTAGCAATTCTACAACTACTAAGTTTTCCCAAGCATAGCATATATATCAAAATATTCATGCAAGTCTAGCAAAATATTTCTAGTGCATAGCTGAAAAACATAGGAATAAAATCATGAAGCACCACTTGACTTGGTAGGTTGGGGAGTAGCAACAATCCTCACAATCACAATCACTATTTGCACCAAAATCTACACATAAGATAATGGCACCAAATCACATACAATATATATACAAACAAAAATATATGAATGCATGCAAAATTCCATGTGATGATTTTCTACACCAAACAAGACAAGTGCACAGTACTGAATCTTTAAAAAGTTCAGAACTTTACAATTAAACTTTATTTGAACAAAAAAACATTTTTCAAATAATTACTATACACAAATTATGCCTACAAATGTTTCTGTAAAAACAATCATTTTAACAGAGGAAAAACGTTAAACACATTGCATAAATGGAAAGGATTTTCTCTCCTGATTCCAATGATATAAAATTTGTCAAATTTGGACGTGGGAATCAAAAGTTATGAATTTTGCAAGTTTCAACATCTAATAGATCTAAATTCTGATTTTAAATCAAACCTATAGACACGTGGCGTGTTCTGATTGGTTGATACCGATTCATGCGGATCGACTAACGTGGACCGCTCGATCTAATTTAAATCCCACGGCTAGATCTAATCCATACCCCTTTGTTTAAGTGTTCTATCTAACACGTTGGATCTAGATCCAACGGTGGCCGATCAAACGACCAAAGCCTGGCGGCACGCGGTGACGGTGAGCGGCGGCGCGCTCTGTCTACGGCGTCGTGGTGGCTACAGAGGGGGCTGGGGTCGTCGGAGAGGCTTACCAGAATCGCAGAAGCGTGTTGGAGCTCAACGCGACAGTGGCTTGTCAAGGGGCGCGCGGACACGGTGGGGATTCCTCGTCAGAGTAGAGGCAGACGTCGGGTACGGCTGTTCGTCGTCATTGCCGGAGTTGTAGATCATGCCAAGGTGAAACAAGCGTTGGGTTAGGTGCGCACGAGTCTGGCAAAACGTGAGTGTCAATAAGAGGGACGGGGGTGGTCGGAATTTACCAGAAGGGGTCGCCGGAGTTGTGCCATGCTTCGGCTGCTTCCAGAGGTGGATGGTGGTGACGTTCTAGGATGATACATAGGAAAAGGAATGCATGAAAAGATGAGCAAGGGCATGTTGATCACGCCCGCATGAAACAGAGACAGGGGGGAGGACGGTGCTCACCGGAATTGTTCACCGGAGGTCGTCGGTACAGCGGCTGTGCGAGCAAGATTGTGGGCAGCCTGGTGGCGGAAATGGTGCCCCGAGTGAGGGGAAATGAGCGGAGAGGGGAGGGGGTTTTATAGTCGGAGCAGGGGCGGAGATTATGCACGCATTCATCGTCATTTAAGCAGATTAAAGTCGCGGTAGTGAAGGGGGGAGGAAACGGGCGGCGACGGCGTCTGCGCGCGGAGTTTGGGGAAGAAGTTGCTGACGTGGAGAGGGTCCACCAATCAGTGACTGCGGGGTGGGTCTGTGTCGCGTGAGAGAAAGAGCGAAAAACCCCGGGTGGGCTTAGTGGGCTAGGTCTGCTGTTGGGCTAAAAGTCTGGCGCCGGCCCTTTTTTATTTCTTATCTCTTTTTCTTTTTCTAATTCGATTTTCTAGAATCAATTTCAAATGAATTGTAAAAGTATTTGAATTTCAAATCTTTCTGGCCTTTTGCAATATGGATCCTGTGTAATTTGAGTATTAAACCATGCTGCCTTGCTGGACTTGCATGGTCCTTTGGAGATTTTTAAAATTAACAGTGCCTTAGCACATGGTTTGATGAATATTTGATAATGGTTTTAAAACTTTATTTGTTTTGGAAATTTTTGTCCAAGCTTAACACCCAACCAAACCAACATAAGAGCAAACAAAACTTGGTTTAAAACAATTACATTCTCATTTAAGAGTGGCATTAGATCAATGCATGCTCACATAAAATAATAGCACTTAGTGCTTCTATTTTCTAGAAAGGAGTTTTGAAATTGATCCCTAAATGATATGCATGCATGAATGATATGCAATCTTTGAAAACATGTTTTTAGGGATGTTACAGTCGGGTAAACAATTAAATACTAGGATTTTAAAGTAAATCATTGTTATTTGACAATGATGAACCGACTTGCAAAGAAGCGATTATGGGCCCTGACTCCGTCAAATGGCTTGAAGCCATAAAATCCGTGATAGTTCCATACACGAGAAATCAAGTTTTGAACTTGGAAGACCCTATGGAAAGGTTTAAGATCTTATAGTCATAAATGGATCTGTAAAGAAATAGACATAGATGTTTTACATCTATGAAATAGTCGACATGTCGGGAAAGAGTCCACGACAATGTTCAAAGAGTTGACTATGACAAGATCTGATCTTTCATTAGCGATATTTAGTCTAGACGGATTAATGTAGCAACCACTACATATAATTTTGTTATGTGGTGGTTGAATAAAAAACAAGTTCTTCTAATAGAATGGTTACCTAGGACGTGTACATGACACAGTCCAAAGGGTTTTGTCAGTTCAAAGGATGCTAAAAGCGTATGCAAACTTCAATTATTCAAGTAAGCATCACGGAGTTGGAATCTTCACCATGATGAAACTGGTAAAAGAGTTTAAATTCATCGGAGCCGATGAAGATGCTTGCATTTGCAAGAAATTAAGTGGGAGCGCTAAGACATATTTCTATTACATTATGTGGAAGAAATATTGCTGATTGGAAATGATGTATCTTTTATAGACACAAGTTAACAATTTAATCTCGATGAAAGACTTAGGCAAAACCCGAATATTTGGCATCAATGTCTATATGGATAGATTGAGACGCTAATATGGTTGTGCCAAAAGTACATAGATGAGATATTGAATGAGTTCAATCTAGAAACTACAATAAAGGTTCTTGTCGCATATGAAGGATTGAATCAAGATTCAAGTGTTTTTGACACTTGGTAAGTGAAACAAAGATTCAAGTATTTTTGATACTTGATAGGTGAAATCACAAAGAGTATTTTATGAATCATACTTTGATATGTAAAAATCCATATATGTCGTATGATCTAAATGTTACGAGCATATACCAGAATAATTCATAAAGATGATCATTGGACAATAGTAAGGATATTCTTATGATATTTTGGAAGAGATAAGAATATATTATTTTGTAGAGGTGACAGATAGATAGATAGTTCATTCTAAAGTATTACATTGATAATGGTTTTGTCACAAAGTACAAATTAAGTTTATCTCAATTTAAACTATGGGTGGCACAATGTAATGGAAAGTAAGTTCCATACTGTATTTGGATGAGTTCCAAAGTTAAGACATTGTGACAGATACTACAACAAAAGGCTAAGTATATGACTGCTATTATAGCAGCAAAAGAGGGCATTTGAGTCAAATAGTTTGTTATCAAACTAGGTGTAGTTCATAGTGGGCTGGTACTATGAAGATATATTATGCAACAATTATCGACATAGTTTAATCCCAAAGGAACTAAAGGTCTCACCAAAAAACCAAATTTATACAATGCCAACTCATTAGAGAATGAGTGATGCGTAGAGATGCAAAGACATGCAATTACACACGGACCTGAAAGTGTCGGATCCGAAGATCAGTTGACCACTAGCAATCGTGTAAATACAACACCGGAAAGCCATAGGTGTTGAAGGCACAAAGGTTTGAAACTAGATTATTGCCTCTAGTGCAAGTGGGAGACTGCTGGAGATTTGCCCAAGAGGCAATAATAAAGTGGTTATTATCATATATTTATGTTTATGATAAATGTTTACATCCCATGCTATAATTGTATTTACCGGAAACATTGATACTTGTGTGTTTTGTAAACATAAAAGGGTCGCTAGTAAAGCCTCTTGTTAAACTAGCTTTTTGATTAATTGATGATCATGGTTTCCTGATCCTGAACATTGGATGTCATTAATAACAAGGTCATGTCATTAGGATAATGATGTGATGGACATACTCCTATAGTAAAGTGTAGCGTAAGATCAAGTCATTTAAATAGTTCACTTCCTATAAGCTTTCAAATACATAGTAACCTAAATACTTCGACCATGAGATCATGTTAATCACCATCACCGGATGGATGCTTTGATGACATCAAACACCACTTCGTAATTGGGTGATTATAAATGTGGCATTGAGTGTTCGGAAAGTATGTGTTGAGGCACATGGATCAAGAGTGGGATTTTTCCATCCATATGATGGATAGATATACTCTGGGCCCTCTCGGTGGAATGTCATCCAATTGTCTTTCAAGCATGTGGCTAGCTTAAAAGGGATCACATATCACAAGAATGAGTAAATAGTACTTATCAGTAACGAGGTTGAACTAGGTATGCAGAGATACCGACGATAAAACCTCGGATAAGTAAAGTATCGCGAGACAAAGGGAAATTGGTATCGTATGTAAATGGTTCATTCGATCACGAAGTAATCGTAGAAATATGTGGGAGCCTTATGAATTTCCAGATTCCTCTATCGGTTATTGATCGGAGAAGAGTCTCGATCATGATTCACGAACCGTAGGGAGACACACTTAAGGATTCAATGTTGTTTAGTAGATATGGAATGTGAGTAAGAGACTGAATGTTGTTCGGATTCTCGAATTGGATCTGTGATATCACGAGGAGATCCAGAATGGTCCAGAGAATAAGATTCATATAAGGAAAGTACAATTCCGGAGTTTGGGAATGGTTTCGGTGTTTTCACCGGAATGTTCTAGTAGGATCTAGAAGGTCCACCTATCCGGAGTGGGAAGGGTACCTGGATGTGTCATGACAAAGTGGAATAGTTACATCATGTATTAGGTCACTTGGCTGGGCAATGGGAAGAGAAAAATCAAACTCTAGTTTGAAAGTCAAATGCCAATTTGAAAAAAGTCAAATCCCAACATGGTTGCCTAGTGGAGGAAGGGAAGGAGTCCTACCTAAGGGAGGATTCCTCCCTCTCCCTTGCCTCCAGCCACAAGGTGGAGTTTGGGGAGGAATCCCCTCCCTAAATCTCCCCTCCCTCTCATAAATAGAGCGGAGGGGCACCCCCTTTGCCCCACAAAAGAAAGCCTAGGTCGGCCGCCGCCCCCCTCTCTAGTTGCGGCCGATCTAGGTCTCTTCTAAATAGTCATTGTCTAGATAATCACTAGCCGCTGGCTACCTCCAAACCTCGGCCCTCTAAACCCTAGATCGTTGGGGATCCCTCTACTCCATCATACCCGCTCGGGCTTAGGCGAAGCCCTGCGGGATCTCCCCTCTACTTCTGACACCACGCCGTCGTGCTGCCAGAATTGTGAGGAGGGATCTACAACCTCCGCTGCCTGCTGGAACAAGGGATAGGAAGGTCTTCATTGAGTACCGTACGTGTGACTGACTATGGGAGCGCTGCCAAAATGCGGCGCCGGAAGGATCGTCTTCGCGATCTTGAGATCGGCAAGTGAACGACTACATCAACCACGAGAATCCGATCTCGTTAACCGCTTTGGATATTTGTAACATCCCAAAACTATTAAACATGGATCATCAAATGCTAATCATCAAAATTTAGGGTTAACAAAAACTTTCCATCTCAAAATATAAAAGCACTCATATGTATGTGTAGTTAAAATTTGGATTCTTTTGAATTGCCATGGTTTTGTGTTTCTTTGCTTGTAAAATGATTCTTAGGTGAAATAAACATCATCTAAATCATTCCCAAACTTTTCCCAAAGACAAACAACTCAAAATGAACAAATGATGTGAATGGTCATTTTTGCCAAATTAACTCTCATGCCTACTTTGGCTATTCCAAGCACTCAAAACTTAACAGAAACATGTGTGGATCTTTGCACCCCTTGTTAGTACTCATAATGAGGTACCAAGGCCCAATTTGTGATCTTCCAAAAACATTCAAATGCTAGGTTTAAATGACAGTTTAAAATTGAATCTATCTCTTATGGGAAGATCCCACTATTTCAAAAACCACTCAAACAAGCTCAATATTCAAAACCCAAGCACCTACAGAACCTCAAGCACATGCCTAGCACACCCACCAAAAATCTTTTCAAAATTCAAAAAGAAGTTTCTTGCGGCCATTTCATCAAACACTTGGTAGGCAAATTTAAACCAAATCAAATTCATTGTTTTTAATAGTGTTTTGGCCTAACATGTTCCCTCTCTAGCTAACAGCAACCATTTAGTAGATCATCTAGCCTAATTGGAAACCCCTAGCCTCACTTTAAACTGGCCATTGTCATCAATGGTGAGCAAGCCGAGCACACCTCGCCGACCAACTTGGTCACCGCTGCAGCAGACCACCTCCCCCTCTCTCTCCATGTCTGGGAGCTAGCCAGCACTTCACCGCCACCCACTATCCCCTCCCTAAGCCAAGGAAAACCATTGACCACCGAGCATGCTGCGCGCCCAGTGCCACTGCGACATGCCGAGCACGCGCCATAGCGCCGCACCCGGCATGCGTGCACACGCTGCCCCTCGACCACAGCCCGTGCTCACCACTTCGCCATGACCCAAGGAACACGCCAGACATCCCCATTCGCCTCCCCGTTCCTCACAGCCACCGCTCGGCGTCGAAGACGCCGCCTCTGCCGCTCAGAACGCCAGCCTCGCCCGACCGTTTACCACCGCCCCTAAGCCCGCATTGAAGTTCTAGAGCACCGCCACCCTCAGCCATGCCGCTAGCAGCCCGTAGGAATGTTGCCACCGTCCCCTGCCCATCCCTCTCGGTCTCGCCGTCGAGCCTATAAAAGGAGGCCACCCCCAGCCGTTTGAAGCGCACCATTCCACTCCCCTCACCTCACTGATCGTTCCACCCTCTAGCCGGAGCACGAGGAGAAGCAGCACGCCGGAATTGCACCGGAGCAGGCCGCATCTACAGGAGAAGGGCGCCGTTGATTGCGACCACCCCTAGAGCTGCCCCGACCATCCCTGATCTCCCCGTCGACCACTCGTTCGTTTGCCCGCCTCACCGTCGTTGCTGGAGCCCTGGTATGCCCCCTATGCACCCCCACTGAGCTGCTAGGATTTGAGCTCTCCGGTGACATGTTCATCGTCGACGACGATCCCCAGCCGTCGATCTCCCTTCTAATCCAATGACCCACATAGCCCCGTACCGCTTCGCGCGTTATGATCCACTGACTGGTAGACCCCCCTGTCAGCAAAGCCCCGTGCTGCGGAGCGACACTGGGCCGGCCCATTAACCTCTTCCGCGCGACCCAACCGTTTGAATTTAGATTTTTCTATTTTAGTTCAAACACAGTTCTGTACATAGATTCAAAAAGCAACCCAGCTCGATCCAATGAACCAAATTGCATGAAACCAAATTTGTTAGAAAGGTACTAAAATTATTAATCCAAGCTTGTTGGATTCAAATCATTTCGATCTGTAGATCAACCTTGGTAAAAATAACAAGTCAGAATCTTTTCTACATTCAAACATTTTTCAAAATTCAACCATAAGAGCTTTGGAGTTGATTCCAACTCTCAAAAATCACATTTGATCATACCTTTCAGAATATATAAAAACATATGGGTTTTCTTACAGAAATAACATTCAAGTAACAAAAGAATGCCACATAGGCATTTCTAGTCACTTTATTTATTTAAAATAAAAGGTTAAACCTAATTGTGACACCACTTTAAATCACATTCCCATGTACTGAAATATGTGGTGATGACATGTGTCAACATGATCCCATGTTTGAGTTGGAGAATATTAAATCTTAAGTAATTTTTCAATGAGTAGAAATTACTTTTGTCAAATTAAAATAAATAAGACAAATGCTTTAATCTTGTAATGATAGGTGATGATGCTAGATCATCTATAGTACACCTTTGTGTGATGAGTGAAAATAGTTAAGTATTGTTTGGTGATTGTGCACCTCGTACTTATTTATAGACGCTAGTACCGGCCAAGGATACGAGGAGGAAGGAGGATACTACGAGGAAGAGGCCGAGGAGCACTTCAACCACTGCTCTGCACAAGGCAAGCCAATACTTAAAACCTTGCAAGCTAACACTTGCAACTATGAAAATTAAATAACCTATGCAATGCATTAAGCATGCTTGGTCAGACACATTTGATGACACCCCATCCTAGTTTTACTTGCAAGCTTTATACTTTATTTCTTTAACAAAGTTTTCTCTTAGAGTTTACATAGTGAATTGTAGACACTAGAAAGATAATGGAAGGTTGCATAAAGAGCATTAAATTTGGCCTAAGTTAGATAATCTTGATGTCATCCTAAGGCATGAGATTGAACTTAGTTAACCTCCACTTGTTTACCACCCCTCATTAGTACTTAACCCCACTTGTAGATGCTAGTGCTAAGCATAAAACTTGATCAACTTTAGATGGGAATACTTGGTGAAAATGGTCATAAATACATTGGAATGATGAGTCATTCTACTGAAATGTTTTGACATTTGTTCCCGAACACCAGATGATTTTGATGATGAAAATGTTGAGGCATGAGCCTTAGCCCTTTATAAAACTGATGGTTATCTGGATGAGATACCATTCCAATTTTACCGTACAACCAAAATACCTGAAAATTGGGTAGGGCTTGACTAGAAATTTATATACCATAGTATGGGTTCCCTCGCGGCCAAGGTCTGAGCTGAGGCTACCTTGTGAAGATTGTCCACCTGTGCAGTACCCAAGATGACAGTTGGTCATGGTTGGGAGGCCAAACTCACAGGAGAGGTGCCTATACTAGGGCGTGTAATGGAAAGGTTAGGATTGATTATCCGCATACTGAGTATAGTGAATTCACGATTTGTTCCTGATGGATGTATCGAATGTTGTGGTGAAAGTGTACAATCTCTACAGAGTGTCAAACTATTTGAATAGCCGCGTCCGCGGCTATGGACAGTTGGAGTGGCCATACTGTTCCCCCGTCAGATGTTTTCAAAATGACTTGTGAAATGAATTGAGACTTTGACTTGACTATAACTGGGTTGTGATATGAAATTCAAGTTCCCCACTTAGGGGTTATAAAATTTCAACTAGCTTTATTTGCTTCTGAACTTAGTAGAGGTAAATCTGACTTTTTGCAAAACAACACTAGAGCTCAGTGTCCTACTACAAAAACCCCCTTCACTTGTCAGTATTAGTTTGCGAGTACTTAAAGAGTACTCATGGCTTTGTCCCTGGCTATTCCGTGACCAGACTATGAAGAGGAGTATCAGGATGATGAAGCAAAGAAGGTTACGACAACTAGGATCATCTCCCATCGTCAGCATTTGTAGCATCCCAGTTGTCTAACACCTGTAATGCTACTTGTTCTAGTAATAAAAAGGGCCACTTCCAATATATAATTGTTGCATCATCATCATATCATGCTCATGTCATCATACCACCTTGCATTTGAGCATCATATAAAACCCCTTCTTGTTTGGTTCTTATCTCATGTGCATTATTAATTGTATTTGCATCTTGATATTGTATTTGGTTCTTGATATATTGTTAAATGCCCAAGTTGATTTGGGGCATATCTCTTATTGACTCCATCACCCTTTTCTTCACCACCTTGTAATTCCACCATCCAACTAATATGAGCTTGGCATTTTATTGTGGTTACCTCTAGCTCATGTGGGTTGGGTGGATTCCACTCATCATCTTATGCTTGGCCTTTGCCCACCTTTTGGGAATGCAAGGAATAATGCCACATGACTTTATGTTGTTTTCACAATATGAATGCATGGCATTTATTGATTGCATGGGCCATGCAGAACCACCACCTCCAAGCCATCTGGTTTTTATTTTGCAATCCTGGGAGTGGGTCTTTTCTCTCATCTTACCCTCTCCTTTCCTTTGCTTGATCTTGTCTTGGACTTGTTTAAAACCCTAGCTCTCACCCCTCCCTCTACCTCTCTAGCTAATCTTTAAAACCTAATCCCCTAATCCCCTTTTCCCTTCCATGCATGATCATGTGATCATGTGTGCTTTCTCTTATGTTTCTTGGCCTCTTTTTGCCTCTCCTTTTAGTCAAACCACATATTCAAAACCTCCTGGTAAAAAATGCTCCAAATATTTTGAAATTATAAAACTAGTTTGAAAATTGAAATAGAATAAAATAACAAACAAATGTGAAAAGAAACAGGAAATTATGCTAGAGAGAGAGAGAAAGAAGCCAGCCCAGCTCACCTTTCAGCCCACCGCAGCAGCCCAGGGAAACCTCCGCTCCTCCGGCCCAACTCGCCCCTGGCCCGATACCCCTTCGATCCCCCTGTTCACCGTCTTCCTGCCGTCGCTCTCCTCTCTGCAGCGCTCACGGCTGCGAGCAGGTGGCCGTTTCCCCGCCGTCAGCCACGTCTTTCCCTCCCCTTCTTATCCCCAAGCCGCGGAGTCCCCCCTCGAACCCTAGCCTCCCTCTTCCCTTTCTCTCCGCCGCCATCCCCGACCTCTGCTTCCATCCTTACCACCCTGCCCGAGAGCTGTGGCCAGGAGCGCGTCGCCGTGTCGCCGCCATGGTCAACGTCGAGGCCACCTGTCTGCGGGGATCACCTCTCCGTGCTTAGGCCGTCCCCAGCAGACGGCAGACGGACCACCGCCTGGAGCCACCCCCCCCCTAAGACCCTCTGGCCGCGTCAAGAGGACCTCACCGCCGGCAATTCATCCTGGACGACTCCCCGGAGTTCCGGGCCACCATCTGCACCACTTCCAGCGTGAATCGATCGCGGTGAGCGCCCTCTTCTCTTTTCCTCCCCCTAGCATCGTCCCGCTGGCCAGAATCCGCCCCGACACCGTCGATTCCCCAGCCGCGCGCTCGAGTTGAGTCCGTCAGTTTCGTCAGTGGAGCGCACCTACAGCCTCCCCCTATGTTCAGCGCCTCGCCCCGCCCGCTGTAGTTCTCCGATGGCAGAGCTCCAAACACGGAAGTCGTAGGCTTTAGTCCCTTCTACAACATTGGTTTTTACGGCGTCCCCCAAAACCCGAAGTTTGGCTCGCCATCCTCCTCCGAAGTGGCGCCACCCTCCTGTCGCCGCTGTTCAGGGTGGATGAATCCGTCCGTCAGTTGCGACTGATGTTTTCGTCCTCTGTTCATCCCCTTTTCCCCACCAGTGCAGCCAAGGTCCGGCGATGACCCCTTAAGGAAAATTGTAGCCTGAACATCCCTCTCCATTTGCGGTTTTTGCGGTTTGGCGAAATTCGCAACCAGGTGCTCGCCATCTTCGTTTGAATCTGGGGTCAGCTAGCAGCTTCTGCAAACGCAACACTTTAGTTTCGTCAGTCCCGCGAACCTCCTGGACGCTTTTCTATTTAAGCCCCTAGGCTTCCTTGGCCTCAACCGCAGCCCCACCAGACCCCACCGTCAGCCTCGGCGCGCTTTTGCAGCTTAGCCCCTGGGGTTTCCGCGTCTCAACCCGCGGTCCCCAAGCCCGCCACGTGTCCCCCACACGCCCCAGCCCAGTCAGCGCACCTGGCCCCACCCTGTCATCGGCTGCGGGTAGGATCCGGCCGGGTGACAAAGTCCAGGAGCCTTTCTGTTTTAAATTTCAAATCTTTTCAAATTAATTCAATTCAAATCCAAAATACAAATCTGTTAAAAACTAAATAAATTCATAACTTATTCCTGGTTTAGAATTTGAATTCAAACCTTATATGAAAAATGATTTGTTTTTGAATGTACATTCAAATCTTTATTCAAATTTTTGAAAAATTAATTTAATTAATCAGCCTTTGATTTTGACTTAATTTGACCAAGTTTGACTTAAAAATAAAATTAAATTCATAATTCCAAATAATACAAATAATATATGTTTCTGAATCAGAAAAATGTAAGAATTTCAAATATGCTATTCAAATTACCTTTTGCACGTTTAAAATCCCAAGTTGAATTAAATTACAACAAATGCCACTAGAACTTAAATAATTAATAACTTTTGAAATATAACTCCGAATTTAACAAATGATATGTCTAAAATGATCAGCTCGACGAGACCTTTCTGTTTATGCTACCCATCACTTCAATTGCAGCATGCATCATATAAATATAAAGTATACAGCAACTATTATGACAATAAAATGTGACCAAACCTTAATAAAATGACTTATTCTTGTATACCACACCTCACCCATGCCATGCTACTTTAATGCCATGCAAATTGTGCATCATTCATCATGACATGATTGTTTGCTTGACGCATCTTATTCATATGCTTGTGCTCTATATTCATGTTGGCCCTTGTTTGTTTGGTTTTTCTCGGATAGACTCTGAGCAGGGAGCATATCAAGAGAACCAGGAGCACTACCCAGATCCGTCTCTCGCTTCCACCGAGCTGCCAGGCAAGCACTACCACATGCTTGCATACAGACAGTACCTATTGCCTCTATCTTATTCTTGCATCATGGAGTCGCGATTGCATTAAAATGAATCCCAAGTATTGCATAGCCTTTACTTTTAAACCCCACCAAGCTTGTTCCTCCATCCCATGAGCCATTACTACAGGAGTTGTTTGAGCCATGCGAGTCGTAGAACAGCATGTGTAGGGTATGTGAGTGTCTGATGGATAACGAGGTACCTAAACAACTTAAGTGGCACCGGTGGGCAATATCTGCTATTTGGTTTTTCCTGCTCACTTGTGTCCCGTAGGACCCCGAGTACTTGAAAACCTGTTCCTTGAATATTCGCGCTATCCACATCCGGGAGGCTTATGGGACCCCCTGAGCCAGAGCTTGATTCATTCTTATTTCTTGGGGCCACAAACTAGTTTGAGGTTTTATTTACGATCCTGTACTTATGCCATGCTTTACTGCTTATTTACGATTGTGCGAGGAGCACACTGTACTGTTTAGGTAAGAGGAGTGTTTTCGCGGTATCGACAAGCCCAGCCACACTTTCGGGTTCCCAGTCGTTTACAGCCTCTGGCGCAAACCTTGAGTCCGTCTCGGAGTCAGCTAGCTTCGTTGCGGGTCTACTCAATGGGGTGGCCCCCTGAAATATTTCTGAATCCTGTGATTGCTTTGTCGTGAATGCCTCGTTGGGTTTTGATTTGGTTTTTCTGAGGTTGATCGAGTGTGTGTTGCTATTTGTGCACCCCTGCAGGGTAAAACTTTCTGAAAGCCGTGTCCGCGGTTATGGACGACTTGGAGCACAGTTTCTCGATCATAGACAAGCATAACTAAAGTACCGCTTTTAACTTGACTAAACAACTGACTAGTAAATAGTGCAACACTCATGGAATGGTTAATAAAATTGCCAACGGATGGGGGGTTGTTCGTCCGCTTCCTCGTTGGTAAGCGAGGAGGAGGATGGATCGGATGAAATTACTGTTATAACTGTTGCCATTAATTCACGGACATCCGTCTATCACTGGTTAGGCGGATGGTTAGCGTTTATCTATAGAACTGCTAGGGTTTATCTTTTGCTGCAATTGCGTCACCCCAGGTTGTGTCCCCTTTAGAGGCATAAAGACTTGCTGAGTACCCTTAGGGTCTCACACGATAAATTATTGGTTCAGATGAACAGGTACCCCCGCAGGACGGATACTGGGTGGAAGAGGCTGATGATGTGGGCAACGATCGTTCAGTGTAGAGATTCCGGGAACGGGGATCCGTGAGATCTGTGGTTGGGATGTGCTTATTTCTATGGCATCTTATGCCGATTTGCTTCTTATCCGTACTCGGACTTGTTTGCCGCTTCCGCATGATACTCTGATGTGTGTTGTATGAGGAAGTATCCTAAAATATTAGATCTATCTAGGTCATTCGAATCTTGCCGTATGGCGTTGCTATATTTTCCTTTCTTTCTAGATGGTATGGCTCTGATGTACTCTTGTATGGTGGCTTGCATACATTCTCATTTGTGTATGTATTTGATCCCTTCGCCTGCCGATTATGCCGCCCGTACAGGTCCCGATGAATTGGAAGTGGTTGGGACGGCCGAAAGGTCTACCCGTGAGTGGCTTTTGGGGCCCCACCGTACTATTTCAACCACTACCGTTCATACAGGCTTGTAGCTAGGAGCGTAATTCACCGAGGTAGTTACAATTGGTATCAGAGCCATCCCGACCTTCAGGGTCTCAGCCAGACGGTCGTTGTCAGTCTAGCAAATATTTTGGTAGTTATGTATACTAGGGAAAAACAAAACGCGAGAGTAGGACTGCTTCCATTTTTCTTCTTAACCACCCACCCACCCTATTCTGGTAAGGAAGTGCAACGTTTTCAATCCTCTTCTCAAAATTCAAACTAGGATTCACGTGTTCTGGGTTTCCGTAGTACCATAGGTTGTGTGTGTGTGTGTAATCCCTTGTCTATCTGTTGCATCCAAGTTGTTATCTAATCAGCCTTTGGTTATCAACTGTTGGTACATTCCATACCGACAGGCTTTTGCAAACCGACGCAATCTGTCTTACTCCTTGTATCCGACGCTATCTTGTTTGGGGTGTTCGTTTCCATAGTTACCAATTTGTAGGTTCAACGTGAGAAGAAGGGGTTAGGATATGTGTTCCACTTGTTCATGTGCGAGGTAATGATTTGAGTGCGGGATGGAGTCGCGACCATACCACTACTTTTATCATTCGCTTTTGTATATTGAATCGGTAGAGTCACTAATCTTAATTCGTTAAGTAATTTTGCGCATCTATTGGTATTTTAATGCTGAAATTTGTGGAAATTTTTTTTCTTTGATATATTTGTGTACCACACTCCTTTTCAGTCGTGTGCGATATGCTTAATATCTTTTAGGTGCTTTGAACTTTGTTGATATTTTAATATCATCTTAGTAAATTGTATCCTTTAATCTTGGTTAATTCCATCTTGGTACTATGTTGGATTATTATCATTCTCCATTATAGTACTGACTTGTGTTTTATATCAATCTCAGGATGGCTCCACCACGCCGTTCAGATGAGGACATACCACCGGAGTTGGGGGCCGCATTGTCAAACATAGCTAATGCCTTGGCAGCAATGCAGCAGAACCAGCAGCGCTTGGAAAAAAGCGTCAGAAGAAATGAGTTTGCTCCACTCCCTCCACCTCCCAAGCGAGGAGACATCAAGAGCTTCCTGAAATTCAACCCTCGCCAGTTTGATGTTTCCGATCGCCCACTGGACGCGGATGATTGGCTGCGTGAGATGTCAAGGTTGCTCGAGACTGCTGATGTTCCTGAGCAGGAGTGGGTCAAGTGTGCTACTCACCTTCTGAAGGGAGATGCAGCTCTTTGGTGGGAAAATTACTTGAAGGCAAGCTGCACTGGTTTCCATCCAACTTGGGAAAGGTTCACTGCAGCTTTCAAAGAGCAGTTTCTCTCAGAGATTGTCATGGAAAGGATGAAGGAAGCTTTTCTCAACCTTAAGCAGGGAAATGATAATGTCAACACCTACATCAGGAACTTCATGAATCTATCTCGTTATGGTGGCGATGAGGTATCTGATGACAAGAAGAAACAGAAGAGGTTCAGGCAAGGGCTCAATGCATCGATCAAGTATGCAATCACACATGCAAGGCCGGCATCTTTCCTGGAACTACAACACACAGCTTTGCAAGAGGAGGCAAGTCGGCAAGTGTTCGAGGAGTCCAAGAAACACAACAGGGATGCATCAAGCTCTTCGGTTATGGCAGCTCCTTCTAAGCGGCGTGTCTGGGTTCCTAACACCCCACCATCGCTCCCAGCTTCACCAAGACCTGCAAGTTACGCGTCAAGGCCACCAAACTTCACCACTGCGGCTCCCAGGGGCTACAACAACAACTACCCGGGAGCGCCTGGCGGAGTCCCTGGCTATGTTGCTCCACGTCCACATGGTGCTTGTTTCACATGTGGAGATCATGGACATCCCAACTGGAACTGTCCGTTGAAGAACAAAGCTCTCCCTCCACCCCCGCCAAGATCTGCAGCAAGCTCTCCTACGGTTCGTGCACCACCACCTCGGGCTCTCAACATCAACACCAAGCCCGGGTCTACGGTTGCTCGTGCCAATTGTGTCAACGCCGCTCAAGCTGAGCATGCACCTGGAGTTGTGATGGGTATGCTATCCGTTAACTCAGTCCCTGCACGAGTTTTGTTCGATTCTGGTGCATCGCATTCTTTTGTTTCCATCAAGTTTGCTTATGAGAATGGGTTAACATTGGTTCCTCTCCTCAAGCGGTTAATGGTCCTTTCTCCTGGAGCAAATATGGCAGCTTCTAAAATCAGCCATGGCAACCAAGTTGAGATTGGTGGCTCTTTGTTCTCGGCTTCCTTAATTGTTCTGGGCAATTCTGACATTGATGTCATCTTGGGCATGGATTGGTTGACGGCAAATGCAGCTGTGATTGATTGTGCTGAACGCTCGGTTTCTTTGAAGATTCCTGAAGGCCATATAGTCTTTTCTCCAAGTCTGACTCCTGCTGTCCAGCTTTTCTCTTTGGCGGCTCTGAATGATGATGCTATGGAAGCTATTCAGAGAGTCCCAGTGGTCTGTGAGTTTCCGGATGTTTTTCCTGAAGAGTTGCCGGGTATGCCTCCGGATCGTGAGGTTGAGTTCGTAATTGAGCTTGAACCTGGAACGGCTCCTATCTCCAAGCGGCCTTATAAAATGGGTCCTGCTGAGTTAGCTGAACTCAAACGACAGCTTGATGAACAAGAGAAGTTGGGTTTCATTCAACACAGTACTTCTTCTTGGGGTAGCCCAACAATCTTTGTGAAGAAGCGTGACAGAACTGATAGACTTTGTGTGGACTACCGGGCTCTCAATGATAAAACCATCAAGAACAAATATCCCCTTCCGCGGATTAATGATCTCTTCGATCAGCTAGCTGGAGCTGTGGTATTCTCTAAGCTGGATTTGAGGAGTGGTTATCACCAAATCAAGATTCGCAAGGAAGATGTGCCTAAAACAGCTTTCACCACCCGCTATGGCCTGTATGAGTACACGGTGATGTCTTTCGGTCTCACCAACGCACTGGCTACCTTCTCGAGGCTTATGAACTCGGTCTTCATGGAGTACCTGGATAAGTTCGTTGTGGTCTATCTGGATGACATTCTGGTCTATTCTAAGTCCAGGGAAGAGCATGAAGAACACCTGCGGTGTGTCCTAAACAAGCTGCGTGAGAACCGCTTGTATGCAAAGTTCTCAAAGTGCGAGTTTTGGCTGCCTGAAGTAACTTATCTTGGCCATGTCATCTCTGCCAAGGGCATTGCAGTCAACCCGGAAACTGTGAAGACAATTGTTGAATGGCTTCCTCCTGTTAATGTCAAAGAAGTGCGGAGTTTCCTCGGTTTGGCTAGTTATTGTCGTCGCTTCGTTCAGAACTTCTCGAAGATAGCGAAGCCTCTTACCGATCTCCTCAAGAAAGGCAAGAAATACCTGTGGACTCCTGCCTGTCAAACAAGCTTTGAGACACTCAAAGAGAAGCTCACTTCCACACCAGTCTTGGTTCCTCCGGATACATCCAAGCCGTTCCAGATATTCTGCGACGCCTCTTTGCAAGGATTGAGTGCGGTCCTTATGCAAGAAAAACAAGTGGTTGCTTATGCCTCTCGACAGTTGAAGACGCATGAGATCAACTATCCCACACATGACCTCGAGCTAGCAGCAGTTGTCTTTGCTTTGAAGCTATGGAGGCACTACTTGCTTGGCAACCGTTGTGAGATCTTTTCTGACCACAAAAGTTTGAAGTATATCTTCACTCAGCCTGATCTCAACCTTCGGCAGAGGAGATGGATCGAAGCAATCAATGACTTTGATTTGACCATCAACTACACACCGGGCAAAGCTAATGTCATGGCAGATGCTCTCAGCCGCAAAGCTTATGTCAACAACCTCATGATGGAAGAGCAGCAGCCCCTCTTGTGCGAGGAATTCCGCCACCTCAACCTGGAAGTTGTGGAACAAGGGCATCTCCTGAACCTTCTGGCTACTCCTATCTTGGAAGAAAAGATTCGTTTTCGTCAGCGTGGTGATCCGCACACCAGAAAGATCACCTCCCAGCTTCAGCTTCCGAAGTATGAGTCCTTCCACGTGGATGATCAAGGCACGCTTTTCTTCGACCACCGGATGGTTGTTCCAAACTACCCTGGTTTGAGAGAGCAAGTTCTCAAGGAGGCGCATGATTCTGTCCTCTCTATCCATCCTGGCAGCACAAAGATGTACATGGACTTGAAAACACAATATTGGTGGCCTGGTTTGAAACGGTATTGTGCCAAGTATGTCTCAGAATGTGATGTCTGCCGCAGAGTGAAGGCTGTCCATCAGAAACCATTAGGTCTTCTACAGCCATTGAAACCTCCGGAATGGAAATGGGAGAAAGTAGAGATGGACTTCATCACTGGCTTTCCAAGGTCGCAGAAGGTCAACAATGCAATCTTTGTTGTCATCGACAGGCTTTCTAAAGTGGCTCATTTCTTCCCCGTCAAGGAAACAATTTCTGGAATTCAGTTGGCTGAGCTCTATATCAACAGGATTGTCTCTCTGTATGGGGTTCCGCTTGAGATCAGTTCAGACCGTGGTAGCATCTTCACTTCCATGTTCTGGGAGAGTTTCCAAAATGCTTTGGGAACAAAGTTGAACTTCAGCACAGCTTACCACCCTCAGTCGCAAGGACAAGTTGAAAGGATCAATCAGATTCTGGAGGATATGCTTCGTGCTTGCGTCATCTCTTTTGGCATGAAATGGGAGGAATGTCTTCCTTATGCTGAATTCTCCTACAACAACAGCTTCCAGAAGAGTCTGAAGATGGCACCATTCGAGGCTCTCTATGGTCGCAAGTGCAGAACTCCGATTGGTTGGTCAGGTGCAGGAGAAAGAATCTGGTTTGGCCCTGATATCGTAACTCAAGCAGAGGAGAAGGTGCATATCATTCTTGAGAACCTGAAGATTGCTCAAAGTCGTCAAAAGAGCAACTATGACAGGAAGCACACGAACATGGTGTATGCCCCTGGTGATCTCGTGTACCTTCGTGTCACTCCCATGAAAGGCACACACCGTTTTGGCATCAAAGGAAAGCTGGCTCCTAGATACATCGGTCCTTTCAAGATTCGTGGTAGAAGAGGAGAAGTCGCTTATGCCCTGGAGCTCCCGGAAAAACTCAAATTCCATGATGTTTTCCACATCTCTCAGCTCAAGAAGTGCTTCAAAGATCCCGGCAGGACCGTGGATCATGAGCTAATCGATCTCCAAGAAGACCTGTCTTATCAAGAACACCCCACCAAAATCCTTGAGACCGCAGAAAGAAGGACTCGCAACAAGTCCATCAAGTTCTGCAAGGTGCAGTGGTCACACCATTCTGTTGATGAAGCCACTTGGGAGCGTGAAGATGAACTCCGTGCCAACTATCCTACCCTCTTTGTGTCTTCTTCTTCTTCCTAGAATCTCCGGGCGAGATTCCTGTTAGTGGGGGAGAGTTGTAGCATCCCAGTTGTCTAACACCTGTAATGCTACTTGTTCTAGTAATAAAAAGGGCCACTTCCAATATATAATTGTTGCATCATCATCATATCATGCTCATGTCATCATACCACCTTGCATTTGAGCATCATATAAAACCCCTTCTTGTTTGGTTCTTATCTCATGTGCATTATTAATTGTATTTGCATCTTGATATTGTATTTGGTTCTTGATATATTGTTAAATGCCCAAGTTGATTTGGGGCATATCTCTTATTGACTCCATCACCCTTTTCTTCACCACCTTGTAATTCCACCATCCAACTAATATGAGCTTGGCATTTTATTGTGGTTACCTCTAGCTCATGTGGGTTGGGTGGATTCCACTCATCATCTTATGCTTGGCCTTTGCCCACCTTTTGGGAATGCAAGGAATAATGCCACATGATTTTATGTTGTTTTCACAATATGAATGCATGGCATTTATTGATTGCATGGGCCATGCAGAACCACCACCTCCAAGCCATCTGGTTTTTATTTTGCAATCCTGGGAGTGGGTCTTTTCTCTCATCTTACCCTCTCCTTTCCTTTGCTTGATCTTGTCTTGGACTTGTTTAAAACCCTAGCTCTCACCCCTCCCTCTACCTCTCTAGCTAATCTTTAAAACCTAATCCCCTAATCCCCTTTTCCCTTCCATGCATGATCATGTGATCATGTGTGCTTTCTCTTATGTTTCTTGGCCTCTTTTTGCCTCTCCTTTTAGTCAAACCACCTATTCAAAACCTCCTGGTAAAAAATGCTCCAAATATTTTGAAATTATAAAACTAGTTTGAAAATTGAAATAGAATAAAATAACAAACAAATGTGAAAAGAAACAGGAAATTATGCTGGAGAGAGAGAGAAAGAAGCCATCCCAGCTCACCTTTCAGCCCACCGCAGCAGCCCAGGGAAACCTCCGCTCCTCCGGCCCAACTCGCCCCTGGCCCGATACCCCTTCGATCCCCCTGTTCACCTTCTTCCTGCCGTCGCTCTCCTCTCTACAGCGCTCACGGCAGCGAGCAGGTGGCCGTTTCCCCGCCGTTAGCCACGTCTTTCCCTCCCCTTCTTATCCCCAAGCCGCGGAGTCCCCCCTCGAACCCTAGCCTCCCTCTTCCCTTTCTCTCCGCCGCCATTCCCGACCTCTGCTTCCATCCTTACCACCCTGCCCGAGAGCTGCGGCCAGGAGCGCGTCGCCGTGTCGCCGCCATGGTCAACGTCGAGGCCACCTGTCTGCGGGGATCACCTCTCCGTGCTTAGGCCGTCCCCAGCAGGCGGCAGACGGACCACCGCCTGGAGCCACCCCCCCCCCCCCCCCCCCCCCCGAAGACCCTCTGGCCGCGTCAGGAGGACCTCACCGCCGGCTATTCATCCTAGACGACTCCCCGGAGTTCCGGGCCACCATCTGCACCACTTCCAGCGTGAATCGATCGCGGTGAGAGCCCTCTTCTCTTTTCCTCCCCCTAGCATCGTCCCGCTGGCCAGAATCCGCCCCGACACCGTCGATTCCCAGCCGCGCGCTCGAGTTGAGTCCGTCAGTTTCGTCAGTGGAGCGCACCTCCAGCCTCCCCCTATGTTCAGTGCCTCGCCCCGCCCGCTGTAGTTCTCAGATGGCAGAGCTCCAAACACGGAAGTCGTAGGCTTTAGTCCCTTCTACAACATTGGTTTTTACGGCGTCCCCCAAAACCCGAAGTTTGGCTCGCCATCCTCCTCCAAAGTGGCGCCACCCTCCTGTCGCCGCTGTTCAGGGTGGATGAATCCGTCCGTCAGTTGCGACTGATGTTTTCGTCCTCTGTTCATCCCCTTTTCCCCACCGCTGCAGCCAAGGTCCGGCGATGACCCCTTAAGGAAAATTGTAGCCTGAACATCCCTCTCCATTTGCGGTTTTTGCGGTTTGGCGAAATTCGCAACCAGGTGCTCGCCATCTTCGTTTGAATCTGGGGTCAGCTAGCAGCTTCTGCAAACGCAACACTTCAGTTTCGTCAGTCCCGCGAACCTCCTGGACGCTTTTCTATTTAAGCCCCTAGGCTTCCTTGTCCTCAACCGCAGCCCCACCAGACCCCACCGTCAGCCTCGGCGCGCTTTTGCAGCTTAGCCCCTGGGGTTTCCGCGTCTCAACCCGCGGTCCCCAAGCCCGCCACGTGTCCCCCACACGCCCCAGCCCAGTCAGCGCACCTGGCCCCACCCTGTCCCCCACAAGTCCAGGAGCCTTTCTGTTTTAAATTTCAAATCTTTTCAAATTAATTCAATTCAAATCCAAAATACAAATCTGTTTAAAACTAAATAAATTCATAACTTATTCCTGGTTTAGAATTTGAATTCAAACCTTATATGAAAAATGATTTGTTTTTGAATGTACATTCAAATCTTTATTCAAATTTTTGAAAAATTAATTTAATTAATCAGCCTTTGATTTTGACTTAATTTGACCAAGTTTGACTTAAAAATAAAATTAAATTCATAATTCCAAATAATACAAATAATATATGTTTCTGAATCAAAAAAATGTAAGGATTTCAAATATGCTATTCAAATTACCTTTTGCACGTTTAAAATCCCAAGTTGAATTAAATTACAACAAATGCCACTAGAACTTAAATAATTAATAACTTTTGAAATATAACTCCGAATTTAACAAATGATATGTCTAAAATGATCAGCTCGACGAGACCTTTATGTTTATGCTACCCATGACTTCAATTGCAGCATGCATCATATAAATATAAAGTATACAGCAACTATTATGACAATAAAATGTGACCAAACCTTAATAAAATGACTTATTCTTGTATACCACACCTCACCCATGCCATGCTACTTTAATGCCATGCAAATTGTGCATCATTCATCATGACATGATTGTTTGCTTGACGCATCTTATTCATATGCTTGTGCTCTATATTCATGTTGGCCCTTGTTTGTTTGGTTTTTCTCGGATAGACTCTGAGCAGGGAGCATATCAAGAGAACCAGGAGCACTACCCAGATCCGTCTCTCGCTTCCACCGAGCTGCCAGGCAAGCACTACCACATGCTTGCATACAGACAGTACCTATTGCCTCTATCTTATTCTTGCATCATGGAGTCGCGATTGCATTAAAATGAATCCCAAGTATTGCATAGCCTTTACTTTTAAACCCCACCAAGCTTGTTCCTCCATCCCATGAGCCATTACTACAGGAGTTGTTTGAGCCATGCGAGTCGTAGAACAGCATGAGTAGGGTATGTGAGTGTCTGATGGATAACGAGGTACCTAAACAACTTAACCTGAGTAGTAATGGGATAACTAATGAAAGTGGCACCGGTGGGCAATATCTGCTATTTGGTTTTTCCTGCTCACTTGTGTCCCGTAGGACCCCGAGTACTTGAAAACCTGTTCCTTGAATATTCGCGCTATCCACATCCGGGAGGCTTATGGGACCCCCCTGAGCCAGAGCTTGATTCATTCTTATTTCTTGGGGCCACAAACTAGTTTGAGGTTTTATTTACGATCTTGTACTTATGCCATGCTTTACTGCTTATTTACGATTGTGCGAGGAGCACACTGTACTGTTTAGGTAAGCGGAGTGTTTTCGTGGTATCGACAAGACCAGCCACACTTTCGGGTTCCCAGTCGTTTACAGCCTCTGGCGCAAACCTTGAGTCCGTCTCGGAGTCAGCTAGCTTCGTTGCGGGTCTACTCAATGGGGTGGCCCCCTGAAATATTTCTGAATCCTGTGATTGCTTTGTCGTGAAGGCCTCGTTGGGTTTTGATTTGGTTTTTCCGAGGTTGATCGAGTGTGTGTTGCTATTTGTGCACCCCTGCAGGGTAAAACTTTCTGAAAGCCGTGTCCGCGGTTATGGACGACTTGGAGCACAGTTTCTCGATCATAGACAAGCATAACTAAAGTACCGCTTTTAACTTGACTAAACAACTGACTAGTAAATAGTGCAACACTCATGGAATGGTTAATAAAATTGCCAACGGATGGGGGGTTGTTCGTCCGCTTCCTCGTTGGTAAGCGAGGAGGAGGATGGATCGGATGAAATTACTGTTATAACTGTTGCCATTAATTCACGGACATCCGTCTATCACTGGTTAGGCGGATGGTTAGTGTTTATCTATAGAACTGCTAGGGTTTATCTTTTGCTGCAATTGCGTCACCCCAGGTTGTGTCCCCTTTAGAGGCATAAAGACTTGCTGAGTACCCTTAGGGTCTCACACGATAAATTATTGGTTTAGATGAACAGGTACCCCCGCAGGACGGATACTGGGTGGAAGAGGCTGATGATGTGGGAAACGATCGTTCGGTGTAGAGATTCCGGGAACAGGGATCCGTGAGATCTGTGGTTGGGATGTGCTTATTTCTATGGCATCTTATGCCGATTTGCTTCTTATCCGTACTCGGACTTGTTTGCCGCTTCCGCACGATACTCTGATGTGTGTTGTATGAGGAAGTATCCTAAAATATTAGATCTATCTAGGTCATTCGAATCTTGCCGTATGGCGTTGCTATATTTTCCTTTCTTTCTAGATGGTATGGCTCTGATGTACTCTTGTATGGTGGCTTGCATACATTCTCATTTGTGTATGTATTTGATCCCTTCGCCTGCCGATTACGCCGCCCGTACAGGTCCCGATGAATTGGAAGTGGTTGGGACGGCCGAAAGGTCTACCCGTGAGTGGCTTTTGGGGCCCCACCGTACTATTTCAACCACTACCGTTCATCCAGGCTTGTAGCTAGGAGCGTAATTCACCGAGGTAGTTACAGCATTGCTGTGACCCTGAAGATGGAGCTTCGCCTACGCTATCTTTATTATTACGTTATTCCGCTGTTTGAGTTGTATTAAGAACTGGATCATGAGATCCTTATTGGTGTAAGACCTTATGTATGGTTTGTAATGGATGATGTACTGTGATATCCAAATCTGTTATGTCTCGCAAAAATGGTAATCCTGGGATTGCGATGTATGGCATAACAGGCATCTGAGATTAAAAATCTGGGTGTTGACAATATTCAAGGGTTAGTACTCTATCAACTCGTTGCACCAATCTAGTAGATAGATCTTGGCTTCTGTGTGTTCATGCGATAGAAATTTTTTGTTTTCCTTGCTATGAAACCCACAGATACGTGCTGACGGGTGGGGGCCAGGATACACGTCGGACCCGCCATCCATCTCCCGCTGACTTGTGGGCTGCTTTTTCCCCTGATTGGGTGGCCAGTGCAGGCAATGACAAATAGGGACGTTCTGTGGGGCCATCGAAGCCAATGAACGATGGGTCTGTCATGTGGGGCCATCGAAGCCAATAACCGATGGGGCTGTAATGTGGGGCTAGAGGGGGGTTTTTCATATTTTCCATGTTTTAACTTGCAACTTGCATATTTGCCATTTTGTATGTCACTGGCATGTGGTGGAAATGTGACAAATATGCAAATTTCAAAGAAAAAGTTCGGTATGTGGGGCCATCGAAGCCAATGAACGATGGGGCTGTCATGTGGGGTCGTCGAAGCCAATGACCGATGGGGCCGTGATGTGGGGCTGGAGGGGGGATTTGCATATTTGCCACCTTTTATGTTGCGACTTTCATATTTGCCATTTTGTGTGTCACTGACATGTGGTAGTCATGTGGAAAATATGCAAATTTCAAAGAAAAAGTTCGTTCTGTGGGGCCATTGAAGCCAATGAACGATGGGACCATCATGTGGGGCCATCGAAGCCAGTGACCGATGGGGCTGTGATGTGGGGCTGGAGGGGGATTTGTATATTTGCCATGTTTTACATTGCAACTTGCATATTTGCCATTTTGTGTGTCACTGACATGTGGTGGTCATGTGGAAAATATGTAAATTTCAAAGAAAAAGTTTGGTAGATATGGAAAATTGGCAAATATGCAAAACTCCCGGAGCAGCTACTCCCCCAAACAATGACAGTTGGGGTCGTGTATGACACACATGAGGTCGGCTCTCTCTCTCATCCGCTCCTAGCCCCGAGAAGCTCATATCACACCAGCGGACAGAGCAGCCATTGTTGGCGCGTCGGTGGCTCCGTCCTATGGTGGCATCGGACGGAATGTCGCGCTACACCTCAACCACGGCTCCGACACCTGTTTCTTCCGCACGCATTGTACATTGAGGCAGTACCGACCGTAGGCAGGTCCTCCTCCAACGACGACCGGGATTTTTTTTCGCCGCCATAGCTCGACGCACGATCGCAGCAATTGTTAATAGTGCTTGGTAAGACCTCCGCTCCTACTATGGCCATCCTAATCGATTCGGTTCCCATAATTTTCTCAATATTGCAGGGGTAAATTAGTCTTCAATGTTTGATCGTAACGGGTACAGCGGCGAGGGTGGGGATTTGATCATGTCGTGGCCACATTCTCCTTCTCCTACCACGTCGAAAGTGCAGGTACCTCCTTCTCTTTGTACTACCATTAAATTTGAAGTGCCGCCATGGACTATCGGACTGATATTAATTGGGTTTGTTTTGGGATTGTTACAGTGTGCTATGCAGGCCGATGATCCATGGTACATTGAATACCAAGATGAATCAACCAAGTGGTCTAGCTAGAGGATGGATTTGGAGGAGATGGTTGCCATTTTAGGTGATTAATTGGCCCGTAAAAAGTTTTTGATATTAGAGCTGAAGCATACTGTCGGGGAAGAAAATAAGAACTCGAAGCTTATTCGCAAAGAGAAGTTGACATTTGAGGTTGATATTGCCGTATCCGATCAAGTCGTAGAAAATCTAAAACATGCACTTCAAGCGAATGGGAAGGATAATAGTAGATTCATGAGGGCAGTTTTAGTAGTTGTCATCCCCGTCCTAACAGTTACACTATGGGGTTGTGGTGAAGGTGTCATGTTCAATTATTAGTTGAATTGATAGGAAATTTAGATAGCAGAATTTTTATTCAATGGATGGTTGTGAGTTCCTACTAATTTAGTCACTTTGAGGTCCCAAAGTTGTCAAGATAATGCATTGTGGGGCCTGAGTTGCTTGCCATTGGATATAGCTGCCCATAGTTAGCGTGCCAAATGCCTAGAGGGTCAAGTTTCGGGCCCTATTAGTTATGACTGTTGTGTCGCTACCATCGTGGCTGCCATGTAGACTTGCAGCGTTGACGGCAGCATCCATTCCCTGTTCTTCTTGACGCCGCATTTTTCTTCTCTAGAGAGGCGATCTTTCAAAGAAAGTACTACTCCCTTCGATCCAAATTAGTTGACTCACATTTGTCAAGATACGGATTAATCTAATCCTAGTTCATGTCTAGATACAATCGAATCTAGACAAATCTAAATCAACTAATTTGGGTCAGAGGGCGTATTACTTATGAATGAGTTTTAGCCATATCCCTCCAATCCATATTACTACTTGTCAATGAAATGAATGTATCTAGACATGTTTTAGTGCTAGATGCATACTCCCTCTGACCCATATTAGCACTAAAACTTTACTAGTATGGGTCGGAGGGGATATCAAATTTATTTCAATCATACATATGTTTTAAGTCGCAGAATTTTGGTTAAAATTGGGCTCAAATTTGTCCCAATACTAAGTGGACGTTGATCTAGCCTCCCTTCCTGCCGAATCTATCTGGCCACGAGGTACATCCTACCTTCACCGTCGAAGTGCACCTCAACGTGCCAGCCGTGGCCGCGGCCTGCCTCCCACAGCATCGATTCAAGAGGGCTTGATCTGCGTCGTCGTGGTGATGTTGCGGGTGATGGCTTAAATCGTTGTCGCATCGATGACCACTGTCGGCACCGCCGTCACCTCGGTGTATTTTAGACGCTTAGATCCTCGCCTCGGTGAACAGGAGTGAGAGAGACAGAGACAGAAATTTCAGACGCTTAGATCCTCACCGCCGCATGTCGTTCCAGCCACCACACTTGGATCCGTGCCACCACAAGCCATTCCGACCCCCATGCTTAGGTCCACGCCGCCGCATGCTTTTCTGACCGCCAGGCTTAGACTCGCGCCATCAGACGCCATTCCGACCGCTAGGCTTAGATTTGCGTCGCCGCACGCCGTTCCGAACCCCATGCTTAGGTCCGCGCTGGAGCATGCCGTTTGGATCGTCGGGCTTAGGTTTGTGCCACCGCATGCCGTTTGTACTTCCATGCTTAGAACCGCGTCGCTGCACGCCGTTCGGACTGCCGTGCTTCCGTACGTCGATAGGAGGGGAGGAAGATGCGGCTAGTATATGTGCGACGGGGAAAGGAAGGGAGAGACATCCAGCCAGTCGGGCTCGCCTCTGTGTATAGGGTAGGTGCGCCCGTCGGGAGAGAGAGAGACCTCTAGCCCGTCGGATCATGATGTATCCAATGGTGGTTGGCCAAGATCCGTGTGACATACATCTCGACCAATCAGAGCGCGGCCAAACTGATGCGGCTGATATACGTGCGGGAGGGAAAGAGAGTGAGAGACATCCAGCTTGTCGGGGTCTCCTCTCCGTACAAGGTATACAAGGTAGGTGCGCCCATCGGGAGAGAGAGAGATACCTCTATCCCATCGGATCATGATGTATCCAACAGTGGTTGTCCAAGATCCGTGTGATATACATCTCGACCAATCAGAGCACAGCAGCCAAACTGAGCGCAAGTTGATCTGTTGTGAGGGTTTGAGTCAGGAGAGAGTGGAAAGGTAAGGAAAACTTTTGCGGGAGGGTAAAAGTGAGGAAAACTTTAGAGGGAGGGGAAACTGAGTAGATCTAAGGAAAACAAGGGCACTCTGATAAAAAAAATAAGTAAGGGAAATTCAAGCTTTTGGCATAAAAAATGGAAAATGTGTTATTTGAACAAAATAATTTATCTTGGCTGACATTTTATTGTTTGCAACTCAAAGATACACAAGTGTTCCAAATTTGGCATCATTTAGACAAAGTATGTTTTGGTATGGGTTATTTTGAAGGTCGATCGAGTAGACAGCCATGCATCTTCATAGGTAGTAGCTCATTCCAAGAAGGGTTTAAGAAGTGGTTTAGGGGATAAGTCCATTTCTCTTTATTTCATTTTCCTTTATTATTCATGCTAGGTTGTAGGCAACATAACAATACTCCATTTGAAGGTTGCACTATGTTTTGACTTTTTTTGAATTAAACTAACCCTAAAACCATTTTTTGAATTTAATCATTTAGAAAAAGAAAAATGTGGATGATTACAAGTTAATCCAAGATTTTCAATTTCAGATGGTAAATCAACCCAAGATACAGAAGTGTGCCAAGTTTTGGATCAATTGGTCAACATTTAAGCCATGAACTAGCTATATCCCATGTGTTGACCACATGTCGAGGGCAAAACTGAGTAGTGCTAAGCAACTTGGTGCATGACCATAAAAACTTGCAATAAAACATACATTATTGGATAATCCAACAAACAAACTTGGGAGCGTCACACTGGTTCGTATTCAATGCAAACATTAACAGTAGTTCAAATATATCATACAAATTCAAATGAATAATTCAAATCCATTTTTTTCTTGCTCCTAGTGTTTTTTGCTGGGTTCACCACCTTTCTCCTGGTGATCCTAGCTGGAATATTCTCGGAGTCCACCATCAGCTTCTTCCGTTTTTCCCTTTGTTCTTTTTCTCTGCATCCAATGGATCAAGTGCTTCAGTCTGTTGTACAATTTATTCAATCACGTTTCGATCCTCTGGTTCATACGGTTAAAAAATCTTTGCCTCCATATCTTCAATATCCTCTCGTGTAATTCCTTTACGCTTGAACTCTCCTTCAATCTCCCATGCAGTATATTTAATATACTCTCAATTGATTGGTTCAATCTCCCATGCATTTGGTTCAATCTCCTCTCAATCGACTGGTTCAATCTCCCCTGCATTTGGTTCAATCTCCTCTACATTTGGTTCAATCTCCCCTGTATTTGGTTCAATCTCCTCTCGGTCCATTGGTTCAATCTCCCCTGCATTTGGTTCAATCTCCCCTGCATTTGGTTCAATCTCCTCTTGGTCTGTTGGTTCAATATGCAATGTATCCATTGCTTCACTCTCCTCTCATTCAAACACTTCATTCTCATCTGCATTTGCTGCTCCCGCCTGATCATCCATTCCATAAGCTGGGTCCACTACATATTTACAAAGCCTAGAAATGTGCCCTAAGATCCCACAATGTTTGCACTTACGTTGTCGAGGTGGTGCACCACCCTCTGCACTAGATCTTATCCTAATCTTCCTTGGCATACCTGCTGGTCTAGTAAAAACTGGAGGGTATAGCTTGAAGCCTGGATCCACTTCCATCCATTGGTCTTTTCCCAACAAGTCTGGAACATTCTGAGCATATGATGCCCTAAATTTGGCAATGGAGAAATACTCTGACATGTAATGATCAACTTCACCCTATTCACCTCCTAGAACACCCATGAAAAACAATGCATGAATGCAGGGTTTCCCACGAATTTGCCATTTTCTGCAATGGCATGTCCTATCAACCAAACACACTGGATACCTCCATTACATATCTTTACTATCAGCGTATGTTACCTTAGCCTACATTCCTCTTCTAATGCATTTCATCTTCAATTGTTTTTCCTTGGCATGCAAAGCCTTAATCAAATATGGGAGCATGAGATGGCCAACATATACTGTTGATGCAATTCTTTGACGCAATTCGATCTTTATCATGATCATCTGCCTAATCTTATCAAATATTTGCCACATCATAAGACCTTTCAATGACATGACCCTTGCATTGAAACTCTCTGCAAGGTTACTTGTTACATAGTGTACCTTGAAAATTTCATTGAATCGGCTTCTTGACCACACCATTCCATGATGTGCATCCAAGTACTCCTTCACCGCAGGTTTTTGTTTATACAACACTTCCAAATGATATAGATGCTTCCTCAAACTGTATGTGTATGAAGCTGGCCGTAGGTTGTCAGTATAAACCTTACCCTTGAATTTCTTTGTAAAATTTTGCACTAAGTGTCGCATACATTCCCTATGCTCCACTCCGGGGAATACTGATTCTACAACTTTCTCCAAACCTTTGGATGCATCCATATGGATAGTAAGTCCTAGTGTATGACCTATAAGGTCGCTAAAATTCTCCAAAAACCAAGTCCAACTTTCCTCTGACTCAATCTCCAAAACTCTATAAGCAACAGGGAACATCCAATTGTGGCCATCAACTACAGTAGCAGCTACTAGCTGTCCTTTAAATCTGCCATGAAGAGCTATTGCAACTACGGCCAAATAAGGCATGTAGTCATCCAGAAACCCTTGCCAGCAAGCTTTGAAACAAACAAAAGCTCTTCTAAAGCACTCCTTCTCCATTGTCTTCCCTCTTATTTTGTACTGAACTTTATGCATGTCTATCTGTACAACACTACCTGGACTAGCCATCTCCACTTCAGCTTTGATGCTATAAAGCAACTGAAAACTTTCATTCCATGGACCATAGATCCTCTCAAGATCCATTTCCTTTGCATAGAACATCCTCATGTAGGGTACTGTAATATTAAACTTTTTAGAAACATCTTTTATGATCGTTGTTGCACCAAGTGATGGGTTCGCTCTCATCCAATCCATGATTTACATCTGCTAACCACCTAGTCCTTGCTAGTTTTGTTTTGTCCTTTGGATGTCCCCCTTGAGGTGGACAAGAATGTTCGAACCGGTTAATTTTTATCTGAAACATAATGAAAATGTCAGGTATAGCTAACAAACTCTACACAATGATCTAAAATACACAACTAGTTGTAATAATGATACGTTGCAAACATATCTATAATTTTTGATGCTCCATGCTTGTTTTGCACCAATTATATTATTTTTTGTCTACACTTTGAGACATTTATATGAATTTTCTGGAACTAACATATTAACAAGTGCCACAGAGCCAGTTTCCTGTTTTCTGCTGTCTTTGGTTTCGGAAAAACTAGTAAAGAAATATTCTTGGAATTGGACGAAACAAAAGCCAAAGTTCCTATTTTTGCTGACATGACACGGAGCCCGAAGGAGAGGGGGAGACGCACCCTAGGGCGGCCACACCTGGGCTAGGCGCGGCCAGGGGGCGCGCCACCCTAGGGTGTGGGCCCCTGGTACTCCATCGATCTTGCCTCTTTGCCTATATAAACCCCCCAAGATGAAAAGCCTATGTACCTGATTAGAATTCCACGAAAAAGTCCGTAACCGCCGCCACCATTGTCCCTAGATCGAGAGGGATCTGATGCTCTTCCCGGCACCCTGCCAAAGAGGGGAGATCATCCCAGAGGCCTTCTTCATCACCATGCCTGCCTCCGGAGTGATGTTTCACTAGTTCATCCTTGGACTATGGGTCCATGGCAGTAGCTAGATGGTTGTTTCTCCTATTTGTGCTACCATGTTTAGATCTTGTGAGCTTCCTATCATGATCAATATCATCTTATTATAATACTACATGTTGTGTTTGCAGGGATCCAATGGATATTGAGTATTATGTCAGATTGATTATTGTTCTATCATGTCTATGTTATTTGTGATCTTGCATTCTCTCCGTTGCTAGTAGTTACTTTGGCCAAGTACTTGCTTGTGACTCCAAGAGGGAGTATTGATGCTTGATAGTAGGTTCATGCCTCTAGTAATCTAGGAGAGTGACATAAACTTCTAAGATTTAAGATGTGTTGGGAGAAAACAACAATCCCTTTCCCAATGGCAATTGTATTGTTTACATTACACACTTTGCTACTGCAATTATCTGTTGCTTGCAACTTAATACCCGAGGGTTGTTCGGATGATATCCCATAGGTGGATTATTAGTCATAGATGCAGTTGGATTACGGTCTATGTATCATGTTATAATGCCCAAATGAATCTCATAGTGATCATCATGTCATGTACATGAATTGTTATGCATTCTCTATTTGTGAATTGCCCCGCTGTAATTTGTTCACCCAGCATGTTATTTATCTTATGGAGAAAACACATCTAGTGAACTATGGACCCTGGTCCATTCCTTCCATTAATATTATATCTACTGTTTACTGTTTACTTTCTGCAATTACCACAAGCAATTACTATCTTCCACACTATACGTTTAATCCTTTGTTTTCAACAAAACCATTGAGCTTGACAACCTCATTGATAAGTTGGGGCAGAGTATTTTGGTTGTGTTGTGTGCAGGTTCCACGTTGCTAGCAACACCTTCGGAAGTGTTTTATTTCTCCTACAGGTTCGATAACCTTGGTTCTATAACTGAGGGAAACTTGCTGTTGTGCTCATCATACCTTCCTCTTGGGGTTCCCAACAGGCTCTATATCAACTGAGCACATCAAGCCTTTTTCTGGCGCCGTTGCTGGGGACAAAGAAGATTTCTGCAATGGAAGTATCTCACTACCAATCTCTTTACTTTTTTTGTTTTTCTTTGTTTGGTTTGCTTCTTTTTATCAAAAAGACAAAAAAAATAGTTCCTACTTTAGTTGCTATTTTTGTTGGCTTGCTTTAATCTTGCAAAAATGACTACTCCTGAAAACACTAAGTTGTGTGACTTCACCAGCACAAACAACAATGATTTCATTTGCACACCTATTGCTCCACCTGTTCCTGAAGCTACTTTCTATGAAATTAAACCTGCTTTGCTAAATCTTGTTATGAAAGAGCAATTTTCTGGTGCTAGTACTGATGATGCTGCTGCTCACCTTAATAATTTTGTTGAATTTTGTGAGATTCAAAAATATAAGGATGTAGATGGAGATATTATTAAGCTTAAATTGTCTCATTTCTCTTTAAAAGGACGAACTAAAGATTGGTTGCTATTGTCAACACCCGGATTTTTAATCCCAGATGCCTCTTATGCCATACATCGCAATCCCAGGATTACCATTTTTGCGACACATAATAGATTGGATATCACAATACATCATCCATTACAAAACATACATAAGGTCTTACAACAAATAAAGGATCAAATGATCCATTCTTAATACAATCATAGCAGTGGAATAACGTAATAATAACGGTAACATGGGCGAAGCTCCATCTTCATGGTCACAGGCAATGCTGACGATGGGAGAAGATCCTAGTTGTCGTAACCTTCCTGCGGTCCGTCCTCCTGATAGTCCTCTTCATTGTATGGCCACAGGAATAGCCAGGAACAAATCCATGAGTACTCTTTAAGTACTCGCAAACTAACACTAACAGGTAAATGGTTTAAGTAGGAATACTAAGCTCTAGGTTGTTTTCCAAAAAGCCAAATTTACCTTAACTGAGTTCAGAAGAAAAGAAAGCTAGTTGAAAGTTTTATAACACCTTAGTGGGAACTTGAATTTTCATATCACAACCCTGTTGTGGTCAAGTAAAAGTCATGATTCATTTCAAAAGTAATTTTGAAAACATCTGACGACAGAGTAGTATGGCCACTCCAACTGTCCGTAACCACGGATGCAGCTATTCGAATAGGTTGACACTCTATAGATGTGGTACACTTTCACCACAATATTCGATACATCCGTCAGGAACAATCCTGAATTCACCATACTCAGTATGCGGATAATCAATCCTAACCTTTCAATTACACGCCCTAGTGTAGGCACCCTCCTATTAGTTTGGCCTCCCAACCGTGACCATCTGTCATCTTGGGAACTGCACAGGTGGACAATCTTCACAAGGTAGCCTCATCTCAAACCTTGATCGCAAGGGAACCCATACTAAGGTATATAAACTTCTAGTCAAGCCCTACCCAAATTTTGGGTATTGTGGTTGTACGGTAAAATTGGAATGGTATCGCATCGAGAAAACCATCAGTTTTATAAAGGGCTAAGGCTCATGCCTGAACATTTTCATCATCCAAAATCATCAGGTGTTCGAGAACACATGTCAAAACATTTCAGTAGAATGACTCATCATTCTAAGGTTTTCATAATCATTTTCACCAAGTATTCCAAGCTAAAGTGATCAAGTTTTATGCTTAGCACTAGCAAATACAAGTGGGGGGATAAACACTAATGAGGGGAGGCAATCTAGTGTGACTTATCAAAGTTCAATCTCATGCCTCAGGATGAAATCAATATTTATCTATCTTAGGCCATGTTTTATGATCTTTATGCTACCTTTAAACATCTTTCCAATACCTAAAATTCACTAAATAGACAAGCTAAGGAGCTTTGATAAAGAAATAAAATAACTAAGCTTGCAAGTAAAACTAGGATTGGGTATCATCAAGTGGTATAATCAAGGAATGCCTAATGCATTGCACAAATCATATAGCTTTCATAAATGTAAGGCTTAGCTTGCATAAGTAACATGCAAGTGGTGGCTTGGTCACTTAGTAGCTTACGTTGTGCAGAGCAGTGGTTGAATTTCTCATCTGCTTCTTCCTCGTAGTATTCTCCTTCCTCCTTGTATCCTTGGTCGGTACTAGCGTCTATAAATAAATACGAGGTACACAATCACTAAACAATTCTTAACTACTCTATTTAGCACACAAAGGTTCACACTAGATGATCTAGCATCATCACTATTATCACAATGATTAAGGAAATAGTTTTATTTATTTTATTTTAGAAAAGTAATTTCAACTCATTGAAAAACTACTTAAGATTTAGTATTCTCCAACTAAAACATGGGATCATGTTGACACATGTCATCACCACACATTTCAGTACATGGGAATGTGATTTAAAGCGGTGTCACAATTTAATAAGGTTTAACCTTTTTATTTTAATTAAATAAAGTGACTAGAAATGCCTATGGGGCATTCTTTTATTGCTTAACCATTATTTCTGCAAGTAAACCTAGATATTTTTATATATTCAGAAAGGTCTTGTCAAATGTGATTTTTGAGAATTGGAATCAACTCAAAATCTTTTGTGGTTGAATTTTGAAAAATGTTTGAATGCAAAAAAGATTCTGCCTTATTATTTTTACTATATGTGACCTACAAAACCAAATTATTTGAATCCAATGGGCTTGGGTTAATAATTTCAGTACCTTTATAGCAAAATTAGTTTCATGCAATTTGGTTTAGTGAATCGATCTAGATTGATTTTTGAATTAACAGGCAGTACTAGGTTTCAAACTAAATGGAAAAACCTAAATTTGAATTACCGGGTCGCGCGGGAGTGTAACTCGGCCGGCCCATGGCGTACAGCACGCGCGGGGGTGGGTTTAAGTGGTTGTCCCCACCAGTCAGCGAGACAGGGGGTGCGAAGGGGTACGGGGCAATCTAGACCACACGATCAACATCTAATGGAACAGTTGTGGCTTGTCGTCTCCGTCAGCCAATGCCAGCGAGACTGAACCCTAGCGCGACAAGTGGGGTCGTGTGAGGCTCACCGGGGCTCAGACGAGGGTCGGTGATGGGGGCGAATGACGAAGTCGACGACGGCGAACCTCCTGGTACCGGTAGCTTCTCCTGGGGCGGCTCCAATCGTTGGTTCCTCTTCTCCTCCTTCGTGTCATACTCTGGTGAAATTCTGGCAACCTGCTTCTCGCCTTGCTCCGGGAATGAGATGGGGTGATTCTCAGAGAGAGAGGGGAGTGTGTTGGTGTGCAGAAATCGAATGGGGGTGGCCTCTATTTATAGTGCCGCGAGGGGACCGAAAGGCGCGGGTGGAGCTCGTCGTGGTCATTGTCACATTGGGATAAAGGCATGGGCGACGGTAGGGGACGGTGTTGTGTTCCTTGGAAAAGCTCAATGGCATGATCGCGAGGCATGGGTCGGTGCGAAGCGGTCGGAATGGTGCGGTGCTCTGGACGGGTCCAACGGGAAAATTAATGGCACACGGGCTGTCCTGGTCGCGCGGCGGTGAACGGGCGTGTCCTGGCGGTTCCTGGGTAGGTGGTGATCACGCACGCAAGCGGCAAGGGCAGCGCGCGGTCTGTGCTCGCGTCTCTCGGCATGCTTGCAGAGAAGCTGGGCACACCCGGGCTGAGTGGTCCAGAGGCTGGTTGTGCTTTGGCGTTGGATAAGGGGTGGCGATGGACGGTGGTCAGTGTCCCAGACAAGGTTGGCGAGGCTAGAGTTCCTCCTAGCTTACTGTCGATAATGGGGTGGCAAGTTAAGGCTCGGCATGCTCACCATTTGTAGACGTCCCAACCTTTAATAAGGTAGAGATCTTTGTGTTTACAATGCTAGTCCCTAGATCAATAGCTAGCATCCACAGTTAAGATGTAATATCAAGAAACAAAAGTCATAATACAACTTTATAACCAGGAATAAAATATTCATTACATCTTACATAGCTAGCTCATTTGGCTATCTCATTACAATGCAGCAGAAATAACTATAGCATGGAGTCCTTCATCTTCAAAGTGCCACAGGCAATCATGTTGGTTGTAGACTTGTAATCCTAATCAACAAACTTTACTAACATCAAACAAACCTGCAACATAATTAGTTACAGCCACAAGGGTTAATACGTTTGAATTGTATTGGCAAGTGATACTATGGTAGAGTAGTGGTATCTATCATCTATTTGCATGTGGCTAAGTGGAGCTTAGGCTTTCTTTGATCAAAATAGATTTTCCTTATCATTTGAAAACACTAAGTTTTGTTTGACAAAATCACCCAAGGCATCAACCAATATACATTGGTGATCCTTTAACCCTTGTTCAACCACAAGTTTCTGACTTAGAAATTGGGATGAGGAGATTCTTGATAACTTCCATGTCTTGATGCTCAAATTGTCCATTGCCGGGGACACGGCTAAGTACTTAGATTTTACTCTCTCGAGAGGTGGTGCACTTTCCCCACAACACTCGACATGCATCGTGACAAGATCTTTCAGAAGCCTTCCCTTAGACCAAAATGGACGCGCTCCAAACCTATCATCCTCTACCACCAACTGTCCATTTGTCTAAGTTATTGCAAACTATATGATCCAAGCAGAGCCCATAATGCCAAGTGGCTGCATGTAACATCCGAAAAATATTAAACTTAAATCATCAAACTCTAATCTTCAAATTTAGGGTTAACAAAAACCTTTCCAATTAAAAATATGAAAGCATTCATATGTGTATGTATTAAAATTTGGATTCTTTTAAATTGCCATGGTTCTTTCTTTATTTGCTTGTAAAATGATTCTTAGGTGAAATAAACATCATCTAAACAATCCCCAAGCTTTTCCCAAAGACAAACAAATTAAGTGAATGGTCACTTTGGCCAATTTAACTCACATGCCTACTTTGGCTATCTCTAACTTCCAGAACTTAACAAAAATATGTATGGTTCTTTGCACCCGTTGATAGTAATCATAATAAGGTACCAAGGCCCACTTTGTGATCATCTAGAAACATTCAAATGCTTAGTTAAATGACAGTTTAAAATTGAATCTATTTCATATGGGAATATCCCACTATTTCAAAAACCACTCAAACCAACTCAATTTTCAAAACCCAAGCATCCACAGTATCACCAGCACATGCCTACCACACCCACCAAAAATCTTTTCAAAATTCAAAACTTAAGTTCATGCAGCCATTTCATCAAACAGGTTGCAGATGCAAATCAAACAAAATCAAAACACTATGTTGAGAAGTGTTTTGGGCCTAACTTGTTCCCTCTCTAGACACCACTAGCCTTAGTAGATCATCTAACAATCCTAATTAATCACTAGCACCACTGTAAGCTGGATATCGTTATCAATGGTGAGCAGGCCGAGAGCACCATTGCCATCCCATGGTCGACAGCAAGCTACGAGCAACACTAGCCTCGCCAACCTTGTCTGGGAGCAAGCTAGCACCCCATCGCCACTCCCTGTCCCAGCCGCGAGCAATGCCAGCCACTGGACCACACGCCCCGGCCATGCCAACCTTCTCAGCAACCATGCCGAGAGCGCTCCCCGTGCGCCACGCTCGACCAGCACCCCCAGACCGCGCGCCTCCCTCTCCGCGTGCACGCGTGATCACCAACACCCCAGCAACCCCGAAGACACGCCCGTTCGCCGCTGCATGGACCATGCGCGCTGTGCGCCATCAAAACTTCCGTCGGACCAGCGCAAAGCACCGCAGCGTTCCGACCGATCAGCACCGCCCCACGCCTCGCCACCACTCCGTTGAGCTTCTCCAGGGAGCACAGCATCGCCCACTACCATTGCCCACGCCGATAGCCCTCTGTGTCGTCGACCACGACGAGCTTAGCTTGCACCCGTCGGTCCCCCTCTCTCCACTATAAATAGAGGCATCCCCCGCTCGAATTCTTCACACCATTCTACTCCCCTGTCACCTAGAACCACCCCACCTCATTCCTGGAGCAAGGCGAGCAGCGCATCACCGGAATTTCACTGGAGTCCGTCGCTGCTGGAGAAGAAGGAAGCCATCGATTGGAGCCGCCCCAGGAGGAGCTACCGGTACCAGGAGGATCATCGTCGTCGACTTCGTCGTTCGCCCGCATCTCCTGAGCCCCGGTGAGCCTCCCACAACCCCCACTGAGCCGCTAGGGTTCGAGCTCGCCGGTGACTTGTTCATCGTTGATGAGGACCCTCAGCCGTTGATCGCCGTTATAATCCAACGCACCACATCGCCCCGTACCGCTTCGCGTGTTAAAAGCCACTGACCAGTAGACCCCCCTATCAGTTGCGCCCCGCGCTGCGGAGTGACACTGGGCCGGCCCGTTAACCTTTCCTGCGCAGCCCACTCGTTTGAATTTAGCTTTTTCTATTTATATTCAAACTCAGTTCTGTACCTAGTTTCAAAAAACAACCCAGCTCCATTCAGTGAACCAAATTGAATGAAACCAATTTTGTTAGAAAGATATTGAAATGATTAATCCAAGACCGTTGAATTCAAATCATTTGAATCTATAGATCAACCTTGGTAAAAATAACAAGGCAGAAGCTTTTCTGCATTCAAACATTTTTCAAATTTAAACCATAATAGCTTTTTAGTTGATTCCAACTCTCAAAAATCACATTTGATCAATCCTTTCAGAATATATAAAAACATATGGGTTTACTTACAGAAATAATGTTCAAGTAATAAAAGAATGCCACCTAGGCATTTCTAGTCACTTTATTTACTTGAAATAAAAGGTCAAACCTTATAAAATTGTAACACCACTCTAAATCACATTCCCATGTACTGAAATATGTGGTGATGAAATGTGTCAACATGATCCCATGTTTGGTTTGGAGAATATTAAATCTTAAGTAGTTTTTCAATGAGTAGAAATTACTTTTCTAAAAATAAATAAATAATGCAAGGGCTTTAATCTTGAATGTTAGTGATGATGCTAGATCATCTATAGCACCCTTTTGTGTGATTATTGAAAGTAGTTAAGTATTGTTTGGTGATTGTGTACCTCGTATGTATTCATAGACGCTAGTACCGACCAAGGATACGAGGAGGAAGGAGGATACTACGAAGAAGAAGCCGAGGGGAACTTCAACCACTGCTCTGCTCAAGGCAAGCTATTAACCTTGCAAGCTTGCAAGATACTCTACTTATGCAAGCCTATACTGATACTCATGCAAGCAAATACTTGCTTGCTACCATGACCACTAGATGCCACTTGATACCCCCTCCTAGTTTTACTTGTAAGCTTCTACTTTATTTCTTATTCAAAGATATTACTTAGAGTCTACTTAAGTTATTTGTAGATTCTAGGAGGATAATTGAAGGTTGCATAAAGAGCATTAAATTTGGCCTAAACTAGATAATCTTGATGTCATCCTAAGGCATGAGATTATACTTAGTTAAACTCCACTTGTTTACCACCCCTCATTAGTACTCACCCCCACTTATAGATGCTAGTGTTAAGCATAAAACTTGATCAACTTTAGATGGGAATACTTGGTGGAAAATGGTTATGAAAACCTTGGAATGATAGATCATTCTACTGAGATGACATGTGTTTCCGAACACCAGAGGATTTTAGTGATGAAAATGTTGAGGCATGAGCCTTAGCCCTTTATAAAACTGATGGTTGTCTGGATGCGATACCATTCCAATTTTACCGTACAACCACAATACCCGAGAATTGGGTAGGGCTTGACTGGAAACTTATATACCTTAGTATGGGTTCCCTCACGGCCAAGGGTTGAGCTGAGGCTACCTTATGAAGATTGTCCACCTGTGCAGTACCCAAGATGACAGTTAGTCATGGTTGGGAGGCCAAACTCACAGGAGAGGTGCCTATACTAGGGTGTGTAATCTAAATGTTAGGATTGATTATCCGCATACTGAGTATGGTGAATTCGGGATTTGTTCCTGACGGATGTATCGAATGTTGTGGTGAAAGTGTACAATCTCTGCAGAGTGACAAACTATTCGAATAGTCGTGTCCGCGGTTATGGAAAGTTGGCTTCTGAACTTAGTAGAGGTAAATATGGCTTTTTGCAAAAAAAACCTAGTGCTTAGTGTCCTACTACAAAAACCCCCTTCACTTGTTAGTATTAGTTTGCGAGTACTTAAAGAGTACTCATGGCTTTGTCCCTGGCTATTCCCGTGGCCATACTATGAAGAGGAGTACCAGGACGAAGGACCCCAGGAAGGTTACGACAACTAGGATCATCTCCCATCCTCAGCATTTCCTGTGACCTGAAGATGGAGCTTCGCATACGCTACCTTTATTATTACGTATTTCCGCTGCTTGAGTTGTACTAAGAACTGGATCATGAGATCCTTATTTGTGTAAGACCTTATGTATGGTTTGTAATGGATGATGTACTGTGGTATCCAATTCTGTTATGTCTCGCAAAAATGGTAATCCTGTGATTGCGATGTATGGCATAATAGGCATCTGAGATTAAAAATCCAGGTGTTGACACTGCACTTGAAGATTCTCAACATTTGACATCTCAAGTGAGATACACAGGGTAGACCATTGAAAAATGGGCCCTGGTAAACACTCAACAAAAATCCATCCATGAAAGCCCCTTTCCACCCAGGTGATTCATTCACATAGTTGTTTTATTAAACAAAACACAAGTCTTTGACTTAGAAATATTCCATAGCATGAATATAGTCCACCCTTGTTCTCTACTAGCTAGGTTTCATCTACTAGGATTTCCCATGGCATAGTTTATACTTAGAAAATTCCATGCAAGTCATGCTTAGAAATATCACTAATGCATAGTGAAAATATTAGGAAAAAAGTATGAAGCACCACTTGCCTTTTCGGTAGAGAATATAGGTTCACTCCTTGATCTTGCAATAGTCACACTCTTCAAATTTCACTACAATTCAATCAAGGCACAAATTCAATCTACCATTCAAGCAATTCATCATTGTCGTGGGAATGACCATGGCAGATGCTGCAATCAGCAGCGAGTAGTAGAACATGGGGCAAGGGCGGCCAGCCATCTGCGGTGCGAGATGAGGGCTGAGACACAAGGGTTTACCCAGGTTCGACCCCCTGGAGGGTAAAGACCTACTCCTGCTAGATTGTATTATGGTCAGAGTACAATGGGGCAAGCTCGGCGGCTAGACGGCGAGTCGCTAGGGTGTATGATGGAATGTATCCTCTATGCGTCCTCTAGGGAGGTTTATATAGACTCACCTTCCTAGGGTTTACAGATCTCAACCGAATTAGTTAAGGATTCGGTGATTCTACGACCTAGTCCGACTGGGCATATCTACGCTTCTAGGCCTTCAGCTTCCAGTCGCTTGAGTCCACACCACATCTTGATCCAGTCGCCGTCCTACAGGCCCACTCGCTGGTGCTTGGGCCAGTAGGAAACGTCCTGCTGGGTATACCCCGGTAGGCATATCCCCATCAGTAGTCCCCGAGGCCATCGTTGATTTGTCGCAGGCGTTCGCTGGCAGTCGGAGTATGCAGGTCCAATGCGGACGTCCAGTCGAATCGGCGGTGGACTCCTGAATAAAGGAAAAACTAGTCATTTTAGTCGCAATAACAACGACCAATCGAGTCGCAGCTCAGCGAACGGGTCGGCGAATACTCAGTCACTGTTATAGTGATCGGGTCGGCGAATTGTCGAGTCGCGTGGAACGACGAGTCGAATGGATGAAGTTGGACCATCAATTGGGGTCAAAATAGCCGTTGGGGTAATCCAACGGTAACTTCGGCGTAACTACCGCGTAGTAACGACTCCCGAAATTGGCGGGTAGCAACCATTATATAAGGAGCATGATAGGGGAACAGGGAAACACTACTTCATTCTTCCTCCGATATCGCTCGTCTCCGTTTCCCACTCCGCATAGCGATCTAAACAATCCAAGGAGCCCCGACCTCCGCGAACTTCCAACCGATGGCCCCCTCCACCGAACCTTAGGGCAGATCCAAGTGAACTAAGGCACTACTGGCGTCCTTCGAGGAGGCGCCGGCAGATGGCGCATCCCCGCGGCCGGAGAAGTGACTCCGAACCCGCGCGAGGGAGAGTTCATCTGCTTCACTAGCCACCTGGAGCCGGGGCTAGGCTTTCCTACTTCCCTCTTCTTCCGACGTTTCTGCACCTACTATGGGATCCAGCCATCGGATCTAGGTTCGCATAGTATCGAGAAGCTCCCCATCTTTGTGGCGTTCTGCGAGTGCTATCTGGGCTGCAGGCCCTACTTCCCCCTGTGGAAAGATCTGTTTCATGGGAGAATCAGCCGCGAAGAGTCAGGCGGCCCGATGCTAGCCGCGGGCGGCCTGACATTCCAGCTGAAGTCGAAGGCATCGTTCTTCGACCTGATGCTGCCCGCCAAGGCGGCGAACGAATGGAAGAAGTCCTGGTTCTACGTCACCGAGTCGACTCCAGACGGCGAAGTGGCGCTTCCAAGGTACTCCGCCGACCGGCCCGAACCGCGTCGACTCCAGGTCGTCAGGCTCCCGCTGGATCAACGGATGGTCGTCGATGAAATGCTACAGACCATCCGCGGCCTGAAGAAGAAGGGCCTCCAGACCATCAATCTCTACAACTGCTGGTTCGGTCGGCGGATCGTGCCATTGGCTATCCGCGACCACTACATGTATGATTATATGGGCAAGGACGACCCGACAAAGTCCTCCTTCGCCGAATGGCATCTCGAAGACTACACCCTGGCCCTGAAGAAGATCACCCAGGCGGTGTATCTTGACGCGAAAGCCGGGGTCGCCCCCTACACCGCAAGGCGCCGAGCTCCGACGGTAAGTCTTCATTTTGACACCACTCGGAGTCGCAGATAATGCATTCGCGGTTGTGGTAACATTGTTTTGTTTTTATTGCAGTTGTTCCAAGTGGTAGAAGGGTGGCTTCCACCCGTAGACGACGAGAACTCGAACTCGTCCATCCAAGACGGGAGCGAGTAGTCACCCATCAAAGGCGACGCCGAGAGCGATGAGGGTGACAATGACGATGACAACAAAGACGAACCCGTGGAAGTCGCTGCCCCCACAGTTCGCAAGACCCACGGGCAACACCAGCGCGAGCTCGAAGCGAGTAAAAGCCTCGAACCTCATGAATATGACGACGACGAGCTTCCCGAGCACACCTCACATCATGAGGCCATGTCGTCAAAGAAGAAGAAGAAGAAGAAGACGGCGGCTCCGCCGAAGAAGAAGGCAAAGCCGGCAAAGCAGATATCTCCGCCCCGATCTGCCACCAGCTCTCTAGGGACGAGGCGGCGCACGCGACCGTGGCGCCGGACGCTACCGCTACCATGGACGAGGCGCCGCTGGCGTCGTTACCGCCTCCATTCGACCCAATCGCAGGTTTGGGCGATGCTCCAGCCGCAGCGGCCTCGCCTCCATGGGAGGCTCCCGCGGAAATTATCGCGGAGGCTCCTGCCGCGGCTTCCTCTTCAAAGAGGCCGTCAGTGTCTTGGGCACACGATGTGTTCGAGACAGGCCTCACTCGGAGGTTGGGGCCCGAGTTGGAAAAGCCGGCTAGCATCCGCACCGGACTGCGGTTCATACCAGTCGCCAAGTGAGTGTTGTTCATCTACCTGTTTTTCATTGTAGTCGGACAGTCTTATTCATATCATTGTTTCAGAGGACTGGTGTTAAAAAGATTGGCCATCCTTCCGTGGCCAAGGTTCCGCCAGTCGTCATGGAGGTGGATTCCTCGCGGAAGAGGAAGACTGACGAAGTCGCTGCTCCCGCCCAACATGTCAAGAAGGCGAAAGGCGACGGCGTTGTCACGGTCTCTGATCACCCAGTGGTTGCTCCGAGTGAACCTCCGACTGCGGCGGAAGTGGCCTCGAAGACCAAGGAGGTTGTTGCCTCACCCGACGTGGCCGAGCCGGCTCCGAGTGGCGCCACGGCATCTGCAGCGAGCTTCCCTTGCTTCATGGCGAAGGCAGCAGCAGCGAGTGGCTCGGTGCCAATCTGCCGGATGCCTGGGGTCGCCTAGGTGGAGGTCAAACAGTGTCGTGGCCACACTCCGGTCGTGCTTGCATCCGTGGACGCGCTGGAGCTTCACGGCATGCTAGGTGATGCCATCTAGGTATGTCCAGTCCCCGTGGATCGGGCCACTGAATTTCAGTGGTCGGATTCTTGATGTTTTTATGTTCTCTAGTCCCTGAGTGCCTAGTCGCTGAATTTCAGCGGGTGAGCACTTAGGATTTTCAATGTCCAGTCCCCGAGTGCCTAGTCGCTGAATTTCAGCGAGTGGGCACTTAGGAGTTTGGTTGTTGTTGACGTTGCAGTTTATGCGCAGGGCCTGCAGCGCGAATTGGCCGATCGGCTTTCTGCAAAGTGTCACTTGGAGAAGGAACTTGTTGCCGTCCAGGAAACGAACAAGGGGCTTCAAGCAATTGCAGCCGAGGCGGAGAAGGTCCACCGGGGCCTTGTCCCGGTGGGTGACTTGACAGCGGCTCAATCTGCTTTGAGCGTGGCCGAAAAGCCGGTCACTGACCTGGAGCGTGAGCTCAAGGAAGCGAGTGCAGCGGAGGGGCGTGCGAAAGCGGCTGTTACGGCTGCCGCTGAAGAGCGGAAAGTGTCTGACGCACTCGTTGCTGGGCTGTAGAACGACTTCTCCTCTCTTGAAAGCTTCATCATGGGCCTCTGTCGTCCGCTAATTGGTAACCCTTTCTTCCTCTTCCTTCTTCCTGTAACAATTGTGTTGTGAAATTGTTGGTGTGCTTACTGCCTGCTTCTGTTCCATAGGCCGGATTACTGATAGCTCGGAGGAGGCACAGTCATGCGACACACGGCAGTGTGTGACCACCCTGGTCGACTCGGCCTCATTGTCTGCGACTTGCATTCGAGCATATCTTCAGGAGATATCGCCCACGGAGGTGATCCCCAGCGACCTCGTCAAGGTATTGTGCTACCTGGAGAAGGCTCCGTCGGTCGTCGAATTCATGACGCGGTCGGCCTTCCAGCGCGGGGCGACGACGGCACTCAGCCTTGGGCTTGCTCATTTCCCGGAGGACTTCGACCTTGACGATGTGACGAGCGACTACCCCTCGTCCACGGGCTCTGTGGAGATTGCCGAGGTGGTGAAGCTGACGGACCGGGCCACGGTGTATTCCGATCGCGTTTGGGCGATGGGCGACCTCCTTCCCTATCAGGAGACGATTGTCGCTCCCAAAAATCCCGAACCGAAGCATCGGGACTTCAAGGTCGAGCAGCCATTCCGTGCGGTGATGGCGGGCGAGTTGACGACGTACCCGTCTAACCCGTACGTGCCCTTTATCCGTAACCGCAGGGGTAGCGGCGAGTCGGCGTCAAGACCTGTGGAGTAGAAGCGTTGTGCCCTTGGGCGTTAGTACGAAATAGCTACTGAACTTTCCTTGTATTTTGGAATAACTTTGTGCTGCTATAAAGGAGATTCGTTTTGTTTTGTCATTTCCTTTGCGATTTTGGATTTTGATTGAACGAGTCCCCGGCGTGTCCGCCCTTTTTATGGGGTTTACCTCGTTTGTTATGTGCTTGCGAATTTTTAATGGATTAAGGTCGACTCGCCAGGGCTCGGAGAGCCAGTCGCAGGGCGACTCCCATGGGTGCTCTACACTTGACCGTTTTCCCGTGCGTGAACGAGGTCGGGTAGCCGAGTCCCCGAGCGTGGTACTTGGTGGTTCTAGTCGCAGCTCCAAGGTAGGTGAGGACTAAGCGCGTTAAAGTAAGCGCGTCAATCCTGCCTGACCCGAAGGATCAGTCGCATGGCGAGTCTTGGGCACGCTCTCATACTTGGCATTTTTCCCTAGGCGCTCGAATCTGAGTGGACGTCAGTCCCAGAGCGTGGTATTTGGCCGTTCGAGTCGTTGTGCCGAGGATGCGGAGGACCTTGGTCGCTGTGAGGAGCGAGGGCAGTTGTCTTGGCTCGGTAAGCCAGTCGAGCTAGGCGACTCCAATGGGGCTCCGGGTTGGCGTTTTTCGTGGACGTTACGAGGTCTGGGGTGTCCCAATGCCCTCGTACCGCACTATTTGGCCATGTCAGTCGCTTTACCAGAGGTTGACTTCGAATAGCATAACGTTGTTATTACGAGTGCGAGTGGCACACGACACGGAGAGTAAACACAGTTTTCGGTGACTGATCTGCTTTATTTCATAGCGGGTGGAGAGTACATGTATGGAGTTGTGGCATCCCGCAAAACCACTACTAAAAAATCGCGTCGTTTTTGTGCATTGCATCATCATGACCGCATGCTCATGTCATTATGCTACATTGCATTTGAGCATCGTCATCATCATGCATATTATTTTACTTGAAACTATGTTGCGAAAGTCTACTGTTTTCTGAAACTAGCCCTCCTTCTATTTCAAATTAAACCCCGGATGCTTCCGGATATTTTGTTTGTCTAAAAAATATTTAAAAAAGTTTATTGCAAATTAAATAAAAGTTATATTATTTTTAGCGGGCAGTCGAACGGGCCGATTCGACCCAGTCGACCACCCCCGAAATAAATCGGTCCACCTAGAACCTAAATCCTATTCCCACCCAAACCTATCCTACCCACCTATCCCAGCTCGCCACCTCACCCCTGGACCCAATCCCTACCCACCCCGCCACCTCATCAATCCCCTTCTTTTTCCTCCACTCCCTCTCTCACACCCAGCTCCCACCTACCCCCTCTCCCTTACACCTCGGCCCCACCCCCTGGTCAAACCCACTCCCCTCCCCACTCTCTCTCCAGCCCGGACCCACCCAGCACACACTCAACGCACGCACGCACGCCAGCGCTCCCTCCCCGCGAGCCGCCCGTCCCCCCCCGCTTCTTCCTCCTCTGCCTCGCAGGCGCTCCCTCCCCTCTACCTCTCCGGCGAGCGCGCCGCCCGCCTCCACCGCCCCAGGCCCCCCCGCGCTCGCCCACCTGCTTCTCCCTCCCGCCTCTGTACCTCCTCGCCGCCGGCAGCGAGCCCCGCCGCCGCTTCTCCTCCAGCCACCGCCCACCCGTCCGCCGCTCCGCCTCCCAGGAGCTCGCCGCCGCTCACACCCTCGCCTCCTCCTCCCGGCGCCGTCCCCCGCCACCACGTTCCCTCGCCGGAGGACCGCCCTGCGGCCCCCCCGCCTCACCGGCCCCGACGGGACACCGCCGGCCTCCCCATCGAGCCCGCCCGTCCCGCGCGAGCTTCGCCTCGCTCGGCTCCCGCCGCCCCGGCGCCCCGGCCCCGCGCGCCGGACGCCCCGCGACCGCCGCCGTCGTCCCTCTGCTAGCTCGCCCCGGCCGTCTCCAGCGCCCCGTCGCCTCTGCGCCAGCGGCCGCGCGTCCCTCACCGCCTAGCTCCTCGCCGGCCGCCTCTCTGGCCGCGCGGCTCTGCTCCCTGTGCCTCGCCGCCGCGCCCTGCTCCTGGCCGTGGCCGCGCCTCCGTCGACCGCCTCCCGCCGCCGGCGCGCCTCCTCGCCTGGCCCCGCCACCGTCATCCTGTGGGCCCTCTGCCTCCCGTGTGTGCGTCTGTGTGTGCTCGTGTATGTGTGCCAGGGGGATCTGTTTGTGCCCCCTATGGTCCGTCTTGCTGCACCCCAAGTTCGCCAACGACCATCGGCGCCGAACCCGATGACCGCCAAGCTCGCCACAAACTCGACAAGCACTTCACCGCGGGACACCGAGGATTCCGACATGGAACCTAGGACCGACAAGTATTCCCGCTCGGATCGCGAGACCGTTCCGCGAACCTGAGACCCCGATCCCGAAGACCGATCCCGGAGTTCAAAGACCGACCCTGCCGAAGACTGAACCCGGGCGTGCCAAGTTCTTCGCACCGAAGACCACAACTGCGACAAGTACTTCTTCCCGGACATCGAGAACCTGAACGACAAGACCTCCTTCCCGCGCCGGTGCCGACGACGTCACACGACCAGCTCTTCTTCCCGAACGCCAAGACCGACCCGATACGAGGACCCGACAAGATCTGCGCGACGACTAGATCGGCACCGACCAGGGCGAGTCCGATGCGCCCCGACGCCGCACCAAGTCCTGCTACCGCGGATGCGACAAGATCTACCTCAGTTATCCGAGACCGATCCCGTCGAACCCTGAACCCCAAGACCCGACCCCGAACCCCGCAACCAAGATCGTCGAACCCTAATGTGTGAACCTTTTCCCGAGCCCCTATTTTATAAATGCTAAATATAAATTGTTGCATATTAAATTGTCATACTCGCATGCATATTTGTGTGGTTTGGGGGCCTTATGCCGATTCACCTCATAATTAAATAGGGGGCCCATATGCGGACAAATCTAGTCTCATATTGGCCTCATCTAAAATTGTGTAGCGAACCGGTGATATATTTTGCCTTGTTAAAATAACATTTAAATTGCGGGGTACCTAAACAACATGAACCTATCAATTAATTGTCGGGACCCCGGTTCCGCTTAATATGATCTAATTGCATTGCACCTTTGCCATGCCATACATCATACATGCATCATGCCCGATCTTTTGCCGTAGTATTAAATATTGCATCCGGTGTTTCTTCTAGTGTTTTGCTTCTTCGCGGATAAGGCCGTTGAGTTGATGTGAGCGTCGACCCGATCTTCGGTTGAACCTTCGACAATGTTTTCAGGTGAGCATCTCCCACTTTCTACCTATCTTACTTTTATAGTATTTATTCCCTCCTGTTGATCTATTTCTATCTGTGTTGCGATGCTCTAGTTTTCGTACCCGTGATATCCCTTGCAGCCTTATATTGCCTTGGACACCTCCTATTACCTGTTGTTTGGTAGATAGTTGGACCTGCGCGTCGTAGTCGCTTGCTCAAGTGATGTTGCGTGTCGTCGAGTACCACAGTTGTTGGAGTATTGCCGCACGTTGAATGTTGGAGATGATCATGGCTTTAATTACTGTTCACTTTAATTATTGTTTAACAACTAAAATTGAAGTAGGTAAGCAGAGGCACAGGTGGGCAATAGATGTTATTTGGTTGTTAACCGTCCACTTGTGTCCCGTAGGACCCCGAGTACTTGATACCTGTTCCTTGAATATTCGCGCTATCCACATCCGGGAGGCTTATGGGACCCCCCTGAGCCAGAGCTTGATTCAGTATTATTTCTTGGGGCCACAAACTAGTTTGAGGTTTTATTTACTATCCTGTACTTATGTCATGCTTTACTGCTTTATTTACGATTGTGCGAGGAGCACACTGTACTGTTTAGGTAAGCGGAGTGTTTTCGCGGTATCGACAAGCCCCGTTTTGGGGTTCCCAGTCGTTACAGCCATTGACGCAAACCTTGAGTCCGTCTCGGAGTCAGCTAGCTTCGTTGCGGGTGTACTCCAAGGGGTGGCCCCCTGAAATATTTCTGAATCCTGTGATTGCTTTGTCGTGAAGGCCTCGTTGGGTTTTGATTTGGTTTTTCCGAGGTTGATCGAGTGTGTGTTGCTATTTGTGCACCCCGGCCGGGTAAAACTTTCTGAAAGCCGTGTCCGCGGTTATGGACGACTTGGAGCATAGTATCTCGATCATAGACAACTATAACTAAAGTAGTGCTATAAATTTGACTTTATAATGACTAGTAATCAGCTTCACTATAATGGAATGGCTACATAAAACTGCCCACAATTGCTTGTTTGGGTTGTCGCGTGCGACCATTGTATCTGACTAGTAAGTATTATAACTACAACGGAATGGATAAATAAAAGTACCAACAACTGCTGGGTTTTTGGGATATCTCATGCTAATTGTATCTGACTAGTAAGTGTTGCAACTACAACGGAATGATTAACTAAAACGGCCCACTGCTTATTTTATCAGGATGATTATCTATACCTGACTAGTAATTGCTGCAACGATAACTGAATAAATCAAACTACCAACTGTGTGAGTTCCTCGGTTGACTTCCTCGTTTGGGTTTCGAGGGGGAAACACCAGGATGGGTTTGTCTGATGGCAGCATCCGGTTGGTTCCGAATAGGTCTTTCTTACCCCTCTCTGATAGCCGCCAGTTGTATCGAGTCTCTATAGGTTGTTTAGTGCATGATGCCGCTGCCGCTGCAGTCCACCATACCTATGTAGGCGAGGACCGCCGAATTCTAGTCTCGCCGTGTACTGGCCTCAGTACTGACTGCTCTCTCTTTTTCCTTTGCCCTTTGTCGGCACCCCTTTTGTTTAAGCAGGTTTTGAGATCGACGCCGTTAGCAGGGTTACCCTTCCGGCTTGGCCTGGGCAGGGTTATGGACGCCATTGGTTATTCTTCAGGGCTCTTAGCCCCATTTGCATCTTGTCCGTAGTCGGACGCTCTATCATTTTCAAGGTTATTTGGATCTTTGTATATTATATATGTATTCTTGACTCATTGAGTTTCCGTTGTATATATCTGTTCTGTGGTTCCCATCGACGACTGTTGTGTGATGTTATTACTTCGTTTTCCACCCGCACGAAAGTGCCTGGTGGGCACCTTTGAATCGTTTCTATGCGGGTTTGGCGGGAATCGCTGAAACTTGCATAGGGTCGATTCTGAGGGTGTTACAGGAGTTCTAGGAGTAGAACTTCCGTAGGAGGTTTACATTCCACGGCCGCTTGACGTAGAGTTTCCCGTCTCCTCGGACATCGGTGAGGTAGTAGGCGTCGTTGCCTAGGACTCGCGCGATGGCGAATGGTCCCTCCCAAGGAGGGAGAGCTTGTGCATTCCCTTCTTGTCCTGGATGAGGCGTAGTACCAGGTCGCCTTCCTGGAAAGTTCGAGTCCTTACTCGCCGGCTATGGTAGCGGCGGAGCCCTTGCTGGTAGATGGCGGTGCGGGAGCGAGCTAGGTCGCGTGGCTCGTCGAGCTGGTCGACTCCGTCTTGTCGTGCGAGTTCAGTTGCGGCCTCCGTGTAGTTGACCACCCTTGGCGAGTCGTGCTCGAGGTCGGTGGGCATGACTTCCTAGGCGCCGTACACCATGAACAAGGGTGTAAACCCTGTCGACCTATTAACAGTGGTGCGGATGCCCCAGATGACGGAGGGTAGCTCCTCGACCCAGCACCCGGCGGTGCGCTCGAGTGGTACTTGGAGCCGTGGCTTCATGCCATGGAGGATGCTCTGATTGGCGCGTTCCACCTGGCCGTTGGACTCTGGGTGGGCGATTGAGGCGAGGTCAAGTCGAATGTGGTGTTCCTCGCAGAACTCGGCCATGGCTCCTTTGGCGAAGTTGGTGCCGTTGTCCGTGATGATGCTGTTTGGGAACTCGTAGCGATAGATGAGCTCGCGTAGGAACTTGGTGGCGGTCTTCCCGTCGCATTTGCGGACTGGCTTGGCCTCCACCCATTTTGTGAAATTGTCGACTGCGACTAGGAGGTGCGTGAAGCCGGAGGGTGCCTTCTTGAAGGGGCCTACCATGTCCATGCCCCATACGGCGAATGGCTAGGTGATGGGGATTGTCTTGAGCGCCGAGCTTGGCACGTGGGTTTGATTGGCGTATTTCTGGCATCCGACGCACTGCTGGACAATGTCGACTGCGACCAGAGAACGGGCGCCGGAATGGTGGCCGCAGTCGCCGGAGTGAATGTCTTGGAGGATTTTTCGTCCTTCAGCGGGCTGAACGCAGCGTTGGAACACGCTAGTAATGCTGCGCTTGTGGAGCTCGCTGTCGATGATGACAAAGGATTTGCAGCGGCGTGCTATCATCCGGGCGTCCGTATCATCCGCTGGCAGGGTGCCTCCCTCCAAGTAGGCGACGTATGGGGCGGTCTAGTTGTCTGGCTCGGCGATTAGAGCGACCAAGGCTTCTTCTGGTTGCATCGGGATTTCGATGTCGATCTCCCTGGGGGGAGAGACGGAAGGATTGGTGATGGTGTCGAGGAAGACGCCGGCGGGTGGTGCGAGTCGAGCCGAGCCGATGCGAGAGAGTGCGTTGGCCTCCTCGTTCTTTCGCCTGTAAATCCACTCGACGAAGTAGCCTACGAAGTATCCACCCAGCTTGTCCACTGCTTGGCGGTATGCCCCCATGGTGGGGAGACGGCGTCGCAGGTGTCACCGACTTGCCCGGCGACGAGGTCGGAGTCTCCGTAGCAGCGCAGGCGGTTGACGTTCATCTCCTTGGCAGCTCGCATGCCGTGGAGTAGCGCCTCGTACTCGGCCATGTTGTTGGTGCATGGGGTGAAGTCGAGGAAGAGGACGTAATGGAGCTTGTCGCCCTTCGGAGAGGTTAGCATGATCCCTGCTCCTGCACCGTCCGTGTTCTTGGAGCCGTTGAAGTGTAAGCTCCAGTAATGGAGGTATGGCAGCTTCTCTGGCTGCTGGGCCTCCTCCTAGTCGGCGATGAAATCTGCGAGAGCTTGTGACTTGATCGCCTTGCGTGGATCGTACTTGATGTAGTGGACGCCGATCTCGACGGCCCACTTGGCGACTCGCCCAGTCGCCTCACGGTTGCGGATGATGTCCTGCAACGGTGCTGCGGAGACGACCGTTATCGGGTGCTCCTGGAAGTAGTGCGGCAGTCGCCTCTGTGCTCTGAAGACCGCGTATACCAATTTCTGGTATTGCGGGTAGCGCTGGCGCGACTCGGTGAGGACTTCGCTGATGTAGTACACGGGTCGCTGCACCGGGCGCTCCTTTCCTTCCTCTGGTCGTTCGACGACCATGACGGCGCTGACGACGCGTTCGGAAGCCGCGACGTAGACCAGCATGGGTTCCTTGTCGACGGGGGCAGCGAGTAGAGGTGCTGCGAGTAGCACCTTCTTGAGGTCGTGGAGCGCGTCATCTTCCTCATTGTCCCACTGGAAGGTGGGGTTCTTGCGCATTAGGCGGTAGAGGGGCATCGCCTTTTCGCCCAACCGGGGGATGAAGCGACTGAGAGCCGCGACTCGCCCGGCAAGCTTCTGGACGTCGTGTAGGCACTCGGGTGTGTCAGGTCGGGCGATCATGTTGATCTTCGTGGGGTTCTCTTCGATCCCGCGCTTGGATACAACGTATCCCAGTAGCTGTCCAGCTGGTACACCGAAGGTGCATTTGCCTGGGTTTAGCTTTATCTTGTATTTCCGTAGGTTGGCGAATGTTTTCGCCAGGTCAGCGAGTAGGTCGTTCTGGCGAGCGGACTTCACCACCACGTCGTCGATGTAGACGTGGATATTGCGGCCAATTTGCCTCGCAAGGCACTCCTGCATGCACCGCTGGTAGGTCGCTCCGGCGTTCTTGAGGCCGAAGGTCATGGCAGTGTAGCAGAAGGCTCCGAATGGCGTGATGAACGCCGTCTTCTCTTCGTCCTCGACGGCCATTTTTATCTGGTTGTACCCAGAGTAGACGTCGAGGAAACACAGCGACCCCGAGCCCGCGGTGGAATCGATGATTTGGTCGATCCGCGGGAGGACGAATTTCTCCTTCAGGCAGGCGCTGTTTAAGTTTGTGTAATCGATACACATCCTCCAGGTCCCTTTTTTCTTCTCGACCAGGACTGGGTTTGCCAGCCACTTGGAGTACTTGATTGGCCGAATGAAGCCAGCAGCGAGTAAACGCTGCACCTCCTTGGCGATGGCTCGGCGTCGCTCTTCATTGAAGGGCCGCAGCGACTGCTTGACAGGTCGCACTTTGGGGTCGGCGTTGAGTTTGTGCTCAGCGAGTTCCCTTGGGACACCAGGAATGTCAGAGGGCTTCCACGCGAAGATGTCCCTGTTCTCACGGAGGAACTCGATGAGCGTGCCTTCCTATGCTGGGCTCATGCCCGTCCCGATCGTCACCATCTGGCTGGAGTCGCCTGGGACCAGTTCGACGGTGCGGGTATGCGTCGTTGCCTCGAAGGCGGTGGGGTTGCCGCCCTCCAAGTTGGGCTTCTTGAGTATGGTGGGGTTGTCGTTGTTGACCCCGCTCGCGTACTTGGCAAGCTCGTCTGCGTGGTTGGCCTCTGCCGCGATGACGGCGTCAGCGAGTTCAGCTCCTTTGGCCTCGCACTCGGCGGCCATGTCGGGGTCGCCGTGGATGGTGATGACGCCGCGCGGCCCGGGTAGCTTCATCGCGTTGTACGCGTAGCGGGGTGCTGCCATGAACTTGGCGAACGCCTGGCGCACCAGGACGCAGTGGTAGGGGCTGTCGAAGGGCACCAGCTTGAAGACGATCCGCTCGGTGCGGAAGTTTGCCGGTGTGCCGAAGGTGACTGGCAGCGTCACCTTGCCGATTGGGTACGCCTTCCGACCGGGGACGATGCCGTGGAACGTGGTGTAGGTCGTCTCGATCATCGACTGCGGGAGCCGCAGTCGCCTGAAGGTGTCCAGGTACAGGATGTTGATGGAGCTGCCGCCGTCCATCAATGTTTTGGGGAGCCAGTAGTCTCCCACCTTGGGCTTGACCACCAGGTTGTCTCAGCCCGGATACTCGATCTGTCGCGAGTGGTCCGCGCGGCTCCAAGTGATTGGTTGCTCAGAACAGTTGAGGAACTGGGGGATATCTATCTGGGCCACCGCGTTGATGGCGAGGGCGCGGGTGATGACCTTCTTCTCGCGCTTCGTGTTGAAGACTGTGAAGGTGTGGAGCGAGCCGGCGATGCTGCCGAATTTTCCGCCGTTTGGCGGGTTGTTGTCGGGGTCTTCCCGCGCGCGCCGTGCCTTGAGAGAGTGGCAGTCGGCGGCCGTGTGCATGGCGGGCTTTCCTTCCCTGCTGTGAAATACACAAGGTTGGTTAAGAAGGGCCGCGGGGTCGAACCTCGGCTTTGCCTTGTAGTTGCCACTGTCGCGGCGGAAGCTCTTGGGCTCGCGCTGCGCGTATCCAGCGTTGGCGACGAAGTCGACTCGCTCGTCATTGCGGTTCTTGCCGGTGAGGCGAGTGTTGCTGTAGCGTAGATCGGGTCGTCTCCCATTGTCGTGGCCGCTCGTGCGGCGGTGTCCTCCCGACTCGTCGTCGGTTTCTTGGTTTGGATCCTCCTCCGCGTACCTTTTTGCGATCTCCAGGAGATCCGGTATGTTGTCGAGTGTGCGGTACGCTCGTCTGATCTTGGCGACCAGGGTCTCGTAGCGGCACGAGGTCTTGAAGCAGTGGATCGCGGTGTCTGGGTGGATGCCGACCACGTTGTACCACAGATCTTGCCACCGTTGGACCCAGCTGCAGGTCGACTCGCGGGGTCCCTGGACGCACTGTTCTAGGTCCTCGATGGTGGTGGCGCGGGTGTATGAACCCTCGAAGTGCCTGACGAAGGCGTCGTGCATCTCTTCCTAGGAGTCGATGCTATCCGCGGGAAGAGTGTTAATCCACTTCCTGCATGCCCCCTCAATCATCAGGGGAAGGTAGCGGGCGGCTAGTAGATCGGTGTGGCCGGCGATCCCCATCGCCATGAGGTAGGTATCCAGCCACACAGAGGGATCGTATGAAGGGTCGTACTTATCTATTTCCTTCAGCGCTTTGAAGTTCGTCGGGTATCTTTCGCCTCGGATCATCGGTCCGAAGCACCGGGGCCCGAGCCGGCTCAGCGATCCCCTCGGCTCACCGTCGCGGTGGTTGGTGAGGGTATGCCGCAGGTCGTCGGGCTGGCGTGCGCGCTAGCTCTGGTTGTTGATGATATGGGTGCGGGCGTCGACGGGTTGCCCGTTGGCGGCGACGAAGTTGGTCGCCGGCCAGGGGTCGTTGGTGGAGAGTGCCGCGTTCGCGGGTTGGTGTTGGAGCTGTAGTGGTTCGGGTGGCGGGCATTTGAGGGTGTTCGCCGCCATGTTGCCCCATGAACGCGAGTACATCCGAACCTGTGAGTCGACGCCTGCGTTTTGTTGCTCGACCGCTTTGGCGAGCAGAGCCTTGGCGTATTGGATCTGCAGGGCTCCTTCACCAGTGGCCGCAATGTTGTCGACTGCTGCTCGGCCCGCGATGAGGTTGTCCATTGGGTGGAGAACAGCGGGAGGCCCTTCGTGTCTCGCTCTCGTGAGGAGACCATGATCCTTGGCTGGTCGCTGGGGTGCGCGGTTGGGTGGTGGCGGGGCGCCATTGGCCGTTGCCCCTGGTAGGGGCCGAGTGCTTCCTCCTGGTGGCGCGTTCTCGCAGATCGCGCGTTCGGACGCACGGGCCGGGTCGTTCTCGTCGTCGAAATTTAGGGCGCGCCCCTGGACGGTGGGGTTCAGGCGCGACCTGATTCGGAGCTGGTGGTAGCGCGACAGCTCCTGTGCTGTCTCCTACTCGAGGCGAAATTTTTTGCGCTCGGCTTGTTCCTTGCGGACTGCTTCCGCTAGCTTCAGGCGGAGTTCCTCGACCTCCATTGCCGTCGCGTTTGGTGGGATCGGCGTGGAGAATGGATCTTCCGGCGGTCGGCGCCGGTCGCCATGTAGGTTGCGGCGTGGCGGCCGGTTCTGTCGCGGAGGTCGGCGGAGTTCTCCGACCCGGAGTCGAAGTCGAAGATCCCGAGGATGGAGGGATCCTCGAAGTCTCCGACGTTGGAGACCTGGGTGATGGAGCCCGCGGGTGACGCGGCGACAATGGATCCGGCGAGTGACGCCGGGGTGGCCGAATCAGCGCCGTCATTGAGGGCCGCGTCTTGTGCGGCTGCGGTGGTTTCGGCCACGTTGTTGTGGGCCGAGTCATACTCGGAGGCGAGGCGGTGAATCGTGCGGACCTAGCTCTTAGAGAGCCGGTCGCGCGGCGGTGACTCGTGGATGCGAGCCGAGTCCTCCGAGATGATGACGTCGGTGAGGCCGACGATGAGGCTGATCATGCCGACCGGCAGGATCATGCTATGCATGATGGGTCGCGCCGCCGGGACGTAGCTGCTCGGCAAGATCTGGAGCATCTCGCCGATCGAGATCATGAGGCCGGTGGCGATCGACTCGTAGATTGGCAGATTGGATCTCGCTGCAGAACACCGGCCTGACCGGCCAGACCCCACGGTGGGCGCCACTATCGTGGGAATGACCACGGCAGATGCTGCAATCGGCAGCGAGTAGTAGAACATGGGGAAAGGGTGGCCAGCCATCTGCGGTGCGAGATGAGGGCTGAGACACAAGGGTTTACCCAGGTTCGGCCCCCCGAAGGATAAAGACCTACTCCTGCTAGATTGTATTATGGTGAAAGTACAATGGGGCGAGCTCGGCGGCTAGACGGCGAGTCGCTAGGGTGTATGATGGAACATATCCTCTATGCGTCCTCTAGGGAGGTTTATATAGACTCACCTCCCTAGTGTTACAGATCTCAACCGAATTAGTTAAGGATTCGGTGATTCTACGACCTAGTCTGACTGGGCCTATCTACGCTTCTGGGCCTATCTACGCTTCTGGGCCTTTAGCTTCCAGTCTCTTGAGTCCATGCCACATCTTGATCCAGTCGCCATCCTGCAGACCCACTCATTGGCGCTTGGGCCAATAGGAAACGTCCTGCTGGGTATACCCCGGTAGGCATATCCCCATTAATCACATAGAATAATAAAAACAAGCAATGCATGCAAGCATGCCAAAGATTGTTTTATTTGGAAAAGTGGTTTCTATTAGGCTATAAACATTATAAAACACCTATTGGTCATTTATAAAAGTGGCAAAACCATTTTAAGTCAAGTCAGTGAAAATGGCCACTTTAAGTCATTTTTGTTTTGCTATAAATGGTTAATTTCTAGTGTTTGACAAATACATTTTTAAACAAAAATGTTAGTGTTTTATGGTCAAGTGTTTATTATTAAAACCATTTGCAAAAGGTTTTACCTATAAACAATTTTTCTAAATCAAACAACATTTTATTTCATTAGAAATGCCTTTAAACAAAGTAATAATTTTCTAGAGTTCACCAAATATATTTTTAAATCCTAAAACTTGGTGTTTAGGGTCAGAGAGTTTAAATAAAATCATTTTCCAAAGGTTTTACTCAAAAAGCATTTTAAAACATATTCAACAATTTTATTTAGTTAGAAATGCTTTAATTCAAAGATTCATTCTTTAGCTTCACAAAATACTCTTTTAAATCCATAAATTGGTTCCTATGGTCAGTAGGTTCAAAACAAACCATTTTCCAAAGATTTTACCTTAAAAATATATCTAGAATAATTTTTATATTCAAATTATGCCTACACAAGTTTCTGCAAAAACAACTAAGTTTACAGAAGAAATTTACTAAACAAAGTACATGGTTGCATAGAATTATTTTTTCTCACGTGTAGATTTAAAGTTAGGCAACTTACAAATTCAAACATATAATAGACATATTTCTGTTTTTAAAACAAACTACAGGCCACGTGGTGTGTTCTGATTGGTCCATACCGATTCACACGGATCAACTAACGTGGAGCGTCAAATCTAATGTTAATCATGCGGCACAAATCAACACATACCGGTTCGTTAAGTCGTTCTATCCTAGCCACGCGATCGTGATCTGATAGCTAACATGCGAATGACCACGGATGGGCGGTGCTGGCGACGGCGAGTGGAGGCGGCGCGGTCAGACGAGGATGGTGTCGGCGATACATGAAGCGCGGTAGAGGGAGGAAGAGCTCACCGAGTTCTTCGTGGCGTGCTGATGCTCAACGATGCTGCGGTTGTCGAAGGGGCGCTCGGGATCGACGGGTATTGCTCGCCGGAGAAGCTCCTAGCGACGGTTGCTCTCTATTGAAGACGGAGGCGACGCTACGGTGCACACCAGGGCAAGTAAAGGATGCAGTCAGATGCGCAAGATCATAGTGAGTGCACGCATGTGAAAGAGAGGGAGAGGCGCGGCCGGAATTTACCTTGGATTCTCGTCGGAGAAATTACAGACTACGACGATGCTCAGACGTGGAAGAAGCCGACGTTTTGGGGTGCGTGCAGCCAAGCGGGCAATACTGGGAGGTGCAGGGAACGATGGGGAGCACGCTCGTTCGCTCCAGTGAGCAAGGGGAGGCGTAGGCTAGCCGGAATCGTCACCGGAAGCTCGTCGGAGACAGTGGATTGCAGCGAGGAATTGACGTAGCCTGGGGGCGGTTGTGTGCGGGTGAATGGGGGGAAACGGAGAGGGGGAGCAGGCGATTAAGAGGGTGAGGTCAGGGGCAAGAATCACGCGGCCAATTATGCGAATTGAAGTATGCATTCAACGGCAGAAACAGCCGGGCGTGGTCGTCGCGCGAGGTTGAAGACGGTGATTGCGTGGGAGTGGGGCCTGCTGGCAGCGAGAGAGAGAGGGGGTGTGGTGGGGTCAGCGAGTCAGGGACGGTGCGGGTAAGTGCTGCGGTGCGAAGCGTTCTCCTGCGGGGGAGAGACATGGGCTAGCTAGGCCGGACTGGGCTTGCTCGGCTGGGTTGATTTCTTTCCCTTTTTTTGTTCTGTTTCATTTTTCTTTTTCTGTTTTGATTTTGTTCAAACAAACATTTGAATTCATAACCTTCCAAATTTTTCAGTAAGTTTTTAATATGTTTTAAACATGTATTTAAAGCCCTTTTTAGGAATAATTCCTTGATTTATTTATGGTTTATATTTTATTTAAAATGGGCACTTTCCTTTATGAAATAAGATTTAATTATATTTTCAAACCCTTATTTGAATTCTAATTTTTCACCAAACCTTATTCGGTAGGTTTTTATTTATTCAAATGGGGTGCTAAATAATTTACTTTGAATTATTTAAAGTATTTTAATATGATTTATTAATCATTAAATTGGGCATTTGTCTTTATTCAAATAAAATCAAATATGGATTTTAATCCCATATAACTATACTTAAATGATTCTTTTATTTCATTTAAGTTAATTAAATAACTTTTATTCCACTTGGGCAAATTCCATTTATTATTTTCCCATGATTTAATTAATCATTTCTATTAGGGTTATTATCTTTATCCATATATAATTAGAATATGTTTTAATGCCATATAATTTTATTGGAATAATTTTTATCCCTTTATTTAATTTGGATTCGTATTATCTTTGTTTGATTATGGATTTGGCCAAGTTTTAATTTGACTTTAAATTTCCTTATTTATTTATTTGTTTCTTTGTATTTCAAAATCCATATCTTTTTATTTATAGATCCAAAATTGGTGAATCCAATTTGTATAATTTTCTTTAATATTTGTTTATCCATTTAAATCTCTTTAGGATTATTTTGCTCTCAGTTTGGTATGGATTTTAGATAAGAGCTTTATTAGCTTTGGAAATTATTTCTTTTTAACTTGTTAAATTCATAAGCTTTTATCCATGGTTCCAAATTGAATAGAATCAATTTCTATGGTTTTATAATATTTCTATTTGTCAATGTTGATCATTTATAAATGTTTGTTGCTAAATTTTTATATGGACCAAATCCATGGTCTTAGAGAGATCTTGTAAATGATTTCTTCCATTAGGGTTTTAGAGTTTTGGTTTATTTTCCATGTGTTTAAATTTCAAGATGCATTTATGAAGAATGCATTTCACTTGAATTTAGCTGGATTCCCTTTTATTAAAAGTTTGTTCAAGATGGGGTTTTAAGTTCCAGTTAGAAATAAAAAGTTTCTTTTTACCCTAAATTTCAACAATTATTTATTTTGTTTATTTATTTTTCACATTTCAAAATTTGGAAAATTTTGGGATGTGACACCATTGATGGCAATGGCAAGCTCATAGTGAGCTAAATCTTGTTAACTGAGCTAGATGATCTACTAAGAGTATGTTGTGACCTAGAGAGGGAACAAGTTAGGCACAAACACTGCTCACTATACTGTTTTGTTTGATTTGGGTTTGTAAGGTGTTTGATGAAATGGCCGAAAGAGATTTGAATTTGAATTTTTGAATGAAAATTGGTGGGTGTACTAGTCACATAATAGGTAGTCTCTGGTTAGTGGTAAAGGTCAAGGTGCACTGGTTTGGTTGGTTGTTGAGAATTGGTGATCTTCACATATGATAAAGATTCAATTTTGAATTGTCATTTGAATCAAGTTGCCAAATGTTTCTATGAGTTTGCAAAGTGGGCTTCGGTTCACTTTTACTTGGTATATCAAGGGGTGAAAAGAAATGGAATTGTTTCTGTTTGAAATGTTGGACTAGAAACACTCAAAGTGGCCTAGTGAGCAAGATTGGCAAAAATGACCATTAGCTCATTTTGTTTGTTTTTGAATTTCTCTTGATTTGTTTCTGCTTGGATTTGATTGATGATGTTGTTTTCATCCTTAAACCATTCCTTGATTTTCACAACAATTACACAAGTCCATTCATGCATTCATACAATCATCACATACACACATGCATTCATATGATGTTAATTAACAAAAGTTTTTGTTAAACCTAATTTTGGTGATTGGAACTTGATAATCTTGATCAATATTTCTGGGATGTTACAAACCTTCACTCCTTAAAATAAATCTCTTCTCGAGATTTGATAAAGAAGAAAAAGAAAAATAGGATTTAAAGAGATCGGGAAACTCCGTCTTGATGTAGTCTTCTCGTTCCTAGGTAGCTTCTTCTCTAGTGTGGTTGATCCGCTGGATCTTGAGAAACTTGATGCTTCGGGTCCTGGTGGTTCTGAAAGCTTCCTCCAGAATATGAATGGGAACTTCGGGATACGTCAGGTTATCGTTGATCTCTATGGTTTGATGATCAATGTTCTTGAAAACTTCAGTCTTCTCCGGGACTTCTAGGCATTTGTGAAGTAACGATATATAGATCACATTATGCATGGCTCACATCTCTTCTGGCAGTTCCAGTTGATACGATACTTCTCCTTGACGATTCAAAATCTTGAAGGGTCGGATATATCTGGGGCTAACTTTCCTTTGAGGTGGAAACGTTACATTCCTTTCAAAGGCGACACTTTGAGATACACAAATTCTCCGATATTAAAAGAGAGGTATCGACGTCTCTTGTCGGCATAACTCTTCTGTCTAGATTGGGCGGTCTTGAGGTGCTCACGACTCTTGTGAACTTTCTCTTCTGCTTCTCGTAGGATGTCGGGTCCGAAAATCTGACTCTCTCCTACTTCCGACCAATTCAAAGTGGTACGACACTTCCTTCCGTACATGAATTAAAATGGGGCCATTTGCAGACTAGCTTGATAACTGTTGTTGTACGAAAATTCTGTGAAAGGCAGACAATCTTCCCATTTTGATCCATACTCTAACACGCAGACTCTCAACATATCTTCGAGTATTTGATTTACTCGCTCCGTTTGTCCATTAGTTTGATGGTGATACGTTGTGCTGAAATCTAGTCGGGTTCCTAATCCTTCTTGGACTTTCTTTCAAAACCTCGAGGTAAATTGGGTTCCTTGATCCGACACAATGTTCTTGGGGACTCTGTGCAAACTAATGATTCTAGCAAGATACAACTATGCTATCTTCGAACTCTGGTAAGTGGTCTTGACAGGTAAGAAATGGGTGACTTTGGACAGTCGATCAACTATGACCCAAATAGAGTCATTTCCCCTACTAGATGTAGGCAATCCGGTGATAAATTCCATTCCTACGGAATCCCATTTCCATTCCGGAATCTACAAGGGTTGCAACAGTCATGCGGGTCTCTGATGTCCCGCCTTGACTCTCTGACAGATATCACACTTGGCTATGTAGCTTCCGATTTCTCTCTTCATCTTATGCCACCAAAATTGCTCCTTCAAATCTTGATACATCTTCATTCCTCCGGGGTGGATATAATAAAGAGTATCATGGGCCTCCTTCAAAATAGCTTGCTTCAATTCTGAATCTGCTGGCACACAGATACGTCCCTTGTTCCACAAAACTCCTTCTTCATCTTCGGTGAATCTGGGTACTTTGTCTGTACCGATGCGACGTTTGATTCCGTCGATACTAGCATTTCATTTGCGCGCCTCCTTGATCTAACCGATCAAAGTGGGTTGAAGTTCTATGCTCGACAAAAATCCTTCACTTACTAATTCCATTCTAAAATCTTCCATCTCCTTGTGCAAACTTGGTTTCTCCTTTAGAATCATGGAGTTCAAGCGACAAGGCAATCTACTAAGGGCATCTGAACCACATTGGCATTACCGGGGTGATAGTGGATGTCCAAATCATAGTACTTGATTAGCTTGATCCATCTTCTCTACCTCATATTCATCTCCTTCTGAGTGAATATATACTTTAGGCTCTTGTGATCCGAATAAATTTCACAACGGTTTCCCATAAGGTAATGCCTCCATGTCTTCAGGGATAGAACTACAGCAGCTAGTTCAAGGTCATGGGTAGGATAATTCTGCTCATGTTGCTTCAGTTGGCGGGATAGATAAGATATAACTTTTCCTTCTTGCATCAACACACATTTGAGACCGATCTTGGATGCGTCACAATACACATCAAAAGGCTTCGTGATATCTGGCATGATCAAGATTGGGGCTGAAATCAATCTCTTCTTGAGTTCCTGAAAACTCGCTCCACAGTTGTCTGTCCATTCAAACTTCTTATCCTTCTTAAACAATTGGGTCATGGGTCTTGCAATACTCCAGAATCCTTCTACGACCTTGTGGTAATATCCCGCTAATCCGAGAAATACACAAACTTGGGTTTGAGTGGTTGGGGCTTGACAATCTTCCACATCCTTCACCTTTGCAGGGTCAACGGCAATTCCTCCGGCTGATACAATATGTCCGAGGAATCCTACTTCCTGTAACCATAATTCAAATTTGCTAAACTTGGCATACAAGTGATGCTCCCTAAGGGTTCCAAGGATGGTCCTTAGGTGTAGCTCATGTTCTTTTGATTTGGAATATATCAAAATGTCATCGATGAAAATAACAACAAACTTATCCAGGATGTCCATAAAAATCTTATTCATGAGATTCATGAAATAAGTGGGGGCATTGGTTAATCCAAAAGACATGACCGTGTACTCATATAATCCATATCTGGTGGTAAAGGCAGTCTTTGGAATATCCTCTGCGCGAATCTTGAGTTCATGATAGCCAACTATAAGATCAATCTTAGAAGACACTTTGGCACCAGTTAACTAGTCAAACAAGTCTTCTATCTTCGGCAGTGGGTACTTGTTCTGAATGGTGACATCATTCAACTTCCGATAATCCGTACACAAACAGTTACCTCCATATTTCTTGTCCAGAAACAAGACAGGTGATCTCCATGGCGAAGCACTTGGTTGGATCAGTCCTATCTCCAGTGTAGCATCCAATTGCTTCTTCATCTCCACTAATTCAGACAGGTTCATACTATACGGTCTCTGGGCTATGGGTCTAGTTCCAGTGATTAGTTCAATGATAAACTCGATATCTCGGTCTAGGGGCATACCGGGCAAAACATCTGGAAATACATCGGGGTTATTCACAGACTACTCTGACTTCGTCAATGGTTGGTTGGGTTAGACTCTTGTTGCACTTGAATTGACGGTGCAAAGTTTCAGATTCATGCTCTACTGATATTCCAGCTGTACTGGTCATGGTTATGGCTTTCTTGGCACAGTCAATTAATCCTTTATGTTTCGACATCCAATCCATTCCTAGTACTACTTCCAAACCTTTAGTTCCGATTACTATTAGATTAGCATAAAAATCTATGCCATGGATTCGGATAGGTACGGCCTTGCAAATTTGTCTAGCTTTGGTGGTTGAAGGAGGTATTTGAACTATCATAACATGCTTCAATTTTTTGGTTGAATCTTACTAGTGCATGCAAATTCTTCGGTAAAAAACGAGTGCGATTCTCCAGAATTAAACATCACCCTTGCAAGTACTGAGTTAACAGAAAACATACCTAGCACGACATCTGGCACTTCTTGGGCTTCTTCAGCATGCATGAGAAACAGACGGCCATTGCGATTGAGCAAATTCCCTGGGGCAAACCTTCTTCCAGGCTGAACGAGACGCTGCTGCTGAGCTAGGGCATTTGCATTGGGGGATGCGGCAATCTTCTTGGGGGACTCATTGGAATAGTGACCCTTGGTTCCACATTCATAACAAGTCACTTGGGACTTGTCCTTTGCTGCAACAGGCACAAAATTGCTTCCAGTTCTTCGGCCAGTGTTGGTGTTGGTGGCGAAATTGTTGTTGTTGAACTTGGGTGGTGCACGGTTGAAATTGATAGAGTTGCCGGGATTGTTGTTGTGGTTTCCTCCGGGCCTTGGGTTTCCTCCTCCACGGTTTGGATAGGTTGGGCAGTTCATCGGGGGCATGTTGTTTCTTGGGGAAAATCCTGGATATGGGTTGAGGCGATACTTTGGGGATTGTGGGTTCCTGGTTGATTCATAATTCTACGCTTGCGGTTCTCGTTGCCTTGGTTGATCTTGCCTTCCATCTGAATGGCAGAATCCACTAAGGCTTCATTGTCCGCAAATGGGATATTGACTACCACTGTCTGCATCTCATCATGCAGACCATTCATGAATCTCTCCTTCTTCTTAGCTTCATTGTCAATCTCATCCAGTGCATACCTAGCCAATGACAAAAATTTGTCACGATACTCAACTACTGTCATCCTCCCTTGCTTCAGTTCTCTGAATTCATCTCTCATCCTCTTGATCAAACCCGGTGGCACATGGGTTTTGCTAAACTTGATTTTGAATTCTTCCCAAGTCATCATTTGTCCTCCATTCATGGCGCGAACGCTATTCCACCATGCTCTTGCATCTTCGGTCAGGTAGTGGGTGGCAAACAGTACCTTCTTGTTGGCTTCCACTCTTGTGACTTCTAAGTTGTTCTCCATGGTTTGCAGCCAATCATTGGCATCTAGGGGCTCTTCATACTTAGTGAAGATAGGTGGATTGGTGTTCTGGAAGTTCTTGAGCTTAGATCCATGGTTGTCCTGGTTTCCATGGCCTTGGTTGTTGTTGGCCATTTGAGCTATGTGTTGAAGGGTGGCTAAGTTGGCTTGACGTTCGGCTCTTTCAGCTTCTTGGTTAGAAACCAAAATTTGCAAGATCTGCAACGTTGGGTCCGGGGATGAAGTGCTTCCTGCGTGGAGCATCTGAAGATTGAGCATCAAGTTTGACTCGGGTTTTTCTAGCAACTTGCTTTTCATTCATTCATAGCACACGATACAAACACACACCACAACAAGGAAAACAGATGGTTTTAAGAACCATTCTGGGAAACTACGATACAGTAGGACCGGATAAAACTCAGTAACGCTAGTGCTCAAATCCCACTACTCCTCAGAATCGGTGTCCTCATCATCCTCATCATCATCATCATCAATGAAGGCGAAGTCATCCTCATCGGTGAATAAGTACATGGCCTGATCCTCCAGAAATTCATCATTGTCACGGAGATAGGAGTAGGGGTCTCCAAGAAGGTCCTCTCCTATGTTCTAACTCTCAAGCTGCATGTCCCTCTCGTGGACGGTCTCCTCCAACTCTGTGATCATGTGGCGAAGGCGGTCAATGATGCGTTCCTTCTTGTCGAGCTGATGGCGACAAGACTGGCGATCCTTCACTATCATGGCAATGGTCTGATCCTTCTGTGCAGCGATGGCATAGTTGTGGTTGGCATAGGAGCGGGCATTGTCCAACTCCTTCTCCCGGTCATACATCATAAAGCTGAGGTTGTCCACTTGATTCTTCAGCTCAGGGTGATATGGTGCCTCCAGTGGTTGTCCCATAACATCACGCCTTCGGCAGAACTCAAAGCGGGAACGCTTGATCTGATTGATACTCTACCCACACAGACGGTCAAGAGCTTCCTGCATGGCCCTGGCAAGTCCATCGAGCCAGTTGTTCTCTCTGATGGTGAACTGAATTCCCTCTGAGGTGGGGACTTCAATCTTTCCTCGGAGACTTGCAACAATCATCCATTGCAATTCCTCTAATTCCTGATCATTGAGCTGAGCTCCAAAGAACTCGGGGTGCGGGCGCTCCAGAAGTTCCGAAAGCTGGTCTAAGTCACGCTCAAAGATGAGGTCTCCTCCATTTACAAACTGATAGAACTTTCTATACTTCATGTCCATCTATAATAATATAGGATGAGTAAGTTAGTAGAGTGATCAAGTGTGCCAAATTTTATGTAAGTTTGCAAGAATTTTTTTGAGGAACATGATTTTTCATGAAAGAATTTAAGTGATAAGAATGAGAATAAGTTTTCATAAATACTCACTTCCTTAGTTTTGAAACTAAGTTTTTGATTCAAATGTCCATTCTAAACTAGGGTCTCCTATGGTTAGGATGGCTCTGATACCAACTTGTCAACACCCGGATTTTTAATCCCAGATGCCTGTTATGCCAGACATCGCAATCCCAGGATTACCATTTTTGCGAGACATAACAGATTGGATATCACAGTACATCATCCATTACAAACCATACATAAGGTCTTACAACAAATAAAGGATCACATGATCCAGTCTTAATATAATCATAGCAGCGGAATAACGTAATAATAACGGTAGCATGGGAGAAGCTCCATCTTCATGGCCATAGGCAATGCTGACGATGGGAGATGATCCTAGTTGTCGTAACCTTCTTGTGGTCCATCCTCCTGATAGTCCTCTTCATAGTCTGGCCACGGGAATAGCCAGGGATAAAGCCATGAGTACTCTTTAAGTACTCGCAAACTAACACTAACAGGTAAATGGTTTGAGTAGGAATAATAAGCTCTAGGTTGTTTTGGAAAAAGCCAGATTTACCTTAACTGAGTTCAGAAGCAAAGAAAGCTAGTTGAAATTTTTATAACACCTAAGTGGTAACTTGAATTTTCATATCACAACCCTGTTGTGGTCAACTCAAAGTCATGATTCATTTCACAAGTCATTTTTAAAACATCTGACGACGGAACAGTATGGCCACTCCAACTATCCATAACCGTGGACGCGGCTATTCGCATAGTTTGACACTCTGCAGAGGTGCTACACTTTCACCACAATATTCGATACATCCGTCGGGAACTATCCTAAATTCACCATACTCAGTATGCGGATAATCAATCCTAACCTTTCAATTACACACCCTAGTATAGGCACCTCTCCTATGAGTTTGGCCTCCCAACCACGACCAACTGTTATCTTGGGAACTGTACAGGTGGACAATCTTCACAAGGTATCCTCAGGTCAAACCTTGGCCGCAAGGGAACCCATACTAAGGTATATAATCTTCCAGTCAAGCCCTACCCAAATTTCGGGTATTGTGGTTGTACAGTAAAGTTAGAATGGTATCGCATCCAGACAACCATCAGTTTTATAAAGGGCTAAGGCTCATGCCTCAACATTTTCATCATCCAAAATCGTATGGTGTTCAAGAACGCATGTCAAAACATTTCAGTAGAATGACTTGTCATTCTAAGGTTTTCATAATCATTTTCACCAAGTATTCCCATCTAAAGTGATCAAGTTTTATGCTTAGCACTAGCAACTACAAGTGGGGGGGGTTAAACACTAATGAGGGGTGGTAATCTAGTGTGACTTATCTAAGTTCAATCTCATGCCTCAGGATGACATCAAGATTTATCTATCTTAGGCCAAGTTTTATGCTCTTTATGCTACCTTTAAACATCTTTCTAAAATCTACAATTCACTAAATAGACAAGCTAAGGAGCTTTGATAAAGAAATAAAATAACTAAGCTTGCAAGTAAAACTAGAAATGGGTATCATAAAGTGGTATAATCAAGGCATGCCTAATGCATTGCACAGATCATATAGCTTTCACAGTTGCAAGGGTTAGCTTGCATAAGTAACATGCAAGTGGTGGCTTGCTCAGTTAGTAGCTTGCCTTGTGCTGAGCAGTGGTTGAGGTTCTCCACTACTTCTTCCTCGTAGTATTGTCCTTCCTCCTCGTATCCTTGGTCGGTGTCGTCAGATTGTCGACAAGTACGCCATAGGGGGTACTAGTGGCATTGGAAGGATGGGGTGTGAGACGTCGGATGTTCCAGGAGCGGTGAGCACAAGTTTACCCAGGTTCAGATCCGACTGTGGTGATCGGATCCTACTCCGCCTAGCAACCTAGTAATATATCGACGTAAGCTGGATGTTACAATGAATTACAAGAGAGGTTCGCCTGTGTGAGTTGGTTGTGGTTATTGGTTGCCATAAAGGCTCCCATGGGGCCGGTTTATATAGTCACTGGGGCCTAGGGTTACAGGGAGAGACATATCCAGCTACATTACAGAGTCGGTAACTAGTACAGCTTAGACTACAAGTAATACTATAGGCCTAAGTCGGTAACTCTCCTGGGCCTTGTCGTAGCCGGAACTTGATCCTCCTCTTTCTCTGACTGGGCCGCCCGTGAAGCAAAGCTCTAACCCATTGGTGGGCCACCCTGGTCAGCGAGTCCCATGGGTATACCCGAGAAGTATATCCCCAACAGTAGCCCCCGGAAGTCTTCAAGATCTGAAGTCGGATAAATCGTCTAGCTCGATGGTTTATTCGTGTTGAGAATCTTGAAGGGTTCCCGAAAACTTCTTCCATTGATGTAGGATTCTGAGTCAGTTGAGTCGGATATGTTATGTTCTGACCTTGATTTTTCCGTTGCTTGATTTGAAACATAAGCCGCATTTTATAGTGGCATGCTGACTGGAAACTTTATAGGTTAGGTCCCATCACTAACATGATTTCCATCAGCACAACCGTTGGTGGGTCCGTTCCTATGGAACGGAACGCCGTTTCAATGCCTATGTGAAAATCGAGGGGGCAGAAGAGTCGCGAGGAAGCTAACTCCCCCTCTCCTATACGCGTGGCGATAATCGCGCATCTCACCGCACGAATCTTGACACAGAGGAAATTAAGAGGAGAGAAACCCCTCTTCTCAGATTCACTTCTCCGTCGATTCATCCATTCATTGCTTCCTCGTACTCCTCGAGCTCTCCGCACCCGTTCCCATCTGCCCTTTGTTGAGAAAAAACTTTCCTTCCCCCACCAGCCCATCTTTCTCCAAAAAAAACTATGGCGTTTGCCTCGTCTTCGGGAGCGGCGACGGGTTCGTCGACGGAGGACGAGAAGAAGATGCGGGGTCGGTGGATCCCCAGCGCCATGGACACTGTGGAACTCCAGGTCATGGAGGATGAGGGGTTCATCGCTGCAGGCGCGTGGCGGAGCGCTGCTGGACATGCCATCCACGCGCCGAAGGACAGCGAGGGGGTGCTGTTAAGCAGTCATGTCGACCGCGGCCTTAGTCTGCCACTGTCGGACTTCTTCGTCAAGGTCCTCAACTATTACGGTGTGCAACTCCACAATCTTCCTCCCAACTCTCTACTTGAGCTTAGTTATCACGTAGCTCTGTGCGAGGGGTTTCTTGGCATTAGGCCAAGTCTCACCCTTTTCCGGTACTACTATGGTACCCGGAAGAATTCCATCAGTGCCGATGTGCCTTATGTCACTGGCACTCTTAGCTTAGTCCTTAGGAGGAATTAGATTTATCCTAGGATTAATGCTAGTGAATCCGCCAAACGTTGGGCCGGAACTTTCTTTTGTCATCAGGATATTCCGGTTTCGGGTAAGACGGAAGGTCTTCCAGCGTTCGCCAATGGCGCCGCTCCCCACCAAGATTCATGGGATGCGGAGGCGCCGGAGCTGTCGGATATTTTGATCCTTGCCAAGAGGCGGATCGAATTTCTGATGAAGCATGAGGGGCTTCGTGGATCCGACTTGATCCACTGTTGGCTGGAGCGCCGGATTCAGCCTCTCCAGCACCACGGAGACCGCCTCATGCACCAAATCACCAGTGACAAAAAGGACAACATGAAGGTTAGCCCGAACCGGCTCTCGCCGAAGGACTACAAGACCCTCATGCAATACTTGGTCAAGGAAAGAGTGGAATGAAAAGTTTCGGAAGTTTCCATGAAGATATACACATCCAGTCGTCCTCTAAATCCGGTAAGTATTTCGACTCTGCTTTCGTGTTTCGTCGTTTTCTTTTGTTCTTTCTCGGACTCTATTTTCATTGATGCTTTTCCGGTTCTGTCAGCTTGAGAAACTCTTCGCGTCCTAGCTATCTCCACTAGAGGGGTATGCTTCAGACGATCCGGAGGCGACGGAGGATGACGAGGTGCAAGAAGTTGCAGCCTCCGCCTCCAAGAAGCATAAGGCTAAGGAAGTTTTCGTTGCTGGTAGCCAAGTGCTGCCAGTAGTTAAAAAGTAAGCATCTCGCCTTTCATTTCTCAGCACTCTTGTACTTTTATTATCTTTCTAGATCAAAACTAATATTTAGGGTTTCTGTGTTCTAGAGTTAAATCATCGTTAAAGAGCAAGATTAAGCCGGAAAGCAAGCCAGACAAGCAGCTGCGTCAGCAGAAGCTTTTTTTTTCTCCGGTTGTGCCACCATCGACACCATCCACGTCTCCATCAGCGCAGGGAGTTTCTGCATCCCCTGATGCTTGTAAAACCTCGAAAGCCCTGGTCATTGTTGATGATCGGGCAACTGATAAGGGTGAACCCGTAAAGGGTAATGATCCCATGGTTATGACCACAGGTACTATGGATAAGGTGATTGACCCCGCTGTTCCTGGCTTCAAGATGAAAGAGAAAGAAGAGATTCTCAAGCTAGCTCAATCCAGTCTTGAGGAACTAATCTTGACCCCAGAAGTAGCGAGTCAAGAGGAGGAAGATGTCAAGCTAGTCAGCCTCCTCGACCAAATATTGGTCCGGGATGCTAAAATCGCATCTGGCGAACTTCCAGGGATGGATGTTCCGTCCCTCACCCTTAACAATAAGTTGTTTCACAGCACCAAGATCGGATTCGAAAAGTTGCACCTGGAACACATTGTCAGTTTCCGATTCTTGTTTGTATTTATTTTCATATCCTCTAGCCCCCAAGCATAAAGTCGGATAAACATTTCTGGATCCGGATTGATGCTTTTAGGCTGCAAAAGAATGATGTAGTGTAGCCCCCAAGGCTCATGCTGTAATTTTACTTAGTTAAATTTGCAGCCCGAGTATTAGTAGCCGTTTGATGGTATTATGTCTCTAAACTTACAGAAAATTGCCTCTTCCAACTAGGAATTGCTCAAGAATATTTCCAACAAGCGCAAAGAAATCAAAGCTTTGCAATTTGAAAATTCAAAGTTAAAAGTTCAAAGGATGAAGTAGAAGGTAAACTTTTCTGGCTTCCTCTTTATCAGTTTTTTTTCATAGTTTGATTTTGTGTTATCCGATTGATATTTTTGTATTTGCAGAATTGTTGTGCCAATCCAGCAAGATGGTGGAGCAGGCCGACAACTACAAGGTCATGGAGGCAGAAAATGCTGAACTCCGACAAAATAGTGAGACCCTAACTGTGGAGTCGAAGAAATCCGTAGCTGCAGTTTTGGAATCAATCAATAAAGAGACCGTGAGGCTCGAGAAGCTCCTAGCCCTCCGAGATAAACAACTTGCTGATCTCCAGAAGGAGTTTGATATCAAGAAGGATCTTGCCTAGGCCTCAGCAAGTGAACTAGACAGCCTCCGCAAGGAGTACGCTGAATGGAACCACTCTGTGGTTGGTAAGATTTCCGAATCTTTTCTTTGTGTTATTCATTTTTAGACTTCTTGTTTTAGTCGGAATTTTGAATTTTGGTTCTTTCCTAGCCCCCTTGAATCTTTCCGACTCCTCCACTTCCGAACCTCGCCTCGAGCGTGTCACATCCCAAAATTTTACAAATTTTGAAATGTGAAAAATAAATAAACAAAAGAAACAATTGTTGAAATTTAGGGTGAAAAGAATTTTTTTGCTTCTAAATGGAAACATCAAAACCCTTCTGGAACAAAATTTGAATGAAAAGGGTATCCAACAAAATTTCAATCAAGTGAATTGCATTCATCAATGAATGTATCTTGAAATTTAAACACTTGGAAAAAATAAACCAAAACCCTAAAACCCTAATGGAAGAAAATCATTTCCAAAATCTCTCTAAAACTATGGAATTTGTCCATATAAAAATTCAGCAACAAACATTTATAAATGATCAAAAATGATAAATAAAAATATTATAAAACCATGGAAATCGGTTTCTTTCAATTTGGAACCATGGATAAAAACTTATGAATTTAATAAGATAAAATGAAAATAGTTTCCAAAGCTAATAAAGCTCCTAACCAAAATCCATGCCAAATTGTGAGCAAAATAATCTTAAAAGGATTTAAAAGATAAACCAATATTTAATAAAATTATACAAATTGTAATCACCAATTTTGGAACTATAAATAAAAGGATATGGATTTTACAAGACAAATAAAGAAAGAAATAAATGAGGAATATTTAAAAGTCAAATTAAATCTTGGCCAAATCCATAAACAAATGGAATGAAAAGTTACTGAATAATAAAAAGAGAAATAAAAAGGTTATTCAAATAAAATTATATGAATTACACCATATTCAATTTTATTTAAATAAAGACAAATTGCCTAAACTAAATAAAAGATAAATCACAAGAAAATTATTTAGAAGACAATTTAAAACTTGAATTAAATCCATAAGCAAATGGAATAAAGATAATCCAAAAAAATAAAGGAATAAAGATTATTTGAATAAAATTTATATGGACTTGAACCATATTTGTTTTGAATAAAGACAAAATCCCTAATAAAAATGATTAAATAAATCACGGGAAAAATAATGGAAATTGCCAAAATGGATTAGAAGTTACCCAATTAACTTAAAAAGTATAAAGGATTAATTAAATAAAATTATATGGTTTGGAACCATATTCAAATTATTTAAATAAAGACAAAACGCCTAATTAAAATAAATAATAAATCATGAGAAAATATTTGAATATTTTCCAAAGTGGGCCAACCAATCAACTCCTAAATGATTTAAAACCTACTAAAAGGTTTTGCAAAAGTTTGAAATCAAATAGAAGTTTAAAACATTTGATTCAAATGAAAAACAGAAATTATAATTGGAATAAAGACAAATGCCTATTTTAAATAAATAATAAACCATAAGAGAATATAAGAAATATACTAAAATGGATTATTTAAACACATTAACAAACAGATAAAACCTACTGAAAAGGTTTAGAAAAGGTTTGATAAAAATCTGAATTCAAAGTGATTTTAAGAATCATATTGAATATTATTTAAATATAGACAAAAGCCCCTTTTAAATGAATATTGAATCACATTAAAATATTTTGAATTATTCAAAAATGGACTTTCAAAACACACTAATAAGTGCAAACCTACTAAAAAAGTTCTGTAAAATTTGAATACAAACAAATGGTTAAAAACATTTGAATCAAATAAAAACAGAAAATACAAAAGGAAAAAGAAAAATAAAGAAAAAAATAGAAACGAGCAACCCAATCTAACCTAACCTAGCTAACAGGCCCAGCAGGCCCAATCCCCAGCCCACCCGGCACCTCCCCCTCTCACTATCGTTATTTTCAAACCAGCACGCGTACCCCTCACCCCACTGACCACTGGGACCCACTACCGAGCTGGCATCATCGTCTCCACCCGCTGACCCCACGACCTGTTCTTCCCCTAACCTCGCTGCAGTTTCCAACGACATTTCCTCGCCATAAATTCGCGTCAATGCGGGATTAATCCTCGCCAGCGACCACGCTCTACTAAGCGCTCCCCTCTCCTCTCTCTCTTTCCCCTTAGATACCACCCCACGAGAGCCCCTAGGCTGCTGCAATTTCTCCTTGCAACCCTACTGCCTCCGACGAGCCACCGCGGCAATTCCAGCCAGCCCTTACCTCTCCTTGACCTATGGATGCTACGAGCTTGTTCACCATCACCGTGCGCATCTTCTAGTGGCCTCATCTTGCCCGCGCACGCCACAGAGCATCAGCTCCGCCTTCACTAGTGCATGCCCGACGACCAGCACATCTCCGGCGACCTCTACTGGTAAACCCTGACCGCGCCTCTCCCTCTCAATGATGCTCGTGTACTCGCCTTGGTCTTCCACGTCTAACGGACCCTTTGCCTTGCCTTCCCTATCCTTGTAGCATCGCCCCTGTCGACGACAGAGCGTGCCCGACGGAAGCAAGAACTCCGGCGAGCAATCGGAGTCGACCAAGTGCGCCCCTATCCACCCTGCTGCCACGTTGAGCACTTACACACCACGGTGAACCCAGTGAGCACCTTCCCCATCACTCTCACTTCCTAGATTATCCGGAGCACCGCTGCCGCGTGCCGTCGAGCCAGCGCCACCAGTTTATGGTCAGGGCGATGATGTCCGTTAGATCTTGATCGCATGGCTCAAGATAGATCACTTAACTGAATCGGTACGACTCAATATGATCCGTGCGATGCTCTTTAAATCCAACATCCCACTTGCACGATCCTGCCAAAGCAGTATCGTCCAATAGAAAAAAGACATGTGTCCTGATCTGTCTGTTTAAAATCCAGGAAAATGAATTTGATTGATTTAACTTGTAAAATCTATAACTCTTGATGTGCTTGGCCAAAAATTGCAAATTTTATATCATTGGAATCAGAAAAATATGAACTTTGAAACCATGCCCTTAGTTTAGTATTTTCCTTCAGGAAAATTAAGTGTTTTTGCAGAAACATTTGTAAGGCTATTTTGGTTATAAAAATTATTCTAAAAATGGTTTTTTCAGTAAAACCTTTTGAAAATGGTTTGTTTTAAACTCTCTGACTATAAACACAAACTTTTGGTTTTAAAAATATATTTTGATAACCCTAGGATTTATTCCTTTGAATAAAAGCATTTCTAGTAAAACAAAAATGTTGCTTTGATTTAAAAATTATTTTTGAGTGAAACCTCTTGTAAATGGATTTGTTTTAAACACTTTGACCATAAACACTCACATTTGTGTTTAAAGACATATTTGGCTAACACTAGAAATTATTTCTTTAATAAAATCATTTCTAGCAAAGACAAAATGATTTAAAATGACCACTCTCACTAACTTGATTTTAAATGGTTTTGCCACAATTATAAATGACCAATAGGTGTTTTAAAATGTTTATAGCTTATTAGAAAACACTTTTCCAATAAAACAACCTTTTGCATGATTGCATGCATTGTTTTGTTTTCATTATTTTATGTGGTGAATTGTTTGAATGCTAGTTTGAATTTGTGCCTTGATTGAATTGTAGTGAACTTTGAAGAGTGTGACAATTACAAGATCAAGGAGTGAATATAGTTCCTCTACCAAAAAGTCAAGTGGTGCTTCATACATTTTTCCTATTATTTTCACTATGCATTAGTGATATTTTGAATAGGACTTGCATGGAATTTTTACTAAGTATGCTATGCCTTGGGAAATCCTAGTATATGATGCCTTAGTAGAATTTTACCTAAGTTAAGATTCTTACTACTACTATGCTTAGCTTAGCTAATAGAAAACAAGGGTGGATTATTCATGCTATGAAATATTTATAAGTCTATGACTTGTGTTTTGCTTAATAAAACAACTATGTGAATGAATCACATAGGTGGAATGGAAAGAATGGTTACCCAGGGCCCCATATTTATGGCCTACCCTATGTATCTCACTTGTGGAAAGCCACCCAGGAACAAAGAGATTTGAGATGTCAAGTGTTGAGAAGCTTCTAGTGCAACCACATGGCATATGGCTCTGCCTGGATCATATAGGTTGCAATAACTTAGCCAGATGGACAGAAGGTGGTAGGGGGTGATAGGTTGGAACACGTCCATTTGTTCTAAGGGAAGGCTTCTGAAAGATCTTGTCTTGATGCATGTTGAGACTTGTGGGGAAAGTGCACCACCTCTCGAGAGACTAAAATCTAAGTACTTAGCCGTATCCCCGTCAATGGACAATTTGAGCATCAAGATATTGAAGCTATCAAGGATCTCCTCATCCCAATTTCTAAGTTAAAAACTTTTGGTTGAACAAGGGTTAAAGGATCACCAATTTTCATTGGTAGATGCCTTGGGTGAGTTTGACAAATAAAAACTTAGTGTTTTCAACTATAAACTTATTTTGAGCAAAGCAAGCCTCGTCTACACTTAGCCAAATGCATATAGATGATAGATACCACTATTCTACCATAGTATCACTTGGCAATACAATTCAAATGTATTGACCCTTGTGGCTGTAACTTATTATGTTGCAGTTTTGTTTGATGTTAGTGAAATGTGTTGAATAGTATTACAAGTCTACAACCAACATGATTGCAGGACTCCATGCCATATAGATATTTCTGCTGCATTGTAATGTGATAGCCAAATGAGCTATGTAAGATTTAATGAATTATTTTATTCCTGGTTATAAGTTGTAATATGACCTTTGTTTCTTGATATTACATCTTAAACTGTGGATGCTAGCTAATGATCCAGGGACTAGCATTGTAAACACAGGGATCTCTACCTTTTCAGGTTGGGACCTCTACAGAGCGCATTAGGCTCGTTGGATATGTCTTGTTCGACTTCCGCCAAACTCTAGAAGAGGCTGGCAAAGCTGTCAAGCTTTCTGATTTGCACAAAATGCCAGTGCATGAGGTGAGGCAGAAAGTGACGGAGATTCGGAAGCTGATTGAGGACTGGAAGATCTCCTATGCTCGGACTGCTGCGCAAACAACTCTGACCATGGTGATGAGCCACCATAATGAAATGGAAATATGGCACGTCACCAAGGGCATTGCTGAGGAAGATGATGAGGGTAACCCGCAAGATATCAAGGCCATCCAAGAATCTTGTGCAGGTTATGCTTGTCGGGTGGCGGAGATGACCAATTAGACGACGCCATTCTTCGAATCCGTCACCGCGCCTTGTAACATCACAAAAATATAAAACAATGATCGTCAAACTCTAATCACTAAAATTAGGGTTAACAAAAACTTTGATTAATTTAAATTATATGAATGCATGTGTGTATGTGATGATTTGATAAATGCATGAATGATCTTCTGTGATTAACCTAAATAGAAATAAATAGTTTAAATATGAATATAACATTATATAAAACAATTCCATGTAGAAAAAAATCAAGAGAAAATCAAAAACAAATAAAATAAAGCAAATAGTCATTTTTGCCAATCTTGCTCACTAGGTCAGTTGGAGTGTTTCTAGTCCAAGATTTTAAACATAAACTTTTCCAATTCTTTTCACCCCTTGCAAGACCAAGTAAAAGTGAAGCAAATCCCACATTTCAAACTTTCAGAAACATTTGGCAACCTCATTCAAATCACAATTCAAAATTGAATCTTTATCATATGTGAAGACCACACATTTTCAAAACCCAACCAAACTAGTGCCCCTTGACTAATCTAACTAACCAGATACTCCCTAGCATGTGCCTAGCAAACCCACCAAGTTTGAATCCAAAATTCAAATTTGAATTTCTTTCGGCCATTTCATCAAACACCTTGTTAGCAACAAACAACAAAACATCAAACACTATAGTGTGCAGTAATTTTGGCCAACCTTGTTCCCTCTCTAGCTCTCACTACACTCCCAATAGATGAACTAGCCAATTTAACAAGCCTTATTACCACTGTGAGCTTCGCATAGCCATTAATGGTGACCATGCCGAGCCCCTTTGCCACCCCCAATGTGGACAGCAAGCTAGAGGAAGAACTAGCTGTGCCAACCTTGTCTGGCATGCTGCCCATGCCTCACCGCCCCCTCTAGACCAGCCCTAGCTCGAAGACAGAGACAGGAACCACCGGAAACGCCGTGCCCGTGCTGCTGTCGACCATGCTGATGCACACCACCGTGCATGCGTGGTTCCCACTCAACCCGACCACCTCGAGCCCTTGCCTCCCGCCAGCACAAACCCCACCATCTCAGGAGACCACTAGACATGCTCGTTTCTTCGACCGAACCCCGTAGCAGCCGCATGCCGCAAAGTTCACCGTCGGTACCGTGTAGAGAACCGCACGTTCCATACCAAACTCCACCGCCCTAAGCCTCGCCTTTAAGCTATAAACGATCAGCAGGAGACCGCGCACCGTCCCCTATCCTTAGCCACACCGATAGCCGCCTATACCATCGCCTCCGACGACCTCAACCCACACTGTGTTGCCCCTCTTGCTCACCTATAAAAGGAGGCCTCCCCAGCTCGATTCCTCCACACCATCTCACTCCCCACCTCTCACTGATCGTTCCCACTTCTTCCCGGAGCAAGGCGATCTCTCTCTCGCCGGAATTTGGCCGGAGCCCGCCGCTGCTGGAGGAGAAGGGAGCCGTCGATTGAAGCCGCCCAGGAGGAGCCGCCAGTACCAGGAGAACCATCGTCGTCGTCTTCGTCATTCGCCCCCGTCGCCGACCATCGCCGGAGCCCCGGTGAGTCGCCCTAGACCCCCACTGGCCGCGTTAGGGTTAGTTCCTTGCCGGAGTAGCTCGTCGTCAACGACGACCATCAGCCGTTAGATTAGACTTAGATCGTAAGGCTCAGATTCATAGATAACGTTTCGTTTAGTTCGTTCCGCTGACTTGTGGACCCCATCTGTCAGCAGCCCGCGCGTGCTGTGCTTAGTAGGCCGGCCTAGTAACTCTCCCGTGCAACCCAATTAGTTTAAATTTAGATTTTTCATTTAAACTCAAAACCTAGTTCTATCTATTGATTCAAAAATCAACCCAGCTCGATTCACTGAACCAAAATGCATGAAACCAATTTTTTTAGAAAGGTACTGAAATTCTAAATCCAAACCCTTTGGATTCAAACCATTTAGATTTATACATCACCCATGGTAAAAATAACAAGGAAGAAGCTTTTCTATATTCAAACATATTTCAAAATTCAACCATAAGAGCTTTTGAGTTGATTCCAAATCTCAAAAATCACATTTCACTATACCTTTCAGAATATATAAAAATATAGGTTTACATACAGAAATAATGTTCAAGTAATAAAATAATGCCATATAGGCATTTCTAGTCACTTTAATTAAATAAAATAAAAAGGTTAAACCTTATTAAATTGTGACACCACTTTAAATCACATTCTAATGTACTTAAATATGTGGTGATGACATGTGTCAACATGATCCCATGTTTGAGTTGGAGAATATTAAATCTTAAGTATTTTTTGAATGAGTAGAAATTACTTTTCTAAAAATAAAATAAATAAGACAAGTGCTTTAATCTTGTGATGTTAGTGATGAAGATCACCTAGTGTGCACCTTTGTGTGATGATTAGAAATAGTTAAGTATTGTTTGGTGATTGTGTACCTCGTATTTATTTATAGATGCTAGTACCAACCGAGGATACAAGGAGGAAGGAGGATACTACGAGGAAGAAGCAGAGGAGAACTTCAACCACTTCTCTGCACAAGGCAAGCTAACACTTGCAACTTAGCAAGCTTATACTGATATTTTAGCAAGCCAATACATGCAAGCCTAATACTAGTAGTTGAATTAGAAAGCTATTAACTTAGCAAGCGTACACCATGTGATACCCAATCCTAGTTTTACTTGCAAGCTTGATATTTTATTTTCTTTATCAAAGCTTTCTGTTAGAGTTTGCTTAGTGACTTGTAGATTCTAAGAAGATATTTGAAGGTAGCATAAAGAGCATAAAACTTGGACTAAGTTAGATAATCTTGATGTCATCCTAAGGCATGAGATTGAACTTAGCTAATCCCCACCTGTTTACCACACCTCTTTAGTATTTACCCCCACTTATAGATGATAGTGCTAAAGCATAAAACTTGATCAACTTTAGATGGGAATACTTGGTGAAAATGGTTATGAAAACCTTGGAATAATGAGTCATTCTACTGAAATGTTTTGACATGTGTTCTTGAACACCAGATTATTTTGATGATGAAAATGTTGAGGCATGAGCCTTAGCCCTTTATAAAACTGATGGCTGTCTGGATGCGATACCATTCCAATTTTATAGTACAACCACAATACCGGAAATTTGGGTAGGGCTTGACCGGAAATTTATATACCTTAGTATGGGTTCCCTTGCGGCCAAGGTCTGAGTTGAGGCTACCTTGTGAAGATTGTCAACCTGTGCAGTACCCAAGATGATAGTTGGTCATGGTTGGGAGGCCAAAATCATAGGAGAGGTGCCTATACTAGGGCATGTAATGGAAAGGTTAGGATTGATTATCCGCATACTGAGTATGGTGAATTCAGGATTTTTCCTGACGGATGTATCGAATGTTGTGGTGAAAGTGTACAATCTCTGCAGAGTGTCAAACTATTCGAATAGCCACGTCCATGGTTAGGGACAGTTGGAGTGGCCATACTGTTCCCCCGTCAGATGTTTTTCAAAACAACTTATGAAATGATTTGTGACTTTGACTTGACAACAAAAGAGTTGTGATATGAAATTCAAGTTCCCAATTAGGTGTTATAAAACTTTGAACTAATTTTATTTGCTTCTGAACATAGTAGTGGTAAATCTGGCTTTTTGCAAAACAACCGTAGAGCTTAGTATCCTACTACAAAAACCCCCTTAACTTGTTAGTATTAGTTTGCGAGTACTTAAAGAGTACTCATGGCTTTGTCCCTGGCTATTCCTGTGGCCAGACTAGGAAGAGGAGTATCAGGATGACAGACCGTAGGAAGGTTACGACAACTAGGATCATCTCCCATCATCAGCATTGCCTGTGATCCCGAAGATGGAGCTTCGTCCATGCTATCGTTATCTTTACATTATTCCGCTGCTTGAGTTGTATTAAGAACTGGATCATGAGATCCTTATTTTTGTAAGACCTTATGTATGGTTTGTAATGGATGATGTACTGTGATATCCAATTTGTTATGTCTCGCAAAAATGGTAATCCTGGGATTTGATGTATGGCATAATAGGCATTTGTGATTAAAAATCCGGGTGTTGACAAGTTGGTATCAGAGCCATCCTGACCATAGGAGACCCTAGTTAGAATGGACGTTTAAATCAAAAACTTAGTTTCAAAACCGAAGGAAGTGAGTATTTACAAAAACTTATTCTTATTCTTATCACTTAGTATCTTTCATGAAAATTCATGTTCCTCAAAAATTCTTGCAAACTTTCATAAAATTTGACACACTTGATCACTCTACTAACTTACTCATCCTATATTCTTATAGATGGACGTGAAGTAAATAAAGTTTTATCAGTTGGGGAATGGAGGAAAGTCATCTTTGAGCGTGACTTGGACCAGCTGTCGGAGATGCTGGAGCGTCCACACCCCGAGTTCTTCAGAGCTCAGCTCCATGCTCAGGAAGGAGAAGATTTGCAGTGGTTAGTTGTTGCAAGTCTCCGAGGAAAGATTGAACCTCCCACTGCAGAGGGAATTCAGTTCACCTTAAGAGATAACAACTGGCTCGATGGACTTGCCAGGGCCATGCAGGAAGCTCTCGTACGTCTGTGTGGTCAGAGTATCAATCAAATCAAGGGTACCCGCTTCGAGTTCTACCCAAGGCGTGATGTTATGGGACAGCCACTAGAGGCCCCATACCACCCCGAGCTGAAGACTCAGTTGGACCACCTTAGCTTCATGATGTATGACCGTCAGAAGGAGTTGGACAATGCCCGTTCCTACGCCAACCACAAGTACGCCATTGCCAAGAAGAAGGATCAGACCATCGCCATGCTAGTGAAGTATCGCAAGTCTCGTCGCCGTCAGCTCGACAAGAAGGAGCGCATCATTGCCCGTCTTCGCCTCCGGATCACGGATTTGGAGGAGACCATCCACGAGATAGATATGCAGTTGGAGGAGAGGGAGAATGCCAGGGAAGACCTTCGTGGATACCCCTACTCCTATCTCAGCGATGATGATGACTTTCTGGAGGATCAGGCTATGGACTTCTTCACCGATGAGGATGACTTCGCCTTCATCAATGACGATGATGAGGATGATGAGGACACTAACTCCGAGGAGTAGTAGCACTTGAGAACTAGCGTTAGTGAGTTGTAGTCGGTCCCACTGTATCGTAGTTTCCCAGAATGGTTCTGAAAACCATATGTTTTCCTTTGTTGTGATGTGTGTTTGTATCGTGTGCTATGAATGAATGAAAAGCAAGTTGCTAGAAAAATCTGAGTCAAACTTCAAAAACTTTTCAAAGTCCCTGAACCTTAGAAATTTCCCTCTTTTCTCATGATCTATCTCAATCTTCAGATGCCTCGCGGAGGAAGCAGTTCATTCCCGGACCCGGTGTTGCAGATCTTGCAAATGTTGGTTTCTGACGGCGAAGCTGAAAGAGCCGAACATCAAGCCAACTTAGCCACCCTTCAACACATCCCCCAGATGGCCAACAACAATCAAGGCCATGGAAATCAGGACAACCATGGATCTAAGCTCAAGAATTTCCAAAACACCAATCCACCTGTTTTCACTAAGTCAAAAGAGCCCCTAGATGTAGATGATTAGTTGCAAACCATGGAGAATAATCTAGAAGTTGCAGGAGTAGAAGCCAACGACAAAGTACTGTTTGCTACCCACTATCTGGCAGGAGATGCAAGATCATGGTGTAACAGCGTTCGTGCAATGACAGGAGGTCAGATGATGACTTGGGAAGAGTTCAAAGTCAAGTTCAGCAGAACCCATGTGCCACCCGGTTTAATAAAGAGGATGAGAGATGAATTCAGGGAACTGAAACAAGGGAGAATGACAGTAGTGGAATACCGTGACAAATTCTTGTCATTGGCTAGGTATGCACCGGATGAGATAGACACTGAAGCCAAGAAGAAGGAGAGATTCCTGAATGGTCTGCACGATGAGATGTAGACGGTGTTAGTCAATATCCCCTTTGCAGATATTGAAGCCTTAGTTGACTCTGCCATTCAGATGGAAGGAAATATCAACCAAGCCAATGAGAACTGCAAGCGTTGCATGATGCATCAACTAGGAACCCACCATACACCAAAGTATCGCCCCAACCCATCTCCGGGATTTTCCCCAAGAAACAACAGACCCCTGATGAACCATCCGACCTATCCCAACCGTGGAAACCCAAGGCCCGGAGGAAACCACCACAACCCCGGCAACTCCAGCAATTTCAACCGTGCCCCACCCAAGTTCAACAACAACCATGCTTCCACCAACACCAACACTGCCCCGAGGACTGGAAGCAATGTTGTGCCTGTTGCAGCGAAGGACAAGTCGCAAGTGACTTGTTATGAATGTGGAACCAAGGGTCACTATTCCAATGAGTGCCCCAAGAAGATTGCCGCAACCCCCAATGAAAATGCCCCAGCAAAGCAGCAGCGTCGTGTTCAGCCTGGAAGGAGGTTTGCCCCAGGGAACTCGCTCAACCGCAACGGACGTCTCTTTCTCATGCATGCTGAAGAAGCCAAAGAAGCGCCAGATGTCGTGATGGGTATGTTTTCTGTTAACTTAGTACTTGCAAGACTGTTGTTTGATTCTAGAGCATCGCACTGATTGGTCACTGAAGAATTTGCATGCACTAGTAAGATTCAACCAACCAAATTGAAGCATGTTATGATTGTTCAAATACCTTGTTCAACCACCAAAGCTAGGCAAATTTGCAAAGCCGTCCCTATCCAATCCATGGCATAGATTTTTATGCTATTCTAATAGTACTCAGAACTAAAGGTTTGGAAGTAGTACTAGGAACGGATTGGATGTACAAACACAAACGATTAATTGACTGTGCCAAGAAATCCATAACCATGACCAGTACAACCGGAATATCAGTCGAGCATGTATCTGAAACCTTGCCCCGTCAATTCAAGTGCAACAAGAGTATAGCCCAACCTACCATTGACCAAGTACGGATAGTCTGTGAATACCCCGATGTATTTCCAGATGTTGTGCCCGGTATGCCCCCGGATCGGGATATTGAGTTTATCATTGAACTAATACCTGGAACTGGACCCATAGCCCAAAGACCATATAGTATGAACCCGTCTGAACTAGCAAAACTGAAGAAGCAACTAGATGCCATGTTGGAAATTGGATTAATTCAACCAAGTGCGTCACCATGGAGATCACCTTTTTTTTCGTGGATAAAAAAGATGGAGGTAACCGTTTGTGTACGGATTATCGGAAGTTGAATGATGTTACCATCAAGAAAAAGTACCCACTGCCGAAGATAGAAGATTTGTTTGACCAGTTGACTGGTGCCAAAGTGTTTTCTAAGATTGATCTTAGAACTGGCTATCATCAACTCAAGATTCGCGTAGAGGATATTCCAAAGACTGCCTTTACCACCAGATATGGATTATATGAGTATAGTATCATGTCTTTTGGATTAACCAATGCTCCCGCTTATTTCATGAACCTCATGAATAAGATTTTTATGGACTTCCTGGATAAGTTTGTCGTTGTTTTCATCGACGACATTCTGATTTATTCCAAATTAGAAGAAGAACATGAGCTACACCTAAGGACCATTCTTGTAACCCTTAGAGAGCATCAGCTATATGCCAAGTTTAGAAAATGTGAATTCTGGTTACAGTAGGTAGGATTCCTCGGACATATTGTATCAGCCGGAGGAATTGCTGTTGACCCTGCGAAGGTGAAGGATGTCGAATATTGGCAAGCCCCAACCACTCTAACCCAAGTTCGTGCATTTCTCGGATTAGCAGGATACTACCGCAAGTTTGTAGAAGGATTCTAGAGTATTGCCAGACCCATGACCCAATTGCTGAAGAAGGACAAGAAGTTTGAATGGACGGACAAATGTGAAGCGAGTTTTCAAGAACTCAAGAGAAGATTGATTTCAGCCCCAATCTTGATCATGCCGGATATCACAAAGACCTTTGATGTGTATTGTGACGCATCCAAGATCGGTCTCGGATGTGTGCTAATGCAATAAGGCAAAGTTATATCTTATCTATCCCGACAACCGAAGCAGCATGAACAGAATTATCCAACCCATGACCTTGAACTCGCAGCCGTAGTTCTAGCCCTGAAGACATGGAGGAATTACCTCATGGGTAACCGTTGTGAGATTTATTCGGATCACAAGAGCCTGAAGTATATATTCACTCAGAAGGAGCTGAATATGAGGAAGAGAAGATGGATTGAGCTAATCAAGGACTATGATCTGGACATTCACTATCATCCCGGTAAAGCCAATGTGGTAGCGGATGCCCTTAGCAGATTGCCGTGTCGCTTGAACTCCATGATTTTGAAGGAGCAACCAAGTTTGCACAAAGAGATGGAAGATTTCTGAATGGAATTAGTGAGTGAAGGATTTTTGGCTAGCAGAGAACTTCAACCCACTTTGATCAATCAGATCAAAGAGGCGCAGAAAGGAAATGCTAGTATCGATGGAATCAAACGTCTTATCGGTTCAGGGAAAGTAAATGGATTCACCGAAGACGAAGAAGGAGTTCTATGGTACAAAGGATGTCCCTCTGTACTAGCAGATTCAGAATTGAAAGAAGTTATTTTGAAGGAAGCCAATGATACTCTTTATTCTATACACCCCGGAGGAACGAAGATGTATCAGGATTTGAAGGAGAAATTTTGGTGGCATGAGATGAAGAGAGAAATCGGAAGCTATATCGCCAAGTGTGATATATGTCAGAGAGTCAAGGCGGGACATCAAAGACCTGCGGGACTATTGCAACCATTACAGATTACGGAATGGAAATGAGATTCAGTTGTAATGGACTTTATCACTGGATTGCCTACTTCTAGTAGGGGAAATGACTCTATCTGGGTCATAGTTGACAGATTGTCCAAAGTAGCCCATTTCTTACTAGTCAAGACCACATACCAAAGTTCGAAGCTAGCACAGTTATACATCGTCAGTTTGCACGGAGTCCCCAAGAACATCGTTTCGGATCGAGGAACCCAGTTTACCTCGATATTCTGGAAGAAAGTCCAAGAAGTTTTAGGAACCCGACTAGATTTTAGCATAGCGTATCACTCTCAGACCGATGGACAAACGGAGCGAGTAAATCAAATACTCGAAGATATGTTGAGAGCGTGTGTGCTAGAGTATGGATCTAAATGGGAAGACTGTCTACCTTTCGCAGAATTTTCATACAACAATAGTTATCAAGCTAGTCTACAAATGGCCCCATTTGAGTTCATGTATGGAAGGAAGTGTCGCACCCCATTGAATTGGTCGGAAGTAGGAGAGAGTCAGATTTTTGGACCCGGCATCCTACGAGAAGCAGAAGAGAAAGTTCACAAGATTCTTGAGCACCTCAAGACCGCCCAGTCAAGAGAAAAGAGTTACGCCGACAAGAGATGTCGAGACCTTTCTTTCAATATCAGAGATTTTGTGTACCTTAAAGTGTCACCTTTAAAGAGAATGCAGCATTTCCAGCTCAAAGGAAAGTTAGCCCCCAGATATATCAGACGCTTCAAGATTCTGAATCATCGAGGAGAAGTATCATATCAATTGGAACTGCCAGAGGAGATGTCAGCAGTGCACAATGTGTTCCATATCGTTAATTCGCAAATGCCTTGAAGTTCCGGAGAAGACCGAAGTTTTCAAGAACATTGATCACCAGACCATTGAGATTAACGATGACCTGACCTATCCCGAAGTACCCATCCGTATTTTGGAAGAAGCTTTTAGAACCAGCAAAACCCGTAGCATCAAGTTTCTCAAGATTCAGTGGAGCAACCACACTGAAGAAGAAGCTACCTGGGAGCGAGAAGATCACAACAGGACGGAGTTACCCGATCTCTTTAAATGCTAGGTAATCTTTTTTCTTCTTTTTCAAATCTCGGGACGAGATTTTGTTTAAGTGGGGAAGGTTTGTAACATCCCAAAAATATAAAACAATGATCATTAGATTCTAATCACTAAAATTAGGGTTAACAAAAACTTTGATTAATTTAAATCATATGAATGCATGTGTGTATGTGATGATTTGATAAATGCATGAATGAACTTGTGTGATTAACCTAATTAGAAAGAAATGGTTTAAAGATGAATATAACATTATATAAAACAATTCCATGCAAAAAAAATCAAGAGAAAATCAAAAACAAATCAAATAAAGCAAATGATCATTTTTGCCAATCTTGCTCACTAGGTCACTTTGCGTGTTTCTAGTCCAAGATTTTAAACAGAAACTTTTCCAATTATTTTCACACCTTGCAAGAACAAGTAAAAGTGAAGCAAAGCCCACATTTCAAACTTGCAGAAACATTTGGCAACCTCATTCAAATCACAATTCAAAATTGAATCTTTATCATATGTGAAGATCACACATTTTCAAAACCCAACCAAACCAATGCCCCTTGACTAATCCAAGTAACCAGATACTCCCTAGAATGTGCCTAGCAAACCCACCAAGTTTGAATCCAAAATTCAAATTTGAATTTCTTTCGATCATTTCATCAAACACCTTGTTAGCAACAAACAACAAAACATCAAACACTGTAGTGTGCACTAATTTTGGCCAATCTTGTTCCCTCTCTAGCTCTCACTACACTCCCAGTAGATGAACTAGCCAATTTAACAAGCCTTAGCACCACTGTGAGCTTGGCATAGCCATTAATGGTGACCATGCCGAGCCCCTTTGCCACCCCCAATGTGTACAACAAGCTAGAGGAAAAACTAGCTGCGCCAACCTTGTCTGGCATGCTTCCCATGCCTCACCGCGCCCTTTAGACCAGCCCTAGCTCGAAGACAGAGACAGGAACCACCGGAAATGCCGTGATCGCGCCGCTGTCGACCATGCCGATGTGCACCACCGTGCACGTGCCGTTTCCACTCAACCCGACCACCTCGAGCCCTTGCTGCCCGCCAGCACAAACCCCACCGTCCCAGGAGACCACTAGACATGCCCGTTTCCTCGACTGTACCCGTAGACGCCGCACGCTGCAAAGTTCGCCGTCGGTACCGTGCAGAGCACCGCATGTTCAAGACCAAACCCCACCGCCCTAAGCCTTGCCTTTTAGCTAGAAATGATCGCCAAGAGACTACACACCGTCCCCTAGCCTCAGCCATGCCGATAGACGCCTATACCGTCGCCTCCGATGACCTCAGCCCACGCCATGCTGCCCCTCTTGGTCGCCTATAAAAGGAGGCCTCCCTAGCTCAATTTATCCACACCATCTCACTCCCCACCTCTCACTGATCCTTCCCACTTCTGGAGGAGATCTCTCTCGCCGAAATTTGGCCGGAGCCTGCCGCTGCTGGAGGAGGAGCCGTCGATTGAAGCCGCCCCAGGAGGAGCCGCCAGTACCAGGAGAACCGCCGTCGTCGACTTAGTCATTCGCCCCCGTCGCTGACCATCGCCGAAGCCCCGATTAGCCGCCCCAGACCCCCACTGGCCACGTTAGGGTTAGTCCCTCGCCGGAATAGCTCATCGTCAATGACGACCCTCAGCCGTTAGATTAGAATTAGATCGTAAGGCTCAGATTCATAGATAGTTCCGCTGACTTGTGGACCCCATCTGTCAGCAGCCTGTGCGCATGCTGTGCATAGTGGGGCGGCCCAGTAACTCTCCTGCGCAACCCAGTTAGTTTAAATTTAGATTTTTCATTTAAACTCAAACCCTAGTTATGTCTGTTGATTCAAAAATCAACCCAGCTCGATTCACTAAACCAAAATGCATCAAACCAATTTTTTAGAAAGGTACTGAAATGCTTAATCCAAGCCCGTTGGATTCAAACCATTTAGATTTATAGATCACCCATGGTAAAAATAACAAGGCAGAAGCTTTTCTACATTCAAACATGTTTCAAAATTCAACCATAAGAGCTTTTGAGTTGATTCCAAATCTAAAAAATCACATTTAACTATACCTTTCAGAATGTATAAAAATATATAGATTTACTTAAAGAAATAATGTTCAAGTAATAAAAGAATGCCACATAGGCATTTCTAGTCACTTTAATTAAATAAAATAAAAAGGTTAAACCTTATTAAATTGTGACACCACTTTAAATCACATTCTCATGTACTTTAATATGTGGTGATGACATGTGTCAACATGATCCCATGTTTAAGTTGGAGAATATTAAATCTTAAGTAGTTTTTCAATGAGTAGAAATTACTTTTCTTAAAGTAAAATAAATAAGACAAGTGCTTTAATCTTGTGATGTTAGTGATGATGCTAGATCACCTAGGGTGCACCTTTGTGTGATGATTAGAAATAGTTAATTATTGTTTGGTGATTGTGTACCTCGTATTTATTTATAGATGCTAGTACCGACCACGGATACGAGGAGGAAGGAGGATACTACGAGGAAGAAGCCAAGTAGAACTTCAACCACTGCTCTGCACAAGGCAAGCTAACACTTGCAACTTAGCAAGCTTATACTGATATTTTAGCAAGCCAATACTTGCAAGCCTAATACTACTAGTTGAATTAGCAAGCTATTAACTTATCAAGCGTACACCATGTGATACCCAATTCTAGTTTTACTTGCAAGCTTGATACTTTATTTTCTTTATCAAGGCTTTCTCTTAGAGTTTGCTTAGTGACTTGTAGATTCTAAGAAGATATTTGAAGGTAGCATAAAGAGCATAAAACTTGGCCTAAGTTAGATAATCTTGATGTCATCCTAAGGCATGAGATTGAACTTATATAATCCACACCTGTTTACCACCCCTCTTTAGTATTTACCCCCACTTATAGATGCTAGTGCTAAAGCATAAAACTTGATCAACTTTAGATGGGAATACTTGGTGAAAATAGCTATGAAAACCTTAGAATAATGAGTCATTCTACTAAAATGTTTTGACATGTGTTCTTGAACACCAGATGATTTTGATGATGAAAATGTTGAGGCATGAGCCTTAGCCCTTTATAAAACTGATGGTTGTCTGGATGCGATACCATTCCAATTTTACCGTACAACCACAACACCCAAAATTTGTGTAGGGCTTGACCGGAAATTTATATACCTTAGTATGGGTTCCCTTGCGGCCAAGGTCTGAGCTGAGGCTACCTTGTGAAGATTTTCCACCTGTGCAGTACCCAAGATGACAGTTGGTCATGGTTGGGAGGCCAAAATCACAAGAGAGGTGCCTATACTAGGGCGTGTAATGGAAAGGTTAGGATTGACTATCCTCATACTGAGTATGGTGAATTCAGGATTTTTCCTGATGGATGTATCGAATGTTGTGGTGAAAGTGTACAATCTCTACAGAGTGTCAAACTATTCGAATAGCCGCGTCTCCGGTTATGGACAGTTGGAGTGGCCATACTATTCCCCCTCTGATGTTTTTCAAAACAACTTATGAAATGATTTGTGACTTTGACTTGACGAGTTGTGATCTGAAATTCAAGTTCCCAATTAGGTGTTATAAAACTTTCAACTAGTTTTCTTTGCTTCTGAACTTAGTAGAGGTAAATCTGGCTTTTTCAAAACAACCATAGAGCATAGTATCCTACTACAAAAAAACCCTTAACTTGTTAGTATTAGTTTGCGAGTACTTAAAGAGTACTCATGGCTTTGTCCCTGGCTATTCTCGTGGCCAGACTAGGAAGAGGAATATTAGGATGACGGACCGCAGGAAGGTTACGACAACTAAGATCATCTCCCATTGTCAGCATTGCCTGTGATCCCAAAGATGGAGCTTTGCCCACGCTATCGTTATCTTTATTATTCCGCTACTTGAGTTGTATTAAGAACTGGATCATGAGATCCTTATTTGTGTAAGACCTTATGTATCGTTTGTAATGGATGATGTACTGTGATATCCAATCTGTTATGTCTCGCAGAAATGGTAATCCTAGGATTGCGATGTATGGCATAACAGGCATCTGTAATTAAAAATCCGGGTGTTGACACGCCTCCTTCGCCTCAAGAGCCTGAAGCCAGCATCGCTTCCGAGTCTGAGATCGAGGGCGACACTACTGATGACTCTAGTGTTCCATCTGCTTCATCACCACCGCCTGTAGCATAAACGATTCCTATGCATTATCTTAAACTTATGGCAATGTAATGATGGCTACAATATTTATTTTGTGATGGTCTATAAAAACTGGTGCTTTTACTATCTTATCACTTTTTGTTTATATTATTATGCTTGAAAGTTTCTGATGCACTCTTTTTTTTGCTTTTATGCCTATACTTATCGGTTTATCTGGCTCTCTGCCTTGTCCCTTTCACGGGTCGGCCAACCTTTAGCACGAAAACTTTGCCGAGCAATGGAGCGCAATTTCTAAACCAGTTTAAACTCGGAAACAAAGCCGGCCTCCAGTACCAACAACTCATTACTCGGAAAATACCCGCATCTAAGCAATCAGATAAAGAATCAAAGTATAGGTAATGATTTTTAAATTTTGATTTTTTAGATTGTTCAAAAATCATAACCAGAACAAACATGAGCATAAAGTACTTTCAAGTATTCTGGGATATTTGAAAAAATTACATGCTCTTTAGGAAATAAGATGGCAAAAATGTCTCAAAAATAACAATATGAGGGAACCAATACTTTATTTCGCTTTGAACATGTACATATATGATTACAAGGAAATATAACTAAGAATAGAAGGGACATAGTTGTGCAATATTCCATGGACGGTCTATTGCATCCAGGTCTATGCTGCCACCGGCCCTATTCCTTTTACGAGTATCAGGTCTTTCCTTGACTGGTCTCATGTCGGTTAAATAATATGACGCATTATGCATAACTCTACTAACCATAAAAGGTCCTTCCCAAATTGGGGAAAGTTTTTGCTTTCTCTTTTGCACAAGTCGGAGAACTAAATCGCCTTTTCTAAAAGAATGGTTTTGCACTCTCTGACTATGATACTTGAGTAACTTCTGCTGATAGGCTGTAGATCTCTGTTCAACAACGATGTGTACTTCTTCAATTATATCGAGATCATCTTGACGAGAAACTTCTGCATCTTCTTCGATATACGCTTTGACCCATGGAGCTTGATGGATCAGATCACTCGAAAGAACTGCTTCTGCACCATAGACCAAGAAGAAAGGAGTATAGCCGGTTGACCTGTTAGGAGTTGTACGTAAGCTCCATATCACAGACGGTAATTCTTCCGCCCAAGCCCCCTGCGGCCCGACGAAGCGGTGCCTCGAGGCGAGGTCGGATTCCTTGTAGAATAAGGCCATTAGTTCTTTCGACTTGTCCATTGGCTTGTGGATGTGCGAATAATGCAATATCAAGTCGGATTCCTTGTTCTACGTAGAATTCGGCAAGTTCTCCCTTGGAAAAGTTGCTCCCGTTGTTAGTAATTATACTGTGCGGATATCCGAATCTGATGATTACGTCCTCGACGAATCTTCTAGCTGTGGCTCCATCGCAACTTGTTACGGGTTTAGCCTTAATACATTTTGTGAATTTATCCACCATCACTAGTAGGTGAATGTATCCAAATTTTGCGGTATGAAACGGCCCTACCATATCAAGCCCCCAGACCGCGAACGGCCATGTAATAGGGATTGTTTGCAGCTGTCCAGCTAGAACGTGTGCCTGATGAGCGTACTTTTGGCAGCCCTTGCACGTTTTGACTAGTTTATCGGCATCTTCCTTAGATGTAAGCCAAAAGAATCTGTTCGAAAATCTTTTGCCACTAAGGATCTGGCTGCAGCATGGTGACCACACTCGCCTTCGTGGATTTCTCTTAAGATTTCCACTCCTTCTTCCGAAGAAATACATCTCTGAAACATGCCAGAAAAACTCGGCTTATAGAGCTCAGCATTTATTATAGTGTATGCTTTTGCTCGTTGGACAATCTACTGGCTCAAGACTTCGTCCTCGGGTAATTTTCCGTCTATCAGGAAATCTATATAGGGTTTTGTCTAGCTGGGAATTACAGCCAGAACCGCTATTAAAGGTGAGTCAGATTTCGTTGGATAGTCCTCATCAACTCCGACTATGGAGGGGACCCTTAAATGCTCTAGAAAAGCTCCATCCGGTACTTTTTTCCGTGCAGATCCTATCCTTGATAGGGCATCTGCTTCCTCATTTTCTGCTCGAGGGATGTGTTGAACCTCAAAACCCTCGAACGATTTGGATAGTTCATCCACGACAGCTTTGTATGCTGCCATGTGTTTGTTTGCGTTACAAATGTCGGATACTTGCTGTGCAACTAAATCCGAGTCTCCATAACACATGAGTCTTGATATACCAATGTTTTTGGCCATGCGTATTTCATGTAGCAGTGTTTCTTACTCGGCAATATTATTGGTTGTCGTGAAGTGTATTTGCAACACATAGAACAACATATCTCCTTGGGGTGATTTGAGCACCACGTCAGCCCCCGAGCCTCCTCGTGCATTTGATCCGTCAAAGTGAAGGGTCCAAAATTCCGAGTCTGGAGGGCCTGTGTTTTCTGCCATTTCTGTCCAATCAACAACAAAGTCAGCAAGAATTTAGGACTTTATCGTTATACGTGGTTTGTTCTCAATGTCGAAAGCTGCAAGCTCTATTTCCCACTTTGCGACACGTCCTGTGGCATCGCGGTTGTTGATTATATCTCGCAGAGGAGCCGTGCTCACTACTGTGATCTTGTGCTCTTGAAAATAGTGACGTAGCTTTTTGGATGCAAGGAACACTCCATAGGCTAGCTTTTGATGATGTGTATACCGTTGTTTTGATTCTGTCAGGACCTCACTTAGATAATAAGTTGACCGATGCACCTTATGCTCGTGGCCTTCCTCCTCGCGCTCAACTACTGTTACCACGCTTATGACCTTGTTGGTCGCTGCAATGTAGAGTAACATAGGTTCCTGAGGTTCTGGCGCTGCGAGAACTGGTGGATTTGAAAGCAAATCTTTCAAACTTGCAGTGCGAACTCAGCTTCTGGGGTCCAGACAAATTTGTCGGTTTTGTTCAAGAGTTTATATAAAGGTGCGGCTCTTTCACCAAGCCGGTTGACGAACCGGTTCACTGCTGCAATGCAACCAGTGAGGCGATGTATATCCTTCAGGCGAGTCGGCCTGGTAATGTTTAAGATAGCCTTGATTTTGTCCCGGTTCATCTCGATGCCTCGTTCAGAGATGATGAAACCTAACAATTTTCCGGCTGGAATTCCAAAGAAACACTTCTTTGGATTTAGCATCATGTTGAATTTCTATAGACTAGCAAACGTTTCATCCAAGTCGGAAATTAAAGTTTCCTTATTTTTGGACATAACTGCTATGTCGTCTACGTATACATGGACGTTGCGTCCTATTTGATCATTGAGACAACGTTGCATGGTATGTTGATATGTTGCTCCTGCGTTCTTAAGCCAAAAGGCATAGTTTTGTAGCAGAAGGTTCCGAAAGGAGTGACGAAAGACGTCTTAATTTCATCTGATTCTTTCATCGGTATTTGGTGATATCCGGAATATGCGTCGAGAAAACAGAGTAATTCCGACCCTACAGTTGAGTCGATAACTTGATCGATTCTTGGCAAAGGAAACGGATATTTTGGGCATGCTTTGTTCAAAGCGGTATAATCAACACACATCCTTAAATCAATGGTGTCCTTTTTAGGGATGAGTATAGGATTTTCCACCCAGTCTGTATGGATGACCTCTGTTATGAAATCCACTAACTCTAAGCGGGCTAATTCCTTGGCTATTGCTTTGCTCTTTTCATCACCAAACCGTCGTCAGGAGTATTTGACGGGTTTAGCGTCTGGGTACACATTAAGAGAGTGCTCGGCAAGTTCCCTAGGTACTCCGGTCATGTCAGATGGCTGCCATGCGAACATATCACTATTATCTTTGAGGAACTCGACGAGCGCGTGTCAACACCCGGATTTTTAATCCCAGATGCCTGTTATGCCATACATCGCAATCCCATGATTACCATTTTTGCGAGACATAACAGATTTGGATATCATAGTACATCATCCATTACAAACCATACATAAGGTCTTATACAAATAAGGATCTCATGATCCAGTTCCTAATACAACTCAACCAGCGGAATAACGTAATAATAAAGGTAGCGTAGGCGAAGCTCCATCTTCGAGATCACAGGCAATGCTGACGATGGGAGATGATCCTAGTTGTCGTAACCTTCCTGGGGTCCATCATCCTGGTACTCCTCTTCATAGTCTGGCCACAGGAATAGCCAGGGACAAAGCCATGAGTACTCTGTAAGTACTCGCAAACTAATACTCACAAGTTAAGGGGTTTTTTGTACTAGGACACTAAGCTCTAGGGTTGTTTTTCAAAAAGCCATATTTACCTCTACTAAGTTCAGAAGCAAGAAAAGCTAGTTGAAATTTTATAACACCTAAGTGGGAACTTGATTTTCATATCACAACTCTGTTGTGGTCAAGTCTAAATCTCAATTTATTTCACAAGTCATTTTGAAAACATCTGATGGGGGAACAGTATGGCCACTCCAACTGTCCATAACCGCGGACGCTGCTATTCGAGTAGTTTGACACTCTGCAGAGATTGTACACTTTCACCACAACATTCGATACATCCGTCAGGAAACAATCCTGAATTCACCATACTCAGTATGCGGATAATCAATCCTAACCTTTCCATTACACGCCCTAGTATAGGCATCTCTCATGTGAGTTTGGCCTCCCAACCATGACCAACTGTCATCTTGGGTACTGCACAGGTGTACAATCTTCACAAGGTAGCCTCAGCTCAGATCTTGGTCGTGAGGGAACCCATACTAAGGTATATAAGTTTCTAGTCAAGCCCTATCCAATTTTCGGGTATTGTGGTTGTACGGTAAAATTGGAACGGTATCGCATCCAGAAAACCATCAGTTTTATAAAGGGCTAAGGCTCATGCCTCAACATTTTCATCATCAAAATCATCTGGTGTTCGGGAACACATGTCAAAACATTTCAGTAGAATGACTCATCATTCCAAGGTTTTCATAACCATTTTCACCAAGTATTCCCATCTAAAGTTGATCAAGTTTTATGCTTAGCACTAGCATCTACAAGTGGTGATAAGTACTAATGAGGGGTGGTAAACAAGTGGGGTTTAACTAAGTTCAATCTCATGCCTTAGGATGACATCAAGATTTTCTAGCTTAGGACAAATTTAATGCTCTTTATGCAACCTTCCATTATCTTTCTAGTATCTACAATTAACTATGTAAACCCTAAGAGAAAGCTTTGATAAAGAAATAAAGTATAAAGCTTGCAAGTAAAACTAGGATTGGGTTATAAAGTGGCTATGATCACATATGCTTAAGGCATATAGTTGGCATGGTAACAAGCAAGTATTTGCTTGCATAGGTATCAGTATAAGCTTGCTAAGTTAATAGCTTGCAAGTATTGGCTTGCATAGGTCAACTTGGTTAGTAAGGCTTGCCTTGTGCAGAGCAGTGGTTGAAGTTCTCCTCGGCTTCTTCTTCGTAGTATCCTCCTTCCTCCTCGTATCCTTGGTCGGTACTAGCGTCTATAAATAAATAGATGTACACAATCACCTAACAATACTTAACTATTTTCAATCATCACACAAAGGGGTTCTTTAGATGGTCTAGCATCATCACTAACATTACAAGATTAAAGCATTTGTCTTATTTATTTTATTTTTAGAAAAGTAATTTCTACTCATTGAAAACTATTTCAGATTTAATATTCTCCAACTCAAACATGGGATCATGTTGACACATGACATCACCACATATTTCAGTACATGGGAATGTGATTTAAAGTGGTGTCACAATTTAATAAGGTTTAACCTTTTTATTTTAAATAAATAAAGTGACTAGAAATGCCTATGTGGCATTCTTTTATTACTTGGATATTATTTCTGTAAGTAAACCCAAATGTTTTTATATATTCTGAAAGGTATGATCAAATGTGATTTTTGAGAGTTGGAATCAACTCTAAATCTATTATGGTTGAATTTTGAAAAAAATTGAATGCAGAAAAGCTTCTGCCTTGTTATTTTTACAAAGGTTGATCTACAGATCCAAATGATTTGAATCCAACGGGCTTGGATTAAGCATTTCAGTACCTTTCTAACAAAATTGGTTTCATGCAATTTGGTTCATTGAATCGAGATGGGTTGATTTTTGAAACTAGGTATAGAACTGTGTTTGAAAGAAAATAGAAAAATCTAAATTCAAACGGTTGGGCTGTGCGGGAAATGCTAATGGGCCGGCCCAGTGTCACTCCGCAGCGCGGTGCGCAGCTGACAGGGGGTTCCACCGGTCAGTGGCTCATAACACGCGAAGCGGTATGGGGCGATGTGGTGCGTTGGATTAGAAGTGAGATCAACGGTTGAGGGTCGTCGTCGACGATGAACATGTCACCGGCGAGCTTGAACCCAAGCGGCTCAGTGGGGGTCGTGGGAAGCTCACCGGGGCTCAGGCGAGGGTCGGCGATGGGGGCAAACGACGAAGTCGACGACGGCGATTCTCCTGGCACCGGCAGCTCCTCCTAGGGCGGCTCCAATCGATGGCTTCCTTCTTCTCTAGCAGCGGCGGGCTCCGATGAAATTCCGGCGATGCGCTGCTTGCCTTGTTCCGGGAGTGAGGTGGGGTGGTTCTGGGTGATAGGGTAGTGAACTGGTGTGAAGAAATCGAGCGGGGGTCGTCTCCTTTTATAGGCTCGACGGCGAGACCAAGAGGGATGGGTAGGCGACGGTGGCGACACGGCTGCGGGCGGCTAGAGGCATGGCTGCGGTTGGCGATCGACGGGCGGTCTCTTAGCGATGCTCTAGAGCTTGAATGCGCGTGTAGGTGTGGTGGCAATTGGTCAGGAACATGCGGTGCTCTACACGGCAGAGGCGGCGAACTCCATGGCGAGCGGTGCTTACGGGGTACGGGCGATGAAACAAACATGTCTGGTGGTCCCCTGGGACGGTGGGGTACATGCTGGCGAGCGGCAAGGGCTCGAGGTGGTCAGGTTGCGTGGGAACGGCGCGTGCTCTGGGTGCGCGTCGGCATGGTCGACAGCGGCGCGGGCGCGGTGTTCCTGGCAGTTCTGGTCTCTATCTTTGAGCTAGGGCTGGTCGAGAGGAGGCGGTGAGTCATGGGCTGCATGCTAGACAAGATGGGCACGGCTAGTTCTTCTCTAGCTTGTTATCCACACTGGGGTGACATGGTGAGGCTCGGACTACTCACCATTGATGGCATTGGCAAGCTCATAGTGCTGCTAGAGGTTAGTTAAAGATGCTAGATGATCTACTAAGGCTAGTTGCAACCAGAGAGGGAACAAGGTTGGCCAAAACACTGCTCAACATAGTGTTTTTGATTTAGTTGATTTGAATCTGCAACATGTTTGATGAAATGGCCGCAAGAAATTTATTTTTGAATTTTGAAAAGATTTTTGGAGGGTGTGCTAGTCATGTGTTGAGGATTCTGTGGATGCTTGGGTTTTGAAAATTGAGCTTGTTTTAGTGGTTTTTGAAATAGTGGGATCTTCCCATATGAGATAGATTCAATTTTAAAATGTCATTTAAACTAAGCATTTAAATGTTTTTGGATGATCACAAAGTGGGCCTTGGTACCTTATTATGAGTACTAACAAGGGGTGCAAAGATCCATACATGTTTCTGTTAAGTTTTGAAAATTTGAGATAGCCAAAGTAGGCATGGGAGTTAATTTGGCCAAAGTGACCATTCACTTAATTTATTTGTTTTGACTTGTTTGTGTTTGAGAAAAGTTTGGGGATTATTTAGATAATGTTTATTTCATCTAAGAATCATTTTACAAGCAAAGAAACACAGAACCATGGCAATTCAAAAGAATCCAAATTTTGAATACACACATATGAATGCTTTCATATTTTTAATTGGAAAAGATTTTGTTAACCCTAATTTTGATGATTAGATTATGGTGATCCAAGTTTAATATTTTTGGGATGTTACAAACCTTCCCCCCTTAAACAAAATCTCGTCCCGATATTTGAAAAAGGACGAAAAAGATTACCTAAGATTTGAAGAGATCGGGAAACTCTGTCCTGATGTGATCTTCGCTCTCCCAGGTAGCTTCTTCTTCTGTGTGGTTGCCCCACTGAATCTTGAGAAACTTGATGCTTCGGGTTCTGGTAGTTCTGAAAGATTCTTCCAAAATACGGATGGGTACTTCGGGATAGGTCAGGTCATCGTTGATTTCTATGGTCCGGTGATCAATGTTCTTGAACACTTCAGTCTTCTCCGGAACTTTGAGGCACTTGCGAAGTAATGAGATATGGAACACACTATGCATAGTTGGCATCTCTTCGTGTAGTTCCAATTGATATGACACTTCTCCTCGATGGTTCAAAATCTTGAAGGGGCCAATATATCTGGGGGCTAACTTTCCTTTCAGTTGGAAACGATGCATTCCCTTCAATGACGACACTTTCAGATACACAAAATCTCCTATGTTGAAGGCGAGGCCTCGACGTCTCTTGTCAGCGTAACTCTTTTGTCTGGACTGGGCGGTCTTGAGGTGCTCACGAATCTTGTGAACCTTCTCTTATGCTTCTCGTAGGATGTCGGGTCCGAAAATCTAACTCTCTCCTACTTCCGACTAGTTCAAAGGGGTACGACACTTCCTTCCGTACATGAATTCAAATGGGGCCATTTGCAAACTATCTTGATAACTGTTGTTGTATGAAAATTCTGCGAACGGCAGACAGTCTTCCCATTTAGATCCATATTCTAACACACAGGCTCTAAACATGTCTTCGAGTATTTGATTTACTCGCTCCGTTTTTCCGTCGGTCTGGGGGTGATAAGCTATGCTGAAATCTAGTCGGGTTCCTAAACCTTCTTGGACTTTCTTCCAGAATCTCGAGGTAAACTATGTTCCTTGATCCGATACGATGTTCTTGGGGACTCCGTGCAAACTGACGATTCTAGCGATGTATAACTCTGCTAGCTTCAAACTCTGATATGTGGTCTTGATTAGTAAGAAATGGGCGACTTTGGACAATTTGTCCACTATGGCCCAGATAGAGTCATTTCCCCTACTAGAAGTAGGCAATCCGATGATAAAGTCCATTCCAACGGAATCCCATTTCCATTCCAGAATCTGCAGGGGTTGCAACAATCCTGCGGGTCTTTGATGTCCCGCCTTGACTCGCTGACATATATCACACTTGGCGATATAGCTTCCGATTTCTCTCTTCATCTTATGCCACCAAAATTGTTCTTTCAAATCTTGATACTATAGGGGTTCGTAGCATGGAAAACAAAATTTTCCTACCGCATGCATATAAACAAGCCAAGGTCTATCTACTAGATTGTAGCAACGAGTCGATAGAAGCACTCACCCTCGAAGATTCCAAAGCGGTTAACGAGAGCAGATTCTCGTGGGTCATGTAGCAGTACGATTGCTGATCTCAAGATCGCATAGACGATCCTTCCGGCACTGCGTTCCGGCAGCGCTTCCGCAGTCGGTCACACGTTCGGTACTCAATGAAGACCTTCCTCTCCCTTGTTCCAACAGACAGCGGAGGTTGTAGTTCTCCCTCGTGATTCCGGCAGCACAACGGCGTGGTGTCAGAAGTAGAGGGAAGATCCTGCAGGGCTTTGCCTAAGCCAGAGCGAGTATGGTGGAGTAAGAGAGGGCCTTGGCAATCTACGGACTAGAGGGCACCAAGGGGAGGTGGTGTAGCCGGAGGCTAGGGTTTGGGAAACCCTAACTCGGCGACTTGGAGGAGCCCTAGGTGGTGGCAGCACTTGGAGGGGTGGTGGCGCCTAGAGCTAGGGTTTTGGTGTGAGGGGTAGGGGTGCGCCCTACCCCTCCTTATATAGGTGGGGAGAGGCGGTTTGGGGAGGAGCGTGTCCTCCCCCAACTCCTCTTCATGGCCGGCGGGTGGAGGGAGTTGGACTCCTACCCTAGGTAGGTTTCTCTCCCTCCACCAAGCAATGTTCGGATTTGACTTTTCAAATTGGCGTTTGACTTTCAAACTTGGATTTGATTTCTCTCTTCATATTTCCCAGCCAAGTGATCTAGTACATGATGCAACCATTCCACATTGTCATGACACAACCCTTCTAGAACATTCCCGGTGAAAACACCGAAATCATTTCCGAACTCCGAAACAGGACTTTCCTTATATGAATCTTATTCTCTGGACCATTACGGAACTCCTCGTGATATCCCGGATCCCATCCGAGACTCCGAACAACATTCGGTCTCTTTACTCACTTTCCATATCTACTAAACAACATCGAATCCTTAAGTGTGCCTCCCTACGGTTCGTGAATTATGCGGACATGACCGAGACACTTCTCCGATCAATAACCAATAGAGGAATCTGGAAATTCATATGGCTCCCACATATTTCTATGATTACTTTGCGATCGAATGAACCACTTACATACGATACCAATTTCCCTTTGTCTCACGATAGTTTACTTATCCGAGGTTTTGATCGTCGGTATCTCTGCATTCCTAGTTGAACCTCGTTACCGATAAGTACTCTTTTCTGGTTCCCGTGATATGTGATCCCTTGTGAGCCAGTCACATGCTTGCAAGCTAATTGGATGACATTCCACCGAGAGGGACCAGAGTATATATATCTGTCATATGGATGGACAAATCCCACTCTTGATCCATGTGCCTCAACACATACTTTCCGAACACTCAATGCCTCCTTTATAGCCACCCAGTTACGGTGTGGTGTTTGATGTCATCAAAGTATCCTTCCGGTGATGGTTATTAGCATGATCTCATGGTCGAAGGTATTAGGTTACTATGTATCAGAAAGCTTATAGCAAATGAACTATATTAAATGACTTCATCTTTATGCTACGCTTAACTATAGGAGTATGTCCATCATATCATTCATCTATTGATATGACGATGTTGTTAATAACATCTCTATGTTCATGATCAGGAAACCATGATCATATATTAACCAACAAGCTAGTTTAACAAGAGGCTTTACTAGGGACTCTTTTATGTTTACAAATCACACAAGTATTAATGTTTCCGTTTAATACAATTATAGCATGGTATGTAAACATTTATCATAAGCATGAAGATATGATAATGACCACTTTATTATTGCCTCTTGAGCATATCTCCAACAGTCTCCCACTTGCACTGGAGTCAATAATCTAGTTTCAAACCTTTGTGCATTCAACACCTATGGATTTCCCGTGCTGTATTTACACGATTGCTAGTGGTCAACTGATCTCCGGATCTGACACTTCCAGGTCCGTGTGTAATTGCATGTCTTTGTGTCTCTATGCATCACTCATTCTATAATGAGATGGCTTTGTATAAATTTGGTCCTTTGGTGAGACCTTTAGTTCTTTGGGGTTAAAACATGTTGATAATATTGTCGTACAATATATCTACATAGTACTATCCCGCTGTGAACCGCACCTAGTCTGATAACAAACTACTTGACACAAATGCCCTCTTTTGCTGCTATTATAGCAGTCATATACTTAGCCTTTTGTTGTAGTATCTGTCACAATGTATTAACTTTGGAACTCATCCAAATCCATGATGGAACTTATTTTCTATTATATCGTGCCACCCTTAGTTTAGATTGAGATGAACTTAATTTGTACTTTGTGACAAAACTAGTATCAATGTAGTGCTTTTACAATGAACTAACCATCTATTTGTCACTTATACAAAATAATATATTCTTAGTTCTTCCAAAATATCATAAGAATATCCTTACTATCATCCAATGATCATCTTATGAATCATTCTAGTATATGCTCATAACATTTATAGCATAGGACATATCTGGATTTGTACATATCACAACATGATTGATATAAATACTCTTTGTGATTTCATACATCAAGTATCAATCTATACTTGAATCTTTGTTTCACTTACTAAGTGTCAATACACTTGAATATATCATCAATATTGAACTCATTCAATACATCATCTATGCACTTTTGGCACAACCATATTAGCGTCTATTGATGCCAAATATTTGGGTTTTGCCTAAGTCTTTCATCGGGATGAAATTCTTAATATGTGTTAATAAAAGATACATCATTTCCAATCAATAATATGTCCTCCACATAATGTGTTAGAAATATGTCTTAGCGCTCCCACTTAATTTCTTGCAAATGCAAGCATCTTCATCGTCTCTGATGAATTTAAACTCTTTTAATAATTTCATCATGGTGAAGATTCCAACTCCGTGATGCTCACTTAAACCATTGTAGTTTGCATACGTTTTTAGCATCCTTTGAATTAACAAAACCCTATGGACCTTTTTAGGCACACATCCTAGGTAACAATTCTATTAGAAGAACTTGTTTTGTTTATTCAACTACCACATAACAAAATTATATGTAGTGGTTGCTACATGTAACATCCCTAAAATAATGTTTTCAAAGATTTCATATCATGCATGCATGCATATCATTTAGAGATCAAATTCAAACTCATTTTGAAAGAAAACAGAACTTGGGAACTATGATTTTATGTGATCAACAGTAAATCAAATGCCACTCTCAAATGGAGATTATTTTTTTCAAAACCAAACCTTGTTGCTCTCAAAATGTTTTGCTTGATTGCTAGTGCTCAAACCAAATATTACAAAACAAATATGGATTTAAAACCATTTTCAAAATTTGTTCAAATCAAGTGTTTTGTCACTTCTTATTTTGTTTGAACAAAAAGACCAAGCTAATATAGGGAGACCACATGATTTTATGCTCAAAAATGTGAGTGTTACACTCTACAAAAATCCAAAACAAATTTGAATTCAAATGGCATCTGAATTTGTTTGAAAATGGATTCAGAAAAACTAAAACAGAAATGGAAAAAGAATAGAGAAAAGGAAAAAGGTCGGCGCCACGCTTTTGGCCCAACAGCGAAACCAGCCCAACAACCAGCCCACCCGGGTTTCCCCCTCTCCCTCTGTTTCTCACCGCGTTCGCTCATACACTCTCGCTGACAAGTGGACCCTGTGGCCACGTCACTCCGTCGTTGTCACATCCCAAGATTTTCCAAATCTTGTAAGGTGAAAAATAAATAAACAAAATAAACAATTGTTGATTTTTAGGGTGAGAAGAAACTTTTTGATTCCAATTGGAAACATCAAAACCTATTTTGATCAATTAAAATCCTAAAGGAATTAAAAATATAAACAAATAATAAATAAAGTTATAATAGTTGGAATCACTATTTTTGGATCTTTAAATAAAAAGATATGGTTTTTATAAAGCAAAGGTAGAAATATAAATAAGGATTATTTTATAGAGCCAAATTAAATCTTGGCCAAGCTTTTGAAATAAAATGTTTTTATTTGATAAAAAGAGTAAAGGTTTATTTAAGTAAAATAATGAGGATTTATTTTTATTAAAGTAAAGGTTTTTGCCATTTTAAAATAAATACTAAAACTTGTTAATTTATTTTAATTAAGATTTCCAAGTGTTTTTGATGTTTTCAAATGAAACCTACTGAAAAGATTTTGATATTATTTAGATTTAAAAAAGAGTTTTAAAATGAATTAAAACCTATTTTGAATTAAAGACTATGGTCTATTTACTTAATTATTAATAGATCCTAAAAGAATAAAAGTATTATTTTATTTTGGACTTTGAAATGTGTTGATAAACAGAATTAAAAATTCACCCAAATTCTGGTGGTGATTTGAATTTAAATGGAGATTTATTTATATTATTAAATCTTATTTAATTAAAACTAGAGCCTATTTTAAATAATTAAAATGCCCTAAAAAGAATAAATATATTATTCTAAATTTGACTTTGGAATGTGTTATTAATAATTATATGAATCTACACAAATTTTGGTTGAGGTTTGAATTGATTTGTTGCTTGAATTATTTGTTTGAAAATCAAATTAGAATATTCAAACAGAAAAAGGAAAAAGTTTAGTATAAAAAAAATGGAAACAAAGCTGCCCAACCCGGCAGACCCAGTCTAGGCCCAGCAGCCCATTTCACTACTAGGAAAACGGCTATAGGTAATTAGCACATCCGTGGCTCACATGGTTGAAGTGCCCCACGGCTAAAACAGGCGTGGCTCACCTGTGGGTAGTGCCCTACTAATAACTAGAACAACCGTGGCGCACATGACTATAAGGCGCCACAGATGTGTGTGGGCCAGGGCCCTGTTGGCCACACGCCAAACATCTGTAGCGCACTACAGTCATGTGCGCCACGGTTGTTAGGGTCATCTATGGCGCACGTGTTCCTGGTGCGCTATGCCTAAGCGCATGCCCCCCTCTGCTCTGAAACGGCCACAAACTTCTGTGGCGCACTCCGCCTAGTGCGCCACAGGGACTAGGAGCATCTGTGGCGCACTCGGCCTAGTGCGCCACAGAAGTTTGTACTCCCTGTGGCGCACTAGGGCCGTGTGCGCCACGGATGTGTCGATTCTTTTAGGACAGCACTTTATGTGCACATGTGTGCCCACACATCCACCACCCCACACTTCACTTTCCCCTTCTTCTTCCTCCTTAGATCTAGTCGGGATCTTCTCCTTCCCACCTCAATTTCTCCACACATTCACCATTTTTAGCATGTAAAACTTGCTTTGGATGTTACATAAGTAATAGAGGAGGTCTCCGGTCTCTCATCTATCCGTCTCCGGTCGACGCGCGCACCTCTCCTTTCCATCTTTCTCGCGATCGGTCTCTCATCTCGGTAAGTTGTCCATGTAAGGATGTGTTCATGTGTATATGGATGATGCATGTGCTCATATGTATGTAGATGATCGATGCTCATGATGTGTGTATGTGTGGAGAGGATCGATGGTCATATGTGTGTGTATATGGAGAGTATCGATGATGCGCATGCATGTGTGTATGGAGAGGATAATGATATGTTCATGTGTGTATGGATCGGTCTCTCTCTCTCTTGTATTTGTATGTGAACAAGTTGCCATTTGTTTTGCCAAAATGTTGATTCATTTCCATTTTGGCAAGACTTTGGCATTTCGCAAAGGTCCTAATTTTAGGATAGGTCATGCCGAAATTTTCTATCGACCATTGCATGCATGCATTCATTATGTGGTTCTAATAGACTTCAAAATTGTACCGTGTACATCGTGCAGGCAAAAATGGTCCGCATAATGAGCGAAGGCATTGTGGCTAGATTTTTGAAATGTGCGACGGCCGACATGATACGAAATAACAAGACAGATATAAGATGTCCGTGCAGAAGATGCAAACTCAACTGGGTGATCGACCCAGATTCCGGGAATCTGCAGGCGCACCTGCTCCGCCATGGTTTCATGGATGGATACACTCGTTGGATAAGTGATGGCGTAGATGATGGAGAGGGTGAAGAAGGTGGCCAACATGACGATGATCATCATCACGGCGAGAACGGGCGAGATGATGAAGAGGCTCCTGGAGATGGTGAAGGTGCGAAAGCAGACCGGGATGATGATGATCTAGATGCCGGAGGAGCAGACGACGATGGAACAACGTCAGGCTGGGTGCGGGACCCTTATGTGCAAGAGCTGCTTCTCAAGCAGACGAGTAACACCAGGGCTGCCGCTAGAGAGAAAGCCAAGCTTGTGCAACTTGAGAAAGACGAGGTTACTCCATTGTATGAAGGATGCAGGCCCGATGATACCCGGTTGAATGTAACGCTCAAGGCTATGGAGATGAAGGCAAAGCACAAATTGAGCGACGCAAGCTTCGACGATATGATGGCATTCTGGCACGATCGTCTCCCGGAGGGGAACACATGTCCAACTAGTATCGAGGATGCCAAGAAAATCGTCTGTCCTCTCGATCTACCGCACGTTAGATATCACGTATGCATCAACGATTGCATCATTTATCTGGGCGAGGACGCGGAGAAAACCACATGTCCGGTGTGCGGCGTGAGTCGATACAAGAAAGGGAAGAAAGCACCTCGAAAAGTGGTATCGTACTTTCCTATCACCCCTCGTCTGCAGCGCTATTTCGCGGACCCTAAGGAAGCGAAGCTCATGCGATGGCATGCGGAAAGGAAGAAGCCAGGAGATGATGATGACCCCGAAAAGGATGTGCTGCTGACGCACCCTTCAGATGCTAGCCAGTGGAAAGCATTGGACCTCGAATTCCCAGAATTCGGTGGAGATTCGAGGAACATCAGGCTTGGTGCGAGCACCGATGGAATCAATCCGTTCGGTAGCCAGAGCAGCACGCACAGCACTTGGCCCGTGTTTGTATGGATGTACAACCTCCCTCCATGGTTGTGCATGAAGAAGAAGTACATACAAATGAGTATGCTAATTCAAGGGCCGAAACAACCTGGTACCGACATCAATCTGTATCTCGGGCTGTTGAAAGAGGAGCTAGCCACGTTATGGGAATCTGGAGCCAATACTTACGACGCCGTCGCACAAGATTATTTCACTATGAGAGCCGCGTTGGTCACTACGGTGCAAGACTATCCAGGTTGCGGGTATATCTCGGGGCAGGTTATCCAAGGATTCTGCGCATGCGTTAGGTGCATGGATAACACAAGCTATCTCCAACTAGAGAAAGATCCAGGGTCATCGAAAACCGTGTTCATGGCGCACCGGAGGTGGCTCGGCAAGAATGATCCATGGAGAAAACGTGGAGACCTGTTCGATGGCAAATCAGAGACCCGAGGAATCCCAGAGCGTAGGAGCAGCGAAGAAGTGGAAGAGTTGCTGAAAAACTGGAAAGATTGTCCTAAGCCTGGAAAGAAGCGAAAGAGGCAGCAACAAGACAAGCCGCTGATGAAGGTATGGAAAACAAGGTCTGTTTTCTGGGAGTTTCCATACTGGAAGTTTCTCCGCACGCCTCATAGCCTCGACATCATGCATATCACGAAAAACGTGTGCGAGAGTCTGGTCGCCACCATAATCAACATGCCAGATAGGACGAAAGATGGTCCGAAAGCAAGGCACGACCTGATATGCTTGGGTATCCGGAAGGAGCTTCACGGAGGATGCACTACTCCTGATGATCAGGAAGATGACGATGATCATGAGTCGGAGACGACACAAGGTCGTCGGGAGGGTAAAAAGTTCAAGAAGAACGAATATTACTGCCCTCCTTCTTGCTTCACTCTAAGCCAGGATGAGATCAAACAGTTTTTCAAGTGCCTTCTAGGATTCAAATTTCCTTACGGCTACGCGGGCAAGATAAGCAGATACCTAGACGAGGCGAAGCAGAGGTTCAGTGGCATGAAGTCTCACGACTGTGCCGTGCTAATGACGCAGGTACTTCCGGTCGCACTAAGAGGGATAATGGACGAGCACGTCCGTGAAACGTTATTTGGCCTATGCAAGTTTTTCAACGTCATCTCTAGGAAGTCGATTGGCTTGAATCAGCTCGGAAGGCTACAGGAGGAGATCGTGGTGATACTATGTGAGCTTGAGGTCTACTTCCCACCCGCATTCTTCGACATTATGGTGCATCTGCTGGTCCATGTCGTGGCGGACATCGTACAACTCGGGCCGATGTTCCTCCGCAGAATGATGGCGTTCGAAAGGATGAACGGACACATCAAAGGATACGTTCGCAACAGGTCCCGTCCAGATGGAAGCATAGCCAAGGGCTTTCTGGCCGAAGAGTGCATCTCTTTCTGCACGAATTATCTAGACATCGAGAACCCTATCGGTCTTCCCGTCAACAGACACCTTGGCAAGCTCGACGGATCTGGTCACCGAGAGGGTCGTCGCATACTGCATGCAGACTTTGATTTTCGACGCGCAGACTTTGATCGAGCAAACCTCGTCGCGCTACAGCATTTAGAACTGGTCGATCCTTGGGTACAGAAGCACAAAAGGTTAATCGAGAAGAAGTACAGTGACCGGGGCATACAGAGGACGCAGGGAGAAATAATAAAAGAGCACAACTCAGATTTCACGCGTTGGTTTAGGCAGACGCTCCTTGATAATCCCCCGCGCTCGCATTCTTCTGACACGGAAAAGATCATATTCACCTTGTCGCAGGGACCGGTGCAAAACCTGGTGACCTATCAGGCGTATGATATCAACGGCTACACATTCTACACGGAGGAAAAGGACAACAAGTGTGATTATCAGAACTCAGGCGTAACGTCGGAATTCTACACTGATGACAACGTGAAGGAAAGATTCTACGGAAGAATCGAGGAGATCTGGGAGCTCGACTACTGTGGAGAAAAGGTGCCGATGTTCCGTGTCAGATGGGCAAAGAGCGTCGAAAGAGAAGACCGGTATTTCACAACCATGGTTATACCCGAAGCAGCCAAATCCAAGGCCGCCGGTGCAAACGTGGCCCCGAAAAATGAACCGTGGGTACTGGCTACCAAAGTGGACCAATGTTTTTTCATTACCAACCCGACAAAGCCTAGCCGTGTTGTCGTGAGGAGAGGAAAAAGAAACATCATCGGAATGGATGGAGTCGCCAACGAGCAAGACTTCGACCAGTACGGCGATCCAAAGATTGAAGATGACGACGACTACGATGCAGCAACATACATCACAAGAAGAAAAAGGACAACCCTACCCAAAAAAGGTAGCCCGTTCGAAAGAAGAAACATTAAAGTGCCGGGGCTAAATTATTCAACCGCGACAAAGAAGGGAAAAAGATTGTAAAACGCTAGCTCAAAAAATATTGTAAAACGCGTGGTCGAAAAAAATTGTAATATTTATGGACAAATTATTATGACATATTTGAAGCATATTAAATTTGTACCACTTTTATGACATATATTATCACTTTTGGGCATTTTTGGAATATATAAAAGTATTTTAAAAACAAAACAAAACTTTTGTAGCATATATCACCACTTTTGGGCATTTTTTGGAACATTTAAAAGTATTTTTAAAATAAAAATGAAAAATGTGGGCACCAGGATTCAAACCTGGGTGCTAACAGGTTTAGAATAGACCAGTGGGCGGAACCAGTGGGGTAAGGCAGTGCTAGTGTTAGCAAAGGGGGTGGCAGCCCTCTTATCTAAGTAGTCGTACTCACTTAGGCGTAGCGCACCCTGGGCAAGTGCGCTACGGTTATCCGTAGCGCACTTGCCCAGGGTGCGCTACGCCTAAGTGAGTATGACTAGCAGTCAACAACTCCATCGTCCTTAGCCGCATATCCCATCCCCATCGTCCTCCGACACCGCAACTCTGACGACGCCACCGCCGCATCTCTGACGACGCCACCGCCGCATCCCAGCCACGCCAGGAGGAGGAGGAGGAGGCCACCTTGCTCGTGCGCTCGAGGAGGAGGCCGTGCGCTCGAGGAGGAGGCTGTGCGCTCGAGGAGGAGGATCCCGCACGCCCGTCCCTCGAGGAGGAGGAGGCCGCTGCTGCACGAGGAGGAGGAGGCCGTGGAAGTGAAATATCCTGATCCTTGATGTATCAGCATATATCATGGGTTTAGGCATGTCTATGGCCTACTTTTCTTTATTGAATTGAAGACTGTGGAACTTGATGACAAAGGGTAGGATCATATGCACCATAGAGATGTCAAGGCTATGCTCATATGTGTTGTTTCCCCTCAATAATTCCAACTGAAGCTTCTTAAAGCCTTCCTGCACAGACTGAAGGAATTAAGATAAACAACCAAAGAACAAAAAACACTTCTGAAGTCTGAACAGTAGATGCATATTATCATAGGTTTGAGATTTTGGTTGATTGTGTTGATGCACAAAAGTTATTGTAGCACAGATTGTGGGCATCCATTGTGGTTAGAACAATGACATTGCTTCATTGGAATCATACAATAAGTGGCATGCTTATGTAAGATCATTCTCATTTTTACCTTTACTTATTCACAAGATTTATTTTAATTGGGTTGTCATTGTTGCTTAAAGATATAGCTTCTGGCATATGGCTATGCTTAAATTGATAACAAAAGTTTATATGGTTGTGGCACTGTGCTGGGACTGGATGGATGTGGTTGTGAAATGGTTTGGAAGGAAAAATAGAGTAGTGTTGGTTTTGCTACTATCTGTGCTGGGACAATAGCACCTTGAAATTGTGCTTGTGCTTGTATATGAAGCACTTTATTATGTGTGTATGAATGTTCTTGTATGAAATGAGTCCCGATTTTTGCCGGAATGTTGATTAACTTCCGTTTTGGCAGAAATCGGGCACTCCTAGTTTAAGAAAATTAGCAAAGGTCATGCCGGATTTTTCCGTGCATTTAACCAATTATTTGTTTTTTATTAGTGCAAAGATGTGTGACAACGACGAGGCTGGATGTTCTAAGCGCATCAGCGCTGAAGGAGAACTCAGACCTCCGAATAAACAATTGACATTCTGGGAGGCGGCCCAGCGTCTAGAAGACGATGAAGAATACCATCCTTCGGAGAGCGAGGATGATGAGATGGAAGACGCGGAGGAAGAAGCCGAAGGAACGGCGGACGATGAAACCACTGATGGCGGCGAGGGCATAGGGAGTGGTAGCAACCCTCCTAAGAATAAGAAGAAGCCGAAGGACCGGCGCCCGAACACGGTCGGCATGGTCAGGGAGGAAATTACCGAAGTGAGCCCATCAGGGGTTCCTTTGGAGCCCGCCCTTGTCGTCAAAGGGTGCGGTGGGCAAGTGGCGGCGATCACCCGGACAACCATCTCGATCAACACCGATAATCTCTGGCATAAAGATAATGTCCACTTGCGCACACTCCTCTTCGAGAAGCTGCACGCGAGATACAAGTTCCCCGCTAAGTATCAGAACACAAATTATCATGGGAACGAAGTAAACAAATCCGCCCTCACAAAGATGAGCACCGCCCTGGCCAGCTGGAGAACCCGGATAAAGAAGAAGATCTATAAAGAAGGCAAAAGTCTCGAGGAGATCCAGAAGATTGACCCGCAGATCACCGAAGATCAGTTCCGGGAGTTCAAGGAGAGGTGTGAATCCGAAAGAGCCCTGGCCAATAGTAATCGGGGAAAGGTGCTGCAGGCGATGAATATAGGTCATCACCATCTCGGATCTGGTGGATACAGAACCGCGGAGGCCAAATGGAATAAGGAGGACGAAGAGTATAGATCCAAGGGGATAGAAAACCCCTTTGCTAAATTCGAACCCGGGCAGGTTCGAAACTTCATCAGGGCCCGTTACCATGTGGACCCAAAAACCAAACAACTCACCGCGGATCCTGCGGTGAAGGAATTCGAGGAAATTGTGGTAAGTATAATCTAATTACCGCGGATCAACATGATTGCAATCTAATCGATGATCTAAATGATTCACTGTTACTTATTCTACAGGAGGAGGAAATTGTTGCTAGTCATGGATCCCAGGGTTCCTCATCCCAGGGGTCGACGGCGGCCACCCGGTGGGATAACCCTTTTAACAGGGCGATGAACCGGGCCAAGAAAATAGAGCCGGTTACGAAGAAGCCGTCGTCGGCTGGCCGTCTGGCCGGCCTCGGGGGTAAGAATTGGGTGGATCATTTTGGTCCACCGCCGAGGACGCATGTGGCGCCGTCGGGAAGGAGCGAGGAGGAAAACAGAGAGGTTCAAGAACTTAAGGCACAAGTGGCGCGGATCCCGCAGATCGTCCAAGACAACCTGGCAATCACCCTTACGTTCTTCCTGCCTACCTTGGTGGAGTCAATAGCGAACTGGAGTGCGGGTGGTCGAGTAGGGCCATGCCCGATTCCAAGCATGGTCAGCAGCCACTCGAACAACGCGGCGCCGACGAATCAGGCGAACTACGTGTTCGTGACTCCGCCCGCTAGCACCGTGGCGCCGCAAGTGTTGGTGACTCCCCCTGCCATCACCGCGGCGCCGGAGTACATGTTGGTGCCCCCCCTGCCATCGTCGCGGCGGCACCGGAGCTCCAAGCACCCGTCGGTAGGGAGAATACACCGGCGGCCAGCACCGCGCCATCAAGCAGCCCTTCCGTCTCTTGCACGCCCGTCGCCGTATGCGGTGCGTCGACATTAGCCGATCTCGACGCCATCACGGTAAACAAATTGCTTTAATTACCGCCTTTCATGCCATCTATATATTACTCTTGTGGCATCTCGCTCTGACGACGCCGTACATGTTTTCTGCAGACGGATGTTCCTTGCACTCTCTTATGCTACGTGAACAACGAGTTGAGGGATGTTGCCAAGGGTACCATCGTTCAACCCTTGCAGCGCACGTTCCACTCAAAACTGATGCCAGATAGCGTGCACAGGGTTAAAATTAGTCGGGTGCTAAGGGGCTGCGACGACCTGGAACCTCCCATTCAACCCCCAGGAGCGGATGAAGAAGAGTCGTCTGTCCTCAGAAGTTGCTTCGGCTTGTTCTTGCTATGGCCAAAGAGCATGATCCGTTTGGGGACGGCGGGGGCCATCACGCCACAGACAACAGCACCGCCTGTCATGCCAGCGACAAGCGGTGGCAAGGCCCCCTTACCGCCCTCGCCGTCACCTCCACGCGGTGGGTCGGATGATCATGTTGATGATATGCACATGGCGCAGGATCCGGCCGAGGACGACGAAGACTGGAATGATCACTTTTTCAGCACTCAGTTTGGCAACGAAGAAGACCTAGCTGGTGGCCCCACAGAGAAAGCCACTATCACCAAGCGTCTGTTTGGTTCTCAGGAGACGCCTCCAGCTTGCGCCTTTACAGAGCCAGCTGATACAACCAACCGGCCCTTTATTCTAAGCCCTGACACACTACATAGGGCGGCCGGTGCTCAGATTGCGGTGCCTGCCCGCTCTCCAAAAGGAAAAAAGGGCAGGAAAAGAAAATCTAGCAGCTCGAGCCAGCCGGTGGCGTCAACAACTGCGAATCCGATCAGGTTTCGGGACGGGCCACCAAGACCCGAGGGTATTATGTGGAGGATTCATGTGGCGGGTGAGCCCATGCTACCTAAGAATTTGCGGAAGCTCGCCAGTTCGGAACTGCAGAGTGTGCATGACGGCGTGCTGACGATAGAGAGACGCCTTCTATCGGAGAAAGATCCCTCGCACCCGGTATTCGTGGTTAAGGTGCCACCAGGCTTGGGCTTCGTCGACACTGCCCCCGCGGATCTGTTCTTCCTGCGGTTCGAGGACATCTTCAATATGTTCCACCTATACCCGCTGCACTATACCATGGTCCATCTCTTTTCTCTCAGCCTGGCCACGCAGATCATTAGAGAGAACACACCGGGCATCGCTATAGTGGACCCCTACTACATGCATGACGGCTGCTTGGGTTCCCCCGCCGAACGACGTATCGTGGCCTCGTACCTAAAAATAATCCTCGTGGCGAACAAGACAAAGGAATACATTCTCGTGCCTTACTTTCCCGAGTAAGTCGTTATTCAGTCGCCACCGTTGATTGGATTTATTAGATCATCATCATTCTTTTTTCAACACATTCCATTTGAATTTTTTGCGCAGAGATGAACACTGCACACTCATCTCCTTATCGCCGAAGCATTCCCACGCCACGTATTTCGACTCGGGGAGTCTAGAAAAGAAGAAAAACTACGACAAGATCAAGGAAGTTCTGGATGATGCTCTCACTGGCTTTGCCTCGACGGAAGGCACCAGCTTCGTGCGTAAGAAGGTCAAGTTCGGCAGGCACGTCTTCAACCACGTAACAGAGTTCCCCTGCGTGAAGCAGCCGGAAAACAGTAAGAAGGAAGCCTACTACGCACTCCATCACATGAGGGCGTTCCTACTTGACCAGCAGAATTCTACGCTGCCAGATCATCTCAAACAGTGGGCCGAAGCAAAGGCCAAGATCAATGATTCGGATATTAGACAAGAGATGTATCGCATCCAGCAGCAGTTTGGGGCAATCATCTTTCGTGATGTCATGACTTCGGGGGGATCTTCTACGGAGGAAATATCCCGAATAACCGAGACATAGAAGATCGCCTTGAGATGCAGGGTGACTATAGGAAGTTCATGACGAGACAGGGCGTCCTCCCGTTCCCTAAGCCGAGCCAGAAGGCTTGATGTTGGCCTAGTTGTAGTTGCAAACTATAGATGACCTTTGTGTGTGTGTGTGGACGACAAGGGTACTTATCTTATTAGGTTTATGAATCACCGCTTACTTATTTTGCTTATTATTATTATATATCAATCAATGCTTGGTTTTTTTGCTTACTCTTTGGTTTTTTTGCTTACTCTTTGGTTCTCGGACGACAAGTGTGAGTTATTTTTGTCTTTTTCGAGAATATGCCGATGATTGAAATGTCGTGGCACAATATATAGGTGAATGTGCTATGACGGGATTGTTAGCCTTGTGATATGCACAAGTCCAGGAATTGTGCATCCTACTTGGCTAACAGTCCCGTCATAAGCATATTCCTGTGTCCAACAACCTAGTTATATATGAGGCATGCTTTTCGAGTTATTTTTGTCTTTTTCAAGAATATGCCGATGATTGAAATGTCGTGGCACAATATATATGTGAATGTGCTATGACGGGATTGTTAGCCTTGTGATATGCACAAGTCCAGGAATTGTGCATCCTACTTGGCTAACAGTCCTGTCATAAGCATATTCCTGTGTCCAACAACCTAGTTATATATGAGGCATGCTTTTCGAGTTATTTTTGTCTTTTTCGAGAATATGCCAATGATTGAAATGTCATGGCACAATATATATGTGAATGTGCTATGACGGGATTGTTAGCCTTGTGATATGCACAAGTCCAGGAATTGTGCATCCTACTTGGCTAACAGTCCCGTCATAAGCATATTCCTGTGTCCAACAACCTAGTTATATATGAGGCATGCTTTTTGAGTTTTCTCTTTTTGATTTAAGAGTACTTTATATAAGTGTATCTTCATATGCGACTTTAATTATACATGTTTTTTCAATCACCGGTTAGTTATTATTGTCAACTTGTAGATGACGTGGTACGTCGTGTACAAGGGACGGGTACCCGGAGTCTACGATGATTGGGAAGACTGCCGGAGACAGGTGCACCGTTTTAGCGGCAATAGCTACAAAGGGTACAACACTATGGCGGAGGCGGAAGCTAGATACACGCGCTATCTAGCGGTAGTTAGGACAAGGAACCGGATGAAGACCTACACCTTCGTCGCGGCGGTGATCATGCTTATCTTCTTTGGTTATTTATCCCGCGTTTGTGTCTAGCTAGCTAGTTTAGATGTCTAGGCGAGCTTCCGAGCTCTAACTTGTTCGATCGACACATGTATTCGCATGTCACCAACTACTACTTTGTAACATGATCAAAACAATGTAACTTAGACTATGTATTCATGTATGAGACTTATCTATATGTATTTGTTTCAATCTTGTTTTTCATATTGAGTATTTATATATATAATTGTATATCTTGTATCTGTGTGTGTATATCTGCTGTAATATTGTATATAATCTGTATTGCATATAATCTGGCTTGGAAATTAAAAAAAAAACAAAAAATACATCTGTGGCGCACATGGTCTACCTTCTGTGGCGCACTACACCTAAAGCGCACCATGGATGTTTAGTGGCGCACTAGGTAGTGCGCCACAGAAGATCCAAGGGGTAGCGCACCATGCCAAACTTCTGTGGCGCACTAGGAGGTGCGCTACGCCTATCTCTACACAACCGTGGCGCACTAGGCAGTGCGCCACGGCTGCGAGATAGCCGTAGCGCAAGGCCCGTGGCGCACTGCAGGTGCGCCACAGATGATGGTTTCAGGTGCGCCACTAAAGGCCGTTTTCCTAGTAGTGTTTCCCTCTCCCCCTCAGGCAGCGAATCGTTTTCACCCACAGATAAACCCGCTGAGTCTATGACGGTTGGACCCCACTCTCCCTCTCCTTCTCTCGCTGACGCCAGACCCCACCGCCAGCTCACCTCGTCGTCTACCCCGCGACTCGTTCCTCCTCTCCCTCACAGACGTTCTCTGTCGATTAATTCCTCGCGTAAATTAGCGTTAATGGCCGCGTGAATTTCGCTCGTGATACTGCCCTCTTAAACGCTTGCCTCCCCTCTCTCTTTCCCCTCTCTCGCCCGACCCTCTAAGCCCCAGGGTTGTATCAATTTAGAGCCACACCGTCTCTATCTCCGGCGAGCTCCACCAGCAATTCCGGCCAGCCTCCTTCGCCCCTCGCCTCCTCGACCACGCTCACCTTCTTCCCACCTCCTGGCGAACCTCCCCGTAGCAGAAGCTCGCCCGCGCGTGCTCTGCAGCGTCGGCAACGACGACGACCATTTCCTCCGGCGAGATTTCCTGGTAAGCTCGGACCGCCCCGGTGCTTATCGTTTATGCTCGCATGTTCCCTGGTACCGTGCGCGTCTAACCGTACCGTACACTTGCCGTAGGGTGACCTCTAGCTTCGCCCCGACGACAGACAGAGCCGCCAGACGCCGTCTTGAACTCCGGCGAGGAATCCACGCCACCACCGTGCGCCCCTTGCCTTCTCGCGAGCACCTCGAGCACCACCACGATCACGCGATTCTGGTGAGCATCTCCCTGCACTCTCTCGCTTCCTGTAGTTGCCGCAGCACCGTGAGCCGAGCGTTGCCGCCGCCAGCCACCGTCGAGCGCCGCTGACATTTGGTCACAGTGCCTGAGCCGCTAGATCTTGATCTGACGGATGCGATAGAACGTAGCTCGAATGGGTATGGGTGAACCTGAGCCACGCGATTAAACTTTGATCTAACGCTCCACAGCGATCGAGCCGCACGAAGCGGTACCAACCAATCGCAGCACGACGCGTGGCCTGTGTTTGTTTTAAAAACCAGAAACTTGTCTATTAGATGTTCCAAATTAAAAAATTCATAACTTTCAAACCACACGTCCAAAGTTTGCAAATTTTATATCAATGGATTCAGCAAAACAGTTACTTTCTGACCATGCACTTTGTTTAGTAAAATGCTTCTATTAAATTGATTGTTTTTTCAGAAACTTGTGTATGCATGTTTAGAATATAAAAATTGTTCTAAAATGATTTTTGAGATAAAATCTTGGGCAAATGGTTTTTTTTAACCTATTGACCATAGGAATCAATTTGTGGTTTCAAAAATATATTTGGTGAAACAAAAGAATAAACTTTTGATTTAAACCATTTCTAGTCAAATAAAAGTAATGTTTATTTATTAAAAATGCTTTTGGGAGAAAATCTTTGGGAAATGTTTTGGAATAAACTCTCTAACCCCAAGAACCAAGTTTTATGATTTAAAAATGTATTTTGTGAACCACATAAAATTGTTGTTTTGCTAAAGGCATTTTCAACCACATAAAATATTGATTTTGTTCAAAAATGTTTAAAGGTAAAATATTTTGCAAATAGTTTTTCCACTTTATAAAATGACCAATAAGTGTTTTATAATGTTTATAACCTATTATAAACCACTTTTGTAAATAAAACAAAGTTTGGCATGCTTGCATGCATTGTTTTGTTTCTATTATTTTATGTGATGTTTTGCTTGAATGGTAGATTGAAATATTGCTTGCTTGATTGAATTGTAGTGGAATTTGAAGAGTGTGATTGTTGCAAGATCAAGGAGTGAACATATATTCTCTACCAAAAAGGCAAGTGATGCTTCATACTTTTGTCCCATTATTTTCACTATGCATTAGTGATATTTCTAAGTAGGACTTGCATGGAATTTTTGCTAAGTATAGACGATGCTATGGGAAATCCTAGTAGATGAAACCTTAGTAGAATTTCCTAAGTTAAGATTCCTACTACTATCATGCTTAGCTTAGCTAGTAGAAAAAAGGGTGGAATATATATTCATGCTATGGAATATTTCTAAGTCTGTGGACTTTTGTTTTGTTTAATAAAACAACTAAGTGAATGAATCACCTGGGTGGAATGGAAGGAATGGTTTGTGTTGAGTGGTTCACAAGGCCCATTTCTATGGCTTGTGTATCTCACTTGTGGATGGCGACCCAGGAACAAAGAGATTTGAGATGTCAAATATTGAGAAGCTTCAAGTGCAGCCACTTGGCATTATGGGCTCTGCCTGGATCATATAGGTTGCAATAACTTAGCCAAATGGACAGTTGGTGGTAGGGGATGATAGGTTGGAACGCGTCCATTCTGGTCTAAGGGAAGGCTTCTGAAAGATCTTGTCTTGGTGAAACCAAGTCTTGTGGGGAAAGTGCGCCACCTCTGCAGAGTGCAAAATCTAAGTACTTAGCCATGTCCCTAGTAAAGGACAATTTGAGCATCAAGACATGGAAGCTATCAAGAATCTCCTCATCCCAATTTCTAAGTTAAAATCTTGTGGTTGAACAAGGGTTGAAGGATCACCAATTTCTATTGGGAGATGTCTTGGGTGATTTTGTCAAGCAAAAACTTAGTGTTTTCAAATGATAAGGAAAATCTATTTTGAGCAATGCAAGCCTAAAGCTCCACTTAGCCAAATGCATATAGATGATAGACTCCACTATACTACCATAGTATCACTTGCCAATACAATTCAAATGTATTGACCCTTGTGGCTGTAACTTGTTATGTTGCAGGTTTGTTTGATATTAATGAAGTTTAATGATTAGGATTAGAAGTCTACAACCAACATGTCTGCCTGTGGCACTTTGAAGATGAAGGACCCCATGCTATTGTTATATTCTGTTGCATTGTAATGAGATAGCCAAATGAGCTATGAAAGATGTAATAAATTATTTTATACCTGGTTATAAAGTTGTATTATGACCTTTGTTTCTTGGTATTACATCTTAGCTGTGGATGCTAGCTATTGATCCAGGGACTAGCATTGTAAACACAGGGATCTCTACCTTATTAAAGGTTGGGAACCTTACAGTCGTCTCCAAAATCTCGCCCGCAGACCATGTCGCCGCTGCCGTTGATGCCGATAATGGCACGACGTAATTAGCCTTGATTCCGCGAACGTTTCCTGTCGCGCTGCTGCCTACTTAAACCCCTCCCCTCTCTGCTCATTTCCCCTCACTCAGCACAGACTCCACGCCACCAGGCTTCCCGTAATCGTGCCCACACCGCCGCAGCACCGACGACCTCCGGCGACCAATTCAGGTGAGCCTCGTCCACCCCTTTGTCTCTGCTTCATGCGAGCATGTTCTACATGACCCTGCACATCTTCTCATGCATTTCTTTCTCTCTGTATCATCCTAGAACGTCGTCACCGTCCCCCACTGGAAGCAACCGAAGCTCGGCGCAACTCCGGCGACCCCTCTTGGTAGTTCCCGACCACCCCTTCTCTCCTTTTCGATACGTACAAGTTCGCCTGGTTTGTGCGCATCTAACAACCTCACTGGTTCATCTTAGCGCACACCAGAACCTCGCCTCCGACGACGCCAAGGTTTGCCTGACGTCTGCCTCTACTCCGACGAGGAATCCTCGCCGTGTCCGCGTGCCCCTTGTCAAGCCACCGCCACGTTGAGCTTCAGCACATCGCCGCGAGTCTGGTAAGCATCTCCGACGACCCCAACCCCCTCTGTAGCCACCACGCTGCCGTAGACAGAGCACGCCGCCGCGCACCGCCAGTTCTTGGTAGGTTGATCGAACACTGTAGGATCTAGATCTAACGCATAGGATAGATCACTTAACGAAGGGGTAAGTTTAGATCTGTGTCGCACGATCTAGTTAGATCCAACGGTTCGCAGACGCGATCCAGCGCGAAACGGTACCAGCCAATCAGACGTTGCCGCGTGGCTAGTCCTTTGATTTAAAATCAGATTTTATATCTATTAGATGTTTAAACTTTTTTAATTCATAACTTTTGATTCCCACGTCCAAATTTGACAAATTTTATATAAATGGAATCAGGAGAGAAAGCCCTTTCCATTTATGCAATGTGTTTAATTTTTTGTTTCTGTTAAAATGGTTATTTTTACAGAAACATGTGTAGGCCTATTTTGTGTATAACAAATATTTGGGAAATGTTTTAATGTTCAAATAAAAGTTGTTTGGCAAGTTTTGAGCTTGTTTATGAATCAGTACTGTGCACTTGTCTTGTTGAGTATAGAAAAATCATCACATATCATATTGCATGCATCCATATATTTTTGCTTGTATTTATTTTGTATGTGATTTGGTGCTATCATTTTATGTGTAGATTTTGGTGCAAAATGTGATTGCGATTGTGAGGATTGTAGCTAATCTCAAAACTACCAAGGCAAGTGGTGCTTCATGATTTTATTCCTATGATTTTAAATATGCATTAGAAATATTTTGCTAGTCTTGCATGGATATTTTTGATCTAAATGCTATGCTTGGTAAATCCTAGTAGTTGTAGAATTGCTAGAAATATTTTCTAAGTCTTATCAATGCCATGCTTAGCCTAGCTAGTAGCAACCAAGGGTGGTTATATTCATGCTATGAATCAATATTTCTAAGTCTTTGGACTATGTTTTTGCTTAATAAAAACAACTAAGTGAATGAAACACCTAGGTGGAATGGAAGGAATGGTTTATGTTGAGTGGTTACACAAGGCCCATTTCTATGGTTTACCTTGTGTATCTCACTTGTGGAAAGCCACCCAGGAACAAAGGGATTTGAGATGCCATATGTTAAGAAGCTTCTAGTGCAGCCACTTGGCAATATGGGCTCTGTCTGGATCATATAGGTTGAAATAACTTAGCCATTTGGACAGTTGGTGGTAGTGGGATGATAGGTTGGAGCGCGTCCATTTGGTCTAAGGGAAGGCTTCTGAAAGGTCATGTCTTGGTGAAAATCTAGTCTTGTGGGGAAAGTGCACAACCTCTGCAGATGGAAGAATCTAAGTACTTAGCCATGTCCCTGGTATTGGACAACTTGAGCATCAAGACATGGAAGCTATCAAGAATCTCCTCATCCCAATTTCTAAGTAAAAACTTGTGGTTGAACAAGGGTGAAGGACCCCCAATGTCTATTGGTGGTTCCTTGGGAAAGATTTTGACAAAGAAAAACTTAGTGTTTTCAACTGATAGGCAAAACCTATTTTGAGCAAAGCAAGCCTAAGCTACACTTAGCCAAAATGCATATAGTATTTAGTCCACCAATATTCTACTAAGGTATCACTTGCCAATACTATTCCAATGTATTGACCCACTGTGGTTGTAACTTGTGATGTTGCAGGTTATTTTGATGATGATTAGGAGTAATGACTCTACACTCAACATGCTTGCATGTGGCACATGAAGATGAAGACTTATTTATCTTATTATATATTTGAACTCTTGTATTAGGCATGTGGCCATGGAGTTGTAAAAGACTATGTTTGTCTCTGGAATGATATGTAATAATGACCTTTGTTTCTGTGTACTTCATCTTAAACTGTGGATGCTAGCATTGATCCAGGGACTAGCATTGCAATCACAGGGATCCTTTACTTTACAAAGGAGGGATCTTACAGATGGTATCAGAGAACTGTGTTGCCTGTAGGATTATGACCCTAGGATTGGAAACCACTAAGGAAAAAAATTCAACAACTTCCACACTTGTCTTTTCTTCTCGTAAACTTTTCTAATCTTCATTCTCATCTCTATTTGTAGATGAACTCCATCAACGAAGCCGTGAAGAAGGTACCACTTATGACTATGACTTTGGAATGTGAGACAGATTTCCCCAAGGCTCTCAAGGACCTCATGGTTGCCATGGGAATACATGGTGCAGCTATGTACAAAGGTTTTCCTGTGATGGATGAAGGAGTTGAGTACTGGTGGGTGCAACTTCACTTGTATAAAAACAAGGAAGACAACCACAAGGACTCAGGATTCTGCATGGTCACCAACTCAGTGATGCACACCAAATTCTTTGATTCAGCAAGGGAAGCAGCTTGGAAAGCCATCAAAGAACTTGGTGATAAAATCAAGTGCAGAATGCTTAATACCCAGAATGATCTTAGGGAAGAAAAGGAGCATACCCAAGAGTTAGAGGCTACCAACCAAAGCTTAAGGAAGGACATCATAGACTTAGTAATGGAGTCTTGTGATCTAGACAAACAGATTGCCTCTAGGGATGCCCTGTTAGCCAACTTAGCAAGTGAGATGGGATTGTAATGTACCACATTAGTTGGACCACCACACTTATCATTTTTTATTTTCCAAAAATGATGTCTAAATAAGTTGAACCTTGGATTCTTGTAATGGATTTTATGTATGCTATGACTTGTATGATTGTCAATGTTATGTCTGTGATTCTTTGTCTTGTAATTTATTCATTGTGTTGTCTCTAACTTTTTCTATCTTACAAATAGATGCCTAATGTTACTATCAGCACGGTTGAAGAGTTCAAGGGAACTCGTTTTGGCCCTCGTATTATTGAGCTCACTAGTTTGCTCAATCTCCCTCTTCCTACCATCATGGTGCTTCCGCTCACCAAGTTTGAGAGGAAAGACCTTTGGGGCTTCAAGGTTAATCAGCCCGGACGCCAGACTGAGCCTACCACGGAGGCAATCATCTTCAAGCTCATGCATGATGACAAGGAGAGAGGCCTAGAGGTAGTCATGCAGGACTTGATTGGACGTCTGTTAGGGAGACACTCTCGACAGGTTAGAGGTACTCACTTCCACACCTTCGGTAGACGTGATGAGGATGGTGAGGCCATTGACTTCGAGGATACTTCGAGGGAGACAGCAGAGCCGATTCGTCTATACCTCCAGGACTTAGAGGTTCTTCTTAGGCACATAGACACTGATAGGACCAACGTCATGCTCAGCAATGACGAACTCCAGGTGCAGCTTCGTGAGAAGGACAAGCTCTTCGCGGAGCAAGATGAGATAGTCAAGGAGATGGAGGCCAAGTTTGAGAGTCAGGACAGAAAGTTCAAGAGTCAAGAGAAGCGAGTCCAAGATAGGAACAAGAGGATTCGACACATGACTGCAGAACTGGAAGCCAAGGACTTCGAGCTCGAGCATCAGCAGACTATGATTGAGAGGCTTCGTTCACAGAAGAGGGCTCTCAAAGCCAAAGTAGAGACTTTGACCACCAATGTCGAGGAATACAAGTACATTAATCCGTCTCGACTAAATATCGCTATGAAAGATCAAATCTTGTCATATACAACCTTTGAACATTGTTGTGAACTCTTTCCCAACATGTCGACTATTTCATAGATGTGATACATCCATGTCTATTTCTTTATAGATCCAAACATGACTGTAAGGTCTTACACCTTTCTCGAGGGTTCTTCAAGTTCCAAGCTTGATTTCTCGTGTATGGAACTATCACGGATTTTATGGCTTCAAGCCATTTGACGGAGTCAGGGCCCATCATCGCTTCTTTGCATGTAGTCGGTTCATTATTGTCAAATAATGATTCAACCCTCAAATCTTGGTATTTGATTGTTTACCCGACCTAATAGGTTCAACAGAAACTTAGTCCTTCATGACTACAACCCTTGAGGCACATGAGCTATGAGCATTGTTGCTGCCTCCGGAACACTTTTCGGTGCTGCGCAACTTTGCACATATAGCTTAAGGTTCTTTTAACCTTATCAAAGTTCTATTGTCCTCCCACTTATCTTTTCACGCAAAATTCCTTCTCAAAGAAACTTGATGTTCTAAGCGATAAACACTTTTGTCTCTGATGTTATGGAAGAATACTTAACAGTTATTCGAAATAACATACAAAGATAGGTTCATCCGACTTTGGTTGCAAACATCTTTCTTATGCATAGCATACCAATGTTTAAGAAAGGACAACTTGGGTTTTATCCCAAACCATAAATTTATATGGTGTCATTTCAACGGATTATGATGGAGCTCTTTTCAGTGGAAAACAGTAGTCTCTAAACCTTTTAATCTTTAAAATATAATGGCAGTTTTATGAATTACACATTTGATCTTACCATGTCAAACAAGGTTTAATTACATATCTCGAATGCTCCATACTCTTATGGTGTTTCGGGAAATGCAAATCCACGGAACGATTCCTTAAATCTTAGGTATTATGCTAAACTTGTAACTCAAATATCTTCCTTTATGATCTTATCATAAACTATTTATACTCTTGTTACAATGATTTTGCACTTCATCTTGAAAATCTTTGAACTTTTCAAATGTTTCATACTTCATCCTTATTAAGTAAATATTCATATATTCACTCAATTTTTTGGAGAAAGCATATGAAGTTGAAATCCATCGCTCTTGACTACACATAATGGACTTCATACAACAATATGTACAAGTTCCATTAAGCTAGTCATTCGTTCCCTTTTGGTCTATGAACGAAATTTTAATTATCTCTAGGAAAGTTTCACAAGCGTCATTTGATCAAAATTCAAAAGACTCCAAAATTCCATCCACATGGAGTTTATTCATGTTTTCTATCCAATATAATTTAAACGGCGATGTCACTTCCTATGTGATCTTTCAATCAATTTGTCTTTCGACATTTTTAGCACTAGTTTTATGGATGTGATTTCTCCAACGATATTTGTAAATCATCCATTTTTATGGATTATGGCAATTATTTGAACAATCCTTTTGTTCTCATAATACCTGATAAAACAAATCTTGAAGGCAAGCATTGATGTTTAACGAGCAACACAATAACCCTTTATTTGTTCTCGATGAACATCATCACATATTCTTTTGCTAGTTACTTAGGCCATTGTAGTTCATGAATTCTTTTGTTTCGTATGACGATTCATACCAACAAATTCAGTATCCAATACTTAAGAACCACATTATTTAACAAAAGAATACAACCATAACACGTATATCCTCTATATACCTAAGCTGAACAATTCTAGTCTTTTCTTTTCTGCCATATATTTATGAGATTATCTTTCAGTATTTCCTTTTCTGTTTGAAAAAATCTATCAACATCAATAGTGGAGCCATACACATGAAACATAGTCCAAAGCATGTATAGTAAAATACCAATGTATTTGGACTTGCACTTTGAAGTAGATCACCATCATCAAATGTTTGATGTTCTTTCAAATTCCTTTCTTTAGTAATCTCTTGGTGTAGTAAACATTTTACCTACATCAAATATTCCCCCTTATCGTGGAATTATTCACGATCAAGCTACTTTAGCTTATAACGGTGAATCGCGAGTATAATGTTGCTCTCCAAAACCTTTTGGAGGATTAGGACAACTAGTGTCTCCAACCTTTTGTAAATTCTCATCAAATATGAGAACATAAACTTTGCCATATTATACTCTATCATGTTGTAACCAAAACATCATTTCAGATATCGCAATATCTTCCATACATGATGGTTTCTGAAACAACTCTTTCAACTCCTAGATTACCTTGATATTGAAACTATCTTTCGAATATCAAGAATCGTGGAGATAAACATGATACTTATATACTAACACTGGAATTGTTACTCTTGATTTAATACCAACTATTAAACTTCACGGAGTAATCGAAACTTACTGAAAGTTTGCAATGGGACTTTTAAACTTTAGAATAACACTTCAAAACAATACGATACCAGTTCGTAAAGTAACTAACCAGAATTCTATAGTTCTATCATCTCAATTAAAAATAAGCGCAAGGTGGTAAACGGATGCCAATGACTACAACAACTATGCAAATTCACTTTGATTTAATTTATGATAAATAGTGTTCAACTCTTAATCATCTTGCTGTTGAACTCCCACTCAAAACAATATCCCTCAAATTGTTTTAGTGATCACACGAACCAAATCCACCACATCAAAACCGATCATCACGAGAGTTGATGTAGCTTCAATGGCGAACAATCAACATGTTCATCATATCTAATATATGACTCATGCTTTACCTTTTGGTGATCCGTGTTCTGAGACCATGTTTGTACATGCTAGGCTCGTCAAGATCAAACCTTAGCTTTCGCATGAGGAAATCTGGCTTGCTCACGTTGCGTACACTCGCAAAATCTAACACACCCGATCATCACGTGATGCTTCGAAATAACGAGCTTTAGCAACGGTGCTTACTAAGGATGAACACTTTAAAACTTGAAATTGTGTGCTTGAGGGATCATCTTATAATGCTACCGTCGTGAACTAAGCAATACAAGATGCATAAAATGATTAACAGCACATGCAATTCATAACATGTGATTTGATATGGCCTTTCTTCTTGTGCTTCCGATCTCCATCTTCAAGCACGAACATGATCTCCATCATCACCGGTGTGGCGTCAAGGTCAATGGCTCCGCTTCATGGTTGTCTTCCACCAGCATCAACTATTACAACTACTTTGAATAATAGATACGTAGGTCTTTAACGAATTTAAAAGACAACCATATTGCTCCTGCCGGTTGCCGACTTACAGTAAGGAACATTGCATACATCATATATAATCACAATCATGGCCATATCACATCACAACACACCCCTGCAAAACAAAGTTAGACGCCTCTAATTTTCTTTGCATGTTTTACGTTGTTTGGGGCTTTCAATAAGTGTCGTTCTAACTTACGAACAAGAACCACAACGTTGATACTAGTATTATCAATCACTCATTGTAAATTGAATCTTAACTATGTTGGGAGAAACAGGCACCCGCAAAGCCACTTATGCAATACAAGTTGCATGTCAAGCGTGGAGCAAGTCTCATGAACAATGTCATGTAAGGTTAGCCCGGGCCGCTTCATCCCACCATCCCGCAAGATGCAAAGTAGACAAGAAGCAATCGACAACAAAAACATCAACGCCCAGAATGACCATTGTGTTCTACTCGTGCAACAGATCTACATATAGACACGACTCTGATACCACTGTAGGGGTTCGTAGCATGGAAAACAAAATTTTCCTACCGCATGCATATAAACAAGCCAAGATCTATCTACTAGATTGTAGCAACGAGTCGATAGAAGGACTCACCCTCGAAGATTCCAAAGCGGTTAACGAGAGCAGATTCTCGTGGGTGATGTAGTAGTACACTTGCCGATCTCAAGATCGCGTAGATGATCCTTCCGGCGCTGCGTTCCGGTAGCGCTTCCGCAGTCGGTCACACATTCGGTACTCGATGAAGACCTTCCTCTCCCTTGTTCCAGCAGGCAGCGGATGTTGTAGTTCCCCCTCGTGATTCCAGCAACATGACAGCGTGGTGTCGGAAGTAGAGGGAAGATCCCGCAGGGCTTCGCCTAAGCCGGAGCGAGTATGGTGGAGTAAGAGAGGGCCTTGGCGATCTACGGATTAGAGGGAACCAAGGGGAGGTGGTGTAGCCGACGGCTAGCGTTTGGGAAACCTAACTCGATGACTTGGTGGAGCCCTAGGTGGCGGCAGCACTTGGAGGGGTGGTGGCGCCTAGAGCTAGGGTTTTGGTGTGAGGGGTAGGGGTGCACCCTACCCCTCCTTATATAGGTGGGGAGAGGCGGTTTGGGGAGGAGGGAGTCCTCCCCCAACTCCCCTTCATGGCCGGCGGGTGGAGGGAGTTGGACTCCTACCCTAGGTAGGTTTCCTACTCTCCCTCCACCAAGCAATGTTCAGATTTGACTTTTCAAATTGGCGTTTGACTTTCAAACTTGGATTTGATTTCTCTCTTAATATTACCCAGCCAAGTGACCTAGTACATGATGCAACCATTCCACATTGTCATGAAACATCCATGTAACCTTCCTCTTCCGGAGTGCCGGACCTTCCAGACCCTTCTAGAACATTCCCGGTGAAAACACCGAAATCATTTCTGAACTCCGAAACAGGACTTTCCTTATATGACTCTCATTCTCCAGACCATTCCGGATCTCCTCGTGATATCCCGGATCCCATCTGAGACTCCGAACAACATTCGGTCTCTTTACTCACTTTCCATATCTACTAAACAACATCGAATCCTTAAGTGTGTCTCCCTACGGTTCGTGAATTATGCGGACATGATCGAGACACTTCTTCGATCAATAACCAATAGAGGAATCTAGAAATTCATATGGCTCCCACATATTTCTATGATTACTTTGCGATCGAAAGAACCACTTACATACGATACCAATTTCCCTTTGTCTCACGATAGTTTACTTATCCGAGGTTTTGATCATCGGTATCTCTGCATACCTAGTTCAACGTCGTTACCGATAAGTACTCTTTTCTCGTTCCCGTGATATGTGATCCCTTGTGAGCCAGTCACATGCTTGCAAGCTAATTGGATGACATTCCACCGAGAGGGCCCAGAGTATATCTATCCGTCATATGGATGGACAAATCCCACTCTTGATCCATGTGCCTGAACACATACTTTCCGAACACTCAATGCCACCTTTATAGCCACCCAGTTACGGTGTGGTGTTTGATGTCATCAAAGTATCCTTCCGATGATGGTTATTAGCATGATCTCATGGTCGAAGGAATTAGGTTACTATGTATCAGAAAGCTTATAGCAAATGAACTATATTAAATGACTTGATCTTTATGCTACGCTTAACTATAGGAGTATGTCCATCATATCATTCATCTATTGATATGACCCTGTTGTTAATAACATCTCTATGTTCATGATCAGGAAACCATGATCATATATTAACCAACAAGCTAGTTTAACAAGAGGCTTTACTAGGGACTCTTTTATGTTTACAAATCACACAAGAATTAATGTTTCCGTTTAATACAATTATAGCATGGTATGTAAACATTTATCATAAGCATGAAGATATGATAATAACCACTTTATTATTGCCTCTTGGCCATATCTCGAATAGATACATCTTCGTTCCTCCGGGATGGATAGAATAAAGAGTGTCTTGAGCTTCCTTCAGAATAATTTCTTTTAACTCAGAATCTACTGGTACACAAAGACGTCTTTGTACCACAGAACTCCTTCTTCATCTTTGGTGAATCCGGGTACTTTGCCTATACCGATACGACGCTTGATTCCGTCGATACTAGCATTTCCTTGCTGCGCCTCCTTGATCTGGCTGATCAAAGTGGGTTGAAGTTCTATGCTAGCCAAAAATCCTTCACTCACTAATTCCATTCGGAAATCTTCCATCTCCTTGTGCAAACTTGGTTGCTCCTTCAAAATCATGGAGTTTAAGCGGCACGGCAATCTGCTAAGGGCATCTGCTACCACGTTGGCTTTACCAGGGTGATAGTGAATGTCCAGATCGTAGTCCTTGATTATCTCAATCCATCTTCTTTGTCTCATATTCAGCTCCTTCTGAGTGAATATATACTTCAGGATCTTGTGATCCGAATAAATCTCGCAACGGTTTCCCATCAGTTAATGCCTCCATGTTTTCAGGGCTAGAACTATGGCTGCGAGCTCGAGGTCATGGGTTGGATAGTTCTGCTCATGTTGTTTCAGTTGTCGAGATAGATAAGATATAACTTTGCCTTCTTGCATTAGCACACATCCGAGACCGATCTTGGATGCATCACAATACACGTCAAAGGGCTTTGTGATATCCGGCATGATTAAGATTGGGGCTGAAATCAATCAATCTTGAGTTCTTGAAAACTCGCTTCACATTTGTCCGTCCATTCAAACTTCTTGTACTTCTTCAGTAATTGGGTCATGGGTCTGGCGATACTCAAGAATCCCTCTACGAACTTGCGGTTGTATGCCGCCAATCCGAGAAATGCATGAACTAGGGTTTGATTGGTTGGGGCTTGCCAATCTTTGACATCTTTCACCTTTGCAGGGTCAACGGCAATTCCTCCGGCTGATACAATGTGACCGAGGAATCCTTGTAGGGGTTCTTAGCATGGAAAACAAAAAAATTCTACCGCATGAACACACAATCAAGATCTAATCTATGATCAAGCCAAGATCTATCTACTAGATTGTAGCAACGAGTTGATAGAATACTAACCCTCGAAGATCCAAAGCGGTTAATGAGAGCAGATTCTCGTGGGTGATGTAGTCGTACACTTCCGATCTCAAGATCGCGTAGACGATCCTTCTGCTGCTGCGTTCCGGCAGCGCTCCCGCAGTCAGTCACACGTTCGGTACTCAATGAAGACCTTCCTCTCCCTGTTTCAAGCAGGCAGTGGAGGTTGTAGCACTCTCCTCGTGTTTCCGGTAGCATGACGGCGTGGTGTCGGAAGTAGAGGGGAGATCCCGCGGGGCTTCGCCTAAGCCGGAGCGAGTATGGTGGAGTATGAGAGAGGGCCTTGGCGATCTAGGGTTTAGAGGAACCAACGGGTGATCTTGGCCGGCGGCTAGGGAAAGCTAGGGTTTGCCCCAAGTCGGCTAGAAGAGGAGACCTAGGCGGCGGCAACACTTGGAGGTGGTGGCGCCAAGGGCTAGGGTTTGGTGTGAGGGGTAGGGGATCCCTACCCCTCCTTATATAGGTGGGAGGGGGCGACTTGGGAGGATGGAGTCCTCCTTCTACTCCTCCTCATGGCCGGCGGGTGGAGGGAGTGGGACTTCCTCCCCAAGTAGGTTTCCTACTCTCCCTCCACCAAGCAAACTTCAGATTTGACTTTTCAAATTGGCGTTTGACTTTCAAACTTCGATTTGAATTCTCTCTTTATTTTGCCCAGCCAATTGACCTAGTACATGATGCAATCATTCCACATTGTCATGACACATCAATGTACCCTTCCCCTCCAGAGTGCCGGACCTTCTAGACCCTTCTAGAACATTTCCTGGTGAAAACACCGGAATCATTCCCGAACTCTGAAATAAGACTTTACTTATATGAATCTTATTCTCCGGACCATTCCGGATCTCCTCGTGATATCCCGGATCCCATACGAGACTCCGAACAACATTCGGTCTCTTACTCATCATTCCATAACTACTCAACAACATCGAATCGTTAAGTGTGTCTTCCTACGGTTCGTGAATTATGCGGACATGATCGAGACACTTCTCCGATCAATATCCAATAGAGGAATCTGGAAATTCATATGGCTCCCACATATTTCTACGATTACTTTGCGATCAAATGAACCACTTACATACGATACCAATTTCCCTTTGTCTCACGATAGTTTACTTATCCGAGGTTTTGATCGTAGGTGTCTCTGCATACCTAGTTCAACCTCGTTACCGATAAGTACTCTTTTCTTGTTCCCGTGATATGTGATCCCTTGTGAGCCAGTCACATGCTTGCAAGCTAATTGGATGACATTCCACCAAGAGGGCCCAGAGTATATCTATCAGTCATATGGATGGACAAATCCCACTCTTGATCCATGTGCCTCAACCCATACTTTCCGAACACTCAATGCCACCTTTATAGCCACCCAGTTACGGTGTGGTGTTTGATGTCATCAAAGCATCCTTCCGGTGATGGTGATTAACATGATCTCATGGTTGAAGGAATTAGGTTACTATGTATCAGAAAGCTTATAGAAAATGAACTATATTAAATGACTTGATCTTTATGCTACGCTTAACTATAGGAGTATGTCCATCACATTATTCTCCTAATGATATGAACCTGTTGTTAATAACATCTCTATGTTCATGATCAGGCACCATGATCATATATTAACCAACAAGCTAGTTTAACAAGAGGCTTTACTAGGGACTCTTTTATGTTTACAAATCACACAAGTATTAATGTTTCCGGTTAATACAATTATAGCATGGTATGTAAACATTTATCATAAGTATGAAGATATGATAATAACCACTTTATTATTGCCTCTTGGGCATATCTCCAACAATCCTACCTCCTGTAACCAGAATTCACATTTGCTAAACTTGGCATACAACTAATGCATTCTAAGGGTTCCAAGAATGGTCCTTATGTGTAGATCATGTTCTTCTTATGATTTGGAATAAATTAGAATGTCATCGATGAAAACAACGACAAAATTATCCAGGAATTCCATGAAAATCTTATTCATGAGATTCATGAAATAAGCGGGGGCATTGGTTAATCCAAAAGACATGACAGTATACTCGTATAATCCATATCTGCTGGTAAAAGGCAGTCTTTGGAATATCCTCTGCGTGAATCTTGAGTTGATGATGGCCTGTTCTAAGATCAACCTTAGAAAACACTTTGGCACCGGTCAACTGATCAAACAAATCTTCTATCTTGGTCAATGGGTACTTCTTCTTGATAGTGACATCATTCAACTTCCGATAATCCGTACACAAACGGTTACCTCCATCCTTCTTGTCCACGAACAAGACAGGTGATCTCCATGGTGACGCACTTGGTTGAATCAATCCAATTTCCAACATGGCATCTAGTTGCTTCTTTAGTTCTGCTAGTTCAGACGGGTTCATACTATATGGTCTCTAGGCTATGGGTCCTGTTCCGGGGATTAGTTCAATGATAAACTCGATATCCTGATCTAGGGTCATACCGGGCAAAACATCTGGAAATACATCGGGGTATTCACAGACTATCCGGACTTGGTCAATGGTATGTTGGGCTATACTCTTGTTGCACTTGAATTGACGAGGTAAGGTTTCAGATACATGCTCGGCTGATATTCCGGCGGTACTGGTCATGGTTATGGATTTCTTGGCACAGTCAATTAATCCTTTATGTTTGGACATCCAATCCATTCCTAGTACTACTTCCAAACCTTTAGTTCCGAGTACTATCAGATTAGCATAAAAATCTATGCCATGGATTCGGATAGGGACGGCTTTGCAGATTGGCCTAGCTTTGGTGGTTAAACCGGGAATTTGAACAATCATAACATGTTTCAGTTTGGTTGGTTGAATCTTACTAGTGCATGCAAATTATTCGGTGACAAATGAGTGCGATGCACCAGAATCAAACAACACTCTAGCAAGTACTGAATTAACAGAAAACATACCCAGCACAATGTCTGGCGCTTCCTGAGCTTCTTCGGCATGCACGAGAAAAAGACGGCCGTTGCGGTTGAGCGAATTCCCTGGGGCAAACCTTCTTCCGGGCTGAACACGACGCGGCTGCTGAGATGGGACATTTGCATTGGGGGTTGCGGAATTTTTCTTGGGGCACTCATTGGAGTAGTGACCCTTATTTCCATAGCCATAACAAGTCACTTGCAACTTGTCCTTTGCTGCAACAGGCACAGCGTTGCTTCTAGTCCAAGGGGCAGTGTTGGTGTTGGTGGCAACATTGTTGTTGTTGAACTTGGGTTGTGCACGGTTGAAATTTCTAGAGTTGCCGGGGTTGTTGTGATTTCCTCCGGGCCTCGGGTTTCCACGGTTGAGATAGGTCGAACGGTTCATTGGGGGTTTGTTGTTTCTCGGGGCAAATCCTGGAGATGGGTTGGGGCGATACTTTGGGGTATGATGGGTTCCTGGCTGATGCATCATGCGGCGCTTGCGGTTCTCATTGGCTTTGTTGATCTTTCCTTCCATCTGGATGGAAGAGTCGACAAGGGCTTCAATATCCGCAAAGGGCATATTGACCAACACAGTCTGCATCTCATCGTGCAGACCATTCCAGAATCTTTCCTTCTTCCTGGCTTCAGTGTCGATCTCGTCTGGGGCATACCTAGCTAATGACAAGAATTTTTCACGGTATTCCACTACGGTCATCCTTCCTTTCTTCTGTTCTCTGAACACATCTCTCATTCTCTTGATCAAACCCGGTGGCACATGGGTTCTGCTGAACTTGACCTTGAATTCCTCCCAGGTCATCATCTGTCCTCCGGTCATTGCACGAACGTTATTCCACCATGCTCCTGCATCTCCGGCTAGATAGTGGGTGGCAAACAGAACTTTCTCGTTAGCTTCCACTCCGGCGACTTCTAGGTTGTTTTCCATGGTTTGCAGCTAATCGTCCGCATCTAGGGGCTCTTCCGACTTAGTGAAACGGGTGGGTTGGTGTTCTGGAAATTCTTGAGCTTAGATCCATGGTTGCCCTTATTTCCTTGGCCTTGATTGTTGTGGGCCAGCTGAGCTATCTGCTGAAGGGTGGCTAGGTTGGCTTGACGTTCCGCTCTTTCAGCTTCGCGGCCAAAAACCAACATTTGCAGGATCTGCAACATCGGGTCCAGGGATGAACCACATCCTCCGCGTGGCATATGAAGATTGAGATAGATCATGAGAAAAGAGGAAAATTACTAAGGTTCGGGGACTTTGGAAAGTTTTTAAAGTTTGACTCAGATTTTCTAGCAACTTGCTTTTCATTCATTCATCCATAGCACACGATACAACCCACACCACAACAAAGGTAAACTGATGGTTTTAAGAACCAATCTGAAAACTACGATACAGTGGGACCGAATACAACTCACTATGCTAGTGCTCAAGTGCTACTACTCCTCGGAGTCGATGTAATCGTCATCCTCCTCATCATCATCATCATCGATGAAGGCAAAATCATCCTCATCGGTGAAGAAGTCCATGGCCTGATCCTCCAGAAAATCATCATCATCGCTGAGATAGGAGTAGGGGTCTCCACGAAGATCTTCTTCGGCATTCTCCCTTTCCTCCAACTGCATGTCTCTCTCATGGATGGTCTCCTCCATATCCAAGATACGGTGGCGAAGACGAGCAATGATGCGCTCCTTCTTGTCGAGATGACGGCGGCGAGACTTGCGGTCCTTTGCTAGCATGGCGATGGTCTGATCCTCTGTCTTGATGATGGTGGACTTGTGGTTGGAGTAGTCACGGGCATTGTCCAGTTCCTGCTGACGATCATACATCATGAAGCTAAGGTGGTCCAACTGAGTCTTCAGATCGGGGTGGTATGGGGCTTCCAGTGGCTGTCCCATAGCATCATGCCTTGGAAAGAACTCAAAATGATGGGGATATGCCTACCGGGCTATACCCAGCAGGACGTTTCCGACTGGCCCAGGAACCGGCGAGTGGGCCTGCAAGACGGCGACTGGATCAAGGCCCGTTGTGGATCCAAGCGACTGGAAGCTGAAGGCCCAGGCGAGTAGATAGGCCCAGTCGGATTAGGTTAAACGAGTACCGAAGCCTTAACTGATTCGGTTGAGATATGTAAACCCTAGGGGAGGTAAGTCTATATAAACCTCCCTACAGGGCGTGTAGAGATACGTTCCATCATACCCCCAAGCGACTCGCCGCCTAGCCGCCGAGTTCGCCCATTGTACCACCATCATAATACAATCTAGCAAGAGTAGGTCTTTACCCTCCGGGGGGGCGAACCTGGGTAAAACCCTGCGTCTCCGCCCTCATCTCACACCATAGATGGCTGGCCACCCTTGCCCCTCGTTCTACTACTCACTACCGATTGCAGCATCTGCCGTGACCATTCCCACGACAGTGGCGCCCACCGTGGGGCCTGGTCGGTCTGGCCGGTGTTCTGCGGCGAGATCCAATCTGCCCATCAACGAGACGGTCGCCACCGGCCGCATGTTAGCGATCGGCGAGATGCTCCAGATCTTGCCGAGCAGCTACGTCCCGGCGGCACGACCCGTCACGCACAGCGTGATCCTGCCGGTCGGCACTATCAGCCTCTTCGTCGGCCTCACCGACATCATCGTCTCGAAGGATTCGGCTCGCATCCGCGAGTCGCCGCCACGCGATCGGCTCTCCGAGAGCTAGGTCCACACGATCCATCGCCTCGCCTCCGAGTACTACTCGGCCCACAGCAACGTGGCCGAGAACTCCGGGGCCGCAGAAGACGCGGCCCTCAACGACGACGCCGACTCGGCGACCCCGGCATCACTCGCCGGATCCATCACCGCAGCTTCGCCCGCAGGCTCCATCACCCAGGTCTCCAACTTAGGAGACTTCGAGGATCCCTCCATCCTTGGGATCTTCGACTTCGACTCCGGGTCAGAAAATTCCGCCGACCTCCGCGACAGGACCGATCGCCACGCCGCGACCTACATGGCGACCGGCACCGATCCGCCGGAGGATTCCTTCTCCACCCCGATCCCTCCTAAGGCCATGGCAACGAAGGTCGAGGAACTCCGCCTAAAGCTGGCGGAGGCAGTCCGCAAGGAGCAAGCCGAGCGCGAAAAATTTCGCCTCGAGCAGGTGACAGCACAGGAGCTGTCGCGTTACCACCAGCAGCGAATCAGGTCGCGCCTGAACCCCACCGTCCAGGGTCGTGCCCTGAACTTCGACGACGAGAACGACCCGGCCCGCGTGGCCGAGCGCGCTATCTGCGAGAACGCGCCGCCAGGAGGAAGCGCCCGGCCCCCACCAGGGTTGACAGCAATGGGCGCCCCACCTCCACCCAACCGCACACCCCCAAGGGATCAGCCGCGGATAGTAGTCTCCTCACGGGAGCGAGACATGAACGGCCTCCCACTGTTCTCCACCCTGATGGACAACCTCGTGGCGGGCCGAGCAGCAGCTGACAACATCACAGCCACCGGCGACGGCGCCCTACAGATCCAGTATGTCAGGGCCCTGCTCGCAAAGGCCGTCGAGCAGCAAAACATAGGACACGACTCGCAGGGTCGAGTGTACTCGCGTTCTTCGGGAAGCAGAGCGGCCTCAAGCGGCCGCCCAATGGCGGCAAACACCTCCAACTGCCCGCCACCAGAGCCACTGCAGCTCCAACACCGACCCGCGAACGTGGCACTCTCCACCAACGACCCTAGGCCAGCGACCAACTTCGTCGTCGCCAACGATCAACCCATCGACGCCCGCACCCACATCATCAACAACCAAAGCTGGCGCGCACGCTAGCCCGACAACCTGCGACACACCCTAACCAATCGCCGCGACGTCGAGCCGATGGGGTCGCTAAGTCGACTCGGGCCCAGGTGCTTCGGACCAATGATCCGAGGCGAGAAATACCCGGCGAACTTTAAGGCACCGAAGGAGATAGAAAAGTACGACCCTTCGTACGACCCCTCTGTGTGTCTCGATACATACCTCATGGCGGTGGGGATCGCGGGCCACACCGACCTGCTAGCCGCCCGTTACCTCCCCTTGATGATGGAGGGGACGTGCAGGCAGTCGATCAACACCCTCCCCGAGGATAGCATCGACTCCTGGGAGGAGATGCGCGACGCCTTCGTCAGACACTTCGAGTGCTCCTACACCCGCGCCACCACCATCGAGGACCTGGAGCGATGCGTACAGGGACCCCGCGAGTCGACCCGCAACTGGGTCTAGCGGTGGCAAGAACTATGGTACAACGTGGTCGGCATCCACCCGGACACCGCGATCCATTGCTTCAAGACCTCGTGCCCCTACGACCCCTTGGTCGCCAAGCTCAAGCAACATTCCCGCACACTCGACAACATACCGGACCTCCTCGAGATCGCCAAACGGTACGCGGAGGAAGATCCAAACCAGGAAACAGACGACGAGTCGGGAGGCCAACGCCGCACAAGCGGCAACGACAACGGACGACGGCCCGACCTACGCTACAGCAACACTCGCCTCACCAGCAAGCGCCGCAGTGACGGGCGAGTCGACTTCGTCGCCAACGCCGGGCACGCACAACGCGAGCCCAAGAGCTTCCTCCGCGACGGAGGACAACGCCGCGACGGCGGCAACTACAAGGCCAAGCCAAGGTTCGACCACGCGGCCCTCCTGAACCAACCTTGTGTGTTCCATAGCAGGGAAGGGAAACCCGCAACGCACACGACCGCCGACTGCCACACTCTCAGGGAAATTGAGAAGGCACGACGAGCACGGGAGGACCCCGACAACAACCCGCCAAACGGCGGAAAATTCGGCAACATGGCCGGCTCGCTCCATACCTTCACAGGATTCAACACGAAGCGCGAGAAAAAGATCATCACCCGCGCCGTCGCCGTCAACGCGGTGGCCTAGGTGGACGTTCCCCAGTTCCTCAACTGGTCGGAGCAGCCCATCACCTGGAGCCGCCAGGACCACTCACCACGCATCGAGTACCCAGGCCGAGTCGCCCTAGTGGTCAAGCCTAAGTTGGGCGACTACTGGCTCCCCAAGAAATTGATTGACGATGGAAGCTCCATCAACATCCTGTACCTGGACACCTTCAGGCGGCTGCGGCTCCCTCAGTTGATCATCGAGATGACCCACACCACGTTCCACGGCATCGTCCCCGGTCGGAAGGCGTACCCGATTAGCAAGGTCACGCTGCCAGTCACCTTCGGCACACCAGCAAACTTTCGCACCAAGCGGATCGTCTTCGAGCTGGTACCCTTCGACAGCCCCTACCACTGCGTCCTGGGGCGCCAGGCGTTCGCCAAGTTCATGGCAGCTCCCCACTACGCGTACAACGCGATGAAGCTCCCCGGGCCGTGCGGCGTCATCACCATCAACGGCGACCCCGACATGGCCGCCGAATGCGAGGCCAAAGGATCCGAGCTCGCCGACGCCGTCATCGCGGTAGAGGCCAACCACGCCGATGAGCTCGCCAAGTACACGAGCGGGGTCAACAACGACGACCCCACCATACTCAAGAAGCCCAACTCGGAGGGCGCAAACACCTCAGCCTTCGAGGCAACGACGCACACCCGCACCGTCGAGCTGGTCCCAGGCGACTCCAGCCAGACGGTGACGATCGGGACGGGCATGAGCCCAGCCTAGGAAGGCGCCCTCATCGAGTTCCTCCATAAGAACAGGGACATCTTCGCATGGAAGCCCTCTGACATGCCTGTTGTTCCTAGGGAGCTCGCTGAGCACAAACTAAACGCCGACCCCAAAGTGCGACCCGTCAAGCAGTCGCTGCGGCCCTTCAACGAAGAGCGCCGCCGAGCTATCGCCGAGGAAGTGCAGCGTCTACTCGCTGCAGGCTTCATCCGGCCAATTAAATACTCCAAGTGGCTGGCAAACCCAGTCTTGGTCGAGAAGAAGAACGGGACCTGGAGGATGTGTATCGACTACACAAACTTGAACAGCGCCTGCCTGAAGGAGCAGTTCGTCCTCCCGCGGATCGACCAAATAATCGACTCCACCGCAGGCTCGGAGTTGCTATGTTTGCTCGACGCCTACTCTGGGTACAACCATATCAAAATGGCTGTCGAGGACGAGGAGAAGACGGCGTTCATCACGCCATTCGGAGCCTTCTGCTACACCGCCATGACCTACGGCCTCAAGAACGCCGGGGAGACCTACCAGCGGTGCATGCAAGAGTGCCTCGCGAGCCAAATTGGCCACAACATCCACGTCTACATCGACGACGTGGTCGTAAAATCCGCCCGCCAGGGTGATCTACTCGCCGACCTGGCGGAAACATTCGCCAACTTGCGGAAATACAAGATAAAGCTTAACCCAGGCAAATGCACCTTCGGTGTACTAGCAGGACAACTACTGGGGTACGTCGTCTCCAAGCGCGGGATCGAGGCGAACCCCACCAAGATCGACACGATCGCCCGACTCGGCAAACCCGAGTACCTGCGCGACGTCCAGAAGCTGGCCGGGCGAGTGGCGGCTCTCAGTCGCTTCATCCCCCGCCTGGGCGAAAAGGCGATGCCCCTATACTGCCTGATGCGCAAGAACCCCACCTTCCAGTGGGACAAGGAGGCGGACGACGCGCTCCGCGACCTCAAGAAAGTGCTACTCGCCGCCCCCGCCGACAAAGAACCCATGCTGGTCTACGTCGCGGCTTCCGAGCGCGTCGTCAGCGCCGTCATGGTCATCGAACGGCCGGAGGAAGGAAAGGAGCGCCCAGTACAGCGACCGGTGTACTACATCAGCGAGGTCCTCACCGATTCGCGCCAGCGATACCTGCAGTACCAGAAACTGGTATACGCGGTCTTTAGAGCACAGCGGCGCCTGCCGCACTAATTCCAGGAGCACCCAATCACGGTCGTCTCCTCAGCACCGTTGTAGGACATCATCCGCAACCGCGAGGCGACCGGGCGAGTCGCCAAGTGGGTCGTCGAGATCGGCGTTGTAACACCCTCAGAATCGGCCCTATGCAAGTATCAGCGCTTCCCGCCAAACCCGCATAGAAACGATTCAAAGGTGCCCACCAGGCACTTGCGTGCGGGTGGAAAACGAAGTAATAACATTACACAACAGTCCTCGATGGGACCCACAGAACAGATATATATACAACACGACTCCATGAGTCACGAACACGGATATACAGAACAAAGATCCAAATCACGTTGAAAATGATAGAGCGTCCGACTACGGACAAGATGCAAATGGGGCTAAGAGCCCTGAAGAATAACCAAAGGCGTCCATAACCCTGCCCAGGCCAAGCCGGAAGGGTAACCCTACTAACGACGTCGACCGCAAAACCTGCTTAAACAAAAGGGGTGCCGACAAAGGGCAAAGGAAAAAGAGAGAGCGGTCAGTACTGAGGCCAGTACACGGCGAGACTAGAATTCGACGGTCCTCGCCTACATAGGTATGGTGGACTGAAGCGGCAGCGGCAGCATGCACTAAACAACCTATAGAGACTCGATACAACTGGCGGCTATCAGAGAGGGATAAGAAAGACCTATTCGGAACCAACCTGATTCTTCCATCAGACAAACCCATCCTGGTATTTCCCCCTCGAGACCAAACGAGTAAGTTAACCGAGGAACTCACACAGTTGGCAGTTTTATTTATTCAGTTTTCATTGCAGCAATTACTAGTCAGGTATAGATAGTCGTCCTGATAAAATAAGCAGTGGGCAATTTTAGTTAACCATTCCGTTGTAGTTGCAACACTTACTAGTCAGATACAAATAGCATGAGATATTCCCAAACCTAGCAGTTGTTGGTACTTTTATTTAGCCATTCCGTTATAGTTGCAATACTTACTAGTCAGATACAATGGTCGCAAGCGACAACCCAAACAAGCAATTGTTGGCAGTTTTATTTAGCCATTCCATTATAGTGAAGCTAATTACTAGTCATTATAAAGTCAAATTTATAGCACTACTTTAGTTATAGTTGTCTATGATCGAGATACTGTGCTCCAAGTCGTCCATAACCGCGGACACGGCTTTCAGAAAGTTTTACCCTGCAGGGGTGCACAAATAGCAACACACACTCGATCAACCTCGGAAAAAACAAATCAAAACCCAACGAGGCTTTCACGACAAAGCAATCACAGGATTCAGAAATATTTCAGGGGGCCACCCCATTGAGTACACCCGCAACGAAGTTAGCTGACTCCGAGACGGACTCAAGGTTTGCGCCAGTGGCTGTAAACGACTGGGAACCCAAAACTGGGCTTGTCGATACCGCGAAAACACTCCGCTTACCTAAACAGTACAGGTGCTCCTCGCACAATCGTAATAAAGCAGTAAAGCATGGCATAAGTACAGGATAGTAAATAAAACCTCAAACTAGTTTGTGGCCCCAAGAAATAAGAATGAATCAAGCTCTGGCTCAGGGGGGTCCCATAATCCTCCCGGATGTGGATAGCGCGAATATTCAAGGAACATGTATCAAGTACTCGGGGTCCTACGGGACACAAGTGGACGGTTAACAACCAAATAACATCTATTGCCCACCTATGCCTCTGCTTACCTACTTCAATTTTAGTTGTTAAACAGTAATTAAAGTAAACGATAATGAAAGCCATGATCACCTCCAACCTTAAACATGCGGCAACACTCCAACAACTGTGGTACTGGACGACACGCAACAGCACTTGAGCAAGCGACTACGACGCGCAAGTCCAACTATCTAACAAACAACAGGTAATAGGATGTGTCCAAGGCAATATAAGGCTGCAAGGGATATCACGGGTACGAAAACTAGGGCAACGCAACACAGATAGCAATAGATCAACAGGAGGGAATAAATACTGTAAAAGCAAAATAGGTAGAAGGGGAAGGGATGCTCGCCTGAAAACATTGTCGAAGGTTCATCCGAAGATCGGGCCGACACTCGCATCAACTCAACGGCCTTATCCGCGAAGAACCAAAACTAGAAGAAACACCGGATGGACTATTTAATACTACGGCAAAAGATCGGGCATGATGCATGTATGATGCATGGCATGGTAGATATGCGGTGCAATTAGGCCATATTAAGCGGAACCGGGGTCCCGACATTAATTTAACGGTTCAAGTTATTTATCTACCCCGCAAATTAAATGTTGTCTTAACAAGGAAATAGATAGCACCGGTTCGCTACACAAAGTTAAATGGGACCAATATACGACTGGATTTGCCCGCATATGGGCCCCATATTTAATTTAGGTGAATCGGCATAAGGCCCCCAACCCACATGAGATGCATGCGAGATGAACAATTAATATGCAACAAGATGATAATGTAATATTATAAAAATAGGGTCTCGGATAAGGGGTCACACATTAGGGTCCGGCGAACTTGGTTCCGGGGGGTTCGGGGTTCGGTCTCAGGGTTCAGGGTTCGACGGGATCGGTCTTCAAAGGCCGGCTACAGGATGAAGAGCTTAGCATTCCGGGAAGAAGGACTTGGTGTCCGAGAGACGATCTTGTCGCATCCGCGGTCGTCGGGTCGTGTCGTCGGTCTTGTTGTTTCACGGCGGAGATCTTGGTGTCCCGGGTTCTCGGCGAGCTCAGCGTCCTAGAAGGAGTACTTGTCGCACCGGGGTCTTGGTGTCCTCGGATCCGATTGAAGATCTTGGCATTCGGCGGGATCGGTCTTCGGATTCTCAGGGGCAGGTCTTCGACTTCCGTGAAGAAGGTCTTGAGGTTTCCGGGAAGGAGATCTTGGGGCTCCGGGGCGATGTTCTCAAAATTCGGCCCCGATGGTCTTGTGTGGATGTTTGGATCCTCACATCAGAATCCCTCGAGTTCACTTCCCAGGTCGCACTTGATCTTTTTGATTGGCAACGCTTCTTCGGTGGCAGCGGAGGTCTTAACCAGAAGGCAGCATACCATCTGGCAGCACCCAGGCGATGTATTACCGTGGTAGTTGCCAACAGGGACCAGAACAAGGGACTGTCGACCCAAGCCGGAAGCGGAGCAGGAGACAAGGCGGGACCTCGGCGAGCGGCAAGGTGGCCAAGGCGCGTTCCTGATGGGGGTCTGAAGGTGGCGCTGCAGGGCTTGGGCGGCGGATCCTTGCGTCGGGGCAGAGGTGCGAGGCCGGCGGAGCTGCGGAGGAAGACGGTGGCGGGGGAGAGGGCACGAGGCACGCGGCGGCGGGGTGACAGCCGGAGGGGGGGTTGCCGGCGGGGCCGGGGAGGAGCAAGGCGAGGGTGCAGGGGCTCCGGTGGACACGGTCTAGAGGCGGGGCAACGCTGGAGCGGCCGGACGCGAGGCTGTCGGGGGCGCCTGCGGCGGCAGGGCTAGAGGACGATGGCCGGTGGGATGTAGGCGAGGTCGAGGGCGGCGGTTCCCGTGGCGTCGGCGCGCGCTCGGGCAGAGAGAAGGCGGCGGACGGAGAGAGCTCACGGGGGGGGGGGGGTAGGGGGAGAAGGTTACGGCGCTGGCGGCGGAGACAGAGGTCAGAGGAAGGGGATTCCGATAGGATCGACAGGGGGAGGCGTGGGTCGCGGGGTGGGAGAAGGGAGGACAGAGGCGGCGCTGGAGGCGAGGCTCGCCGGCGGTTGGGAGGAGGCCCACTGGCGGCAGCGGTTGCAGGCTCGAGAGGGAGGAGCGGGGGATGCGGGGAGGCTTCGCGTGGGGGAAAGAGGAGCGGGGCAGGCGGCAGGTGGGTGGGCCAGGGTCTGTCGGGGTGGGGCCAGGTGGTGGTAGGTGGCGGTGGGATTAGGAGAGAGGCAGGTGGGTGTGTCCGACGGCGTGGGTTGGTGGTGGCGTGGTGTGGGTGGGTTTGACCAGGGGAGTGGGTCGGTGTGGGGGTGAGGGAGGAAATGGTGGGCCAGGCGCGGTGGGACCGGGGTGGAAGGGAGAGGGGGTGGAGTTGGTGAGGTGGCAGGGTGGGGAGAGGAAGGATGAGGTGGCGTGCACCGATTGGTGCAGGTGAGGTGGAGGGCTGGGGTAGAATAGGACTGGGTAGGTTATTTGGTATAAAAGGTTTTAGGCAGGATTAGGACTAGATATTTTAGGCTAGGGTTTTCTAATTTATTTTAAAAGCCTTTTATAAATTGCTTTTAGACAAACTGAGATATCCGGAAGCACCGGTGTTTTGATTTAAAGTAATAGGGAGGAATTAATATGGAAAACGAAATAGGGCTTTTAGCAAAATAGTTTTAGACAGATAGATGTATGATGATGCAATGCACAAAATCAACGCGATTTTCTAGTAGTGGTTTTTGCGGGATGCCACAGGCGTCCACAACATCAAATACGAGCCACGAAAAGCGATCAAGTCGCAGGCTCTAGCGGACTTCATCGCCGACTGGGAAGAGGCCCAGCAGCCAGAAAAGCTGCCATACTTCCACTACTGGAGCCTACACTTCGACGGCTCCAAGAACGCGGACGGCGCAAGAGCAGGGATCGTGCTGACTTCACCGAAGGGCGACAAGCTCCGCTACGTCCTCTGCCTCGACTTCACCCCTGCACCAACAACATGGCCGAGTATGAGGCACTACTCCACGGCATGGAAGCTGCCAAGGAGATGAACGTCAACCGCCTACGCTGCTACGGAGACTCCGACCTCATCGCTGGCACCTGCGACGTCGTCTCTCCCACCATGGCGGCATACCGCCAAGCAGTGGACAAGCTAGGTGGACACTTCGTAGGCTACTCCGTCGAGTGGATTGACAGGCGGAAGAACGAGGAGGCCGACGCACTCTCTCGCATTGGGTCGGCTCAACTCGCACCACCTGCCGGCGTCTTCCTCGACACGATCACCAAGACATCAGTCTCTCCCCCAAGGGAGATCGACATCGGAGTCCCGCTGCAGCCAGAGGCAGCCCTGGTCGCACTCGTCACCGAGCCAGACGACTGGAGCAAGCCCTACGTTGCCTACCTGGAGGCTGGCTCCTTGCCGGCAGACGAGACGGACGCCCGGATGATCACACGCCGATGCAAATCCTTCACCATCATCGACGGCGAGCTCCACAAGCGCAGCGTCACCGGCGTGTTCCAACACTGTGTCCAACCCGCTGAAGGACGCAAGATCCTCCATGACATCCACTCCGGCGACTGCGGCCACCACGACAGCGCCCGCTCTCTGGTCGCCAAGGCTATACGGCATGGCTTCTACCGGCCCACCGCACACGCCGACGCCGTCGACATTGTCCAGCGGTGCGCCGGGTGCCAGAAGTACGCCAACCAGACACACGTGCCGAGCTCAGCGCTCAAGACAATCCCCATCACCTGGCCATTCTCCGTGTGGAGTATGGACATGGTAGGCCCCTTCAAAAAGGCTCCCTCTGGCTACACCCACCTCCTAGTCGCGGTCGACAAATTCACAAAGTGGGTGGAGGCAAAACTAGTCCGAAAATGCGACGGGAAGACCGCCACTAAATTCCTACGCGAGCTCATATATCGCTACGGGTTCCCAAACAGCATCATCACCAACAACGGCACTAACTTCGCCAAAGGAGCCATGGCCGAGTTCTGCGAGGAACACCACATCCGGCTCGACCTCGCGTCAGTCGCCCACCTGGACTCCAACGGCCAGGCGGAACGGGCCAACCAGAGCATCCTCCACGGCCTGAAGCTGCGGCTCCAAGTACCACTCGAGCGCACCGCCGGGTGCTGGGTCGAGGAGCTACCCTCCGTCATCTGGAGCATCCGCACCTCGGTCAACAGGTCGACAGGGTTCACCCCCTTCTTCATGGTGTACAGCGCCGAGGCAGTCATGCCCACCGACCTCGAGCACGACTCGCCACGGGTCCGCCACTACACGCAGGCTGCGAACGAACTCGCCCGTCAGGATGGAGTCGATCAATTCGACGAGGGATGTGACCTCGCTCGGTCACGCACCGCCATCTACCAGCAAGGACTCCGCCGTTATCACACCTGGTGGGTGAAAACTCGCACCTTCCAAGAAGGCGACCTGATGCTGCGCCTCATCCAGGACAAGAAGGGCATGCACAAGCTTTCCCCTCCGTGGGAGGGACCATTCGCCATCGGGCAAGTACTCGGCAACGACGCCTACTACCTCATCGACGTCCCCGGGGACGGCAAACTCGATGTCAAGCGACCACGGAATGTAAACCTCCTACGGAAGTTCTACTCCTAGAACCCCACATATGTACCCTCCAGTCGCTACGACATAAAAAAGAATTGGTTACCGCAAATTGCGCCTACTCTCCGTGTCTTGTGCCACTCGCACTCATAACAACAGCGTCAAGCTAACTGCAGAAGTCAACCTTTGGTACAGCGATCGGCACTGCCAAGTAGTGCGTTACAAGGGCACTGGGTCACCTCAGTTCTTGCAACGTCCACGAAAAACGCCTACCCGGAGACACATTGGAGTCGCCTAGCCCGACTGGCTCTACGAGCCAAGACAACTGCCTTCGCTTCTCACAGCGTCCATGATCCTCCGCATCCTCGACATAGCGACTCGAACGTCCAAGTACCACGCTCGGGGACTGACGACTAGTTCAGCGCGAGCGGCTAGGGAAAATGCCAAGTATGAGAGCATGCCCAGGACTCGCCATGCGACTGACCCAACGGGCCAGGCAGGAGTGATGCGCTCAAACTAACGCGCCAAGTTCTCACCCACCCTCGAGTCGCGCCTAGAACAACCAAGTACCACGCTCGGGAACTCGGCCACCCGACCCCGTTCGCGCAAGGGAAAACGGTGAAGTACAGAGCGCTCACGGGACTCGCCTTGCGACTGGCTCTCCGAGTCCGGGCGAGTCAACCAGAATAACAAAACATTCAAAAGACGCAAACACATAACAAACGAGGTAAACCCCATAAAAATGGCGGACGCGCTCGGGGACTCGTTCAACCCTCAATCAAAAAACACACGACAATTCACAAAACAACACGATATCTCATTAATAGCATGTTGCAATCATCACAAAATACGAAGTATGCCCAATAGCAGAACTGCTACTAACGCCCCAGGGCAAACTATTCTACTCCGCAGGCTTCGACGACGACTCGCCAGAACCCTTGAGATTGCGAATGAAGGGAGTATACGGGTTTGACGGGTACGTCGTCAGATCACCCGCCATCGCCGCACGGAAGGGTTGCTCGATCTTGAAGTCCCTGTGCTGCGGCTCGGGGTCGTTGGGTGCGATGACCGTCTCCTGATAAGGAAGGAGGTCGCCCATCACCCAGACGCGCTCGGAGTACACCGTGGCGCGGTCCGTCAAGTTCAGCACCTCGGAGATCTCCACCAAGCCGGTCGACGACAGGTAGCCACTCGTCACGTCGTCCAGGTCGAAGTCCTCCGGGAAGTGAGCGAGCCCAAGGCTAAGCGCCGTCGCCGCTCCGCGTCGGAATGCCGATCACATCATGAACTCGACGACCGACGGCGCCTTCTCCAAGTATCGTCACACCTCGACGAGGTCGCTGGGAATTACTTCCATGGGCGACAACTCCTGAAGGTACGCCCGTATGCATATCGCCGAGAACGTCGCCGAGTCGACGAGCGTGGCCACACATTTCCGCGCATCGAACGAATTTGCCTCTTCCGCGCTATCAATGATCCGACCTGCAGACATAAGATGTCAGCGAACACATCAAATATTACACAATGCACATGTAACAAACAGAAGCAGGCACACTCACCGATTAAGGGACGAGCGAGATCCGTGATGAAGCTCTGAAGAGAAGTGTAGTCATCGTGAAGCCCAGCAACAAGGGCGTCAGAAACCTTACGCTCTTCGGCGGCGGCTGTGACAGCGGCCTTGGCTCGCCCATCCGCCGAACTCGCCTCCTCCTTTGCTTCCTTCAGCTCGCGCTTGAGGTCGGCGATGCGCTGCTCAGCCAATCTCAACGCCGATTGAGCTACTGCCAACTCGCTCGCTGGGACAAGTTCCTGGACGATGACAAGTTCTTCCTCCGCGCGACGCCTCGCAGCAAGTCGGTCAGCTGACTCACGCTGCAAACCCTGCACACAAGCCAAACAGTCAGCAACATCGAAAATCCTAAGTGCCCACCCGCTGAAATTCAGCGAGTGCACACTCGGGGACTGGCAATCGAAAATCCTAAGTGCCCACCCGCTGAAATTCAGCGAGTGCGCACTCGGGGACTGGCAATCGAAAATCCTAAGTACCCACCCGCTGAAATTCAGCGAGCGCGCACTCGGGGACTGGACGCGAGAAGTAAAAACAAGAAATTAAAAGAATCAGACCACTGCAACACAGCGGCCTGATCCTCGGGGACTGGACATACCTGGATGGCCGCGCCCAGCATGCCGTGAAGCTGCAGTGCATCCACGGAGGTAAGAAGGGCCGGAGTGTGCCCGCGTCGCTGCTCGACCTCCGTCTTGGCGACTCCGGGTGCGCGGCTCGACGGTGTGGTACCACTCGCCGTGGCCGCTCTTGCCATGAAGCGCGGGAAGGTCGCGATGGACGCGCCGGCACCAAAAGAGACTGGCTCGGCCTCCCCTCGCGAAGGAGCGCCCTCCTTGATTGCCGAGGCCGTCACCGCCACAGGAGCACTCGGGGCCACCGTCGTATCGTCAGATACCGTGACGACCTCGTCGTTCTTGGCATTCTTGGCACCATCTGTGGGGGCGGCGACTTCGTCATCCTTCCTCTTCCGAGAGGGGTCCTCCTCCGTGACGACTGGCGCCACCTTGGCTATAAACGGGTGGCCTATCTTCTTAGCTCCGGTCCTACAAATTGTTCGCGTGAGCAAAATAATCCGAGTACAATGAAAGACAAAAGTAGGCGAGCAAAACTCACTTGGCGACTGGAATGAAGCGTAGCCCCGTGCGGATGCCGGCCGGCTTCTCCAATTCGGGGCCCAGTCGGCGACTAAGGCCCATCTCCAGGACGTCGCGTGCCCAAGACACGGACGGTTTCTTCATTGTTGAGGCTGCGGCCGGAGCTTCCGAAACATTTTCGGCAGGAGCATCCTTGGGTGGCGAAGCTACCGCGACCGGAGCGGCCCCCGACCCAGAGACTGGGGCGAACGGCGGAGGCATCGAGGCCAGAGGCACCTCATTCAGGACGGCGGTGATACCCGGCGCCGTCGCCATCTGTGGGGCTTCACCCCCGGCCAGGCTGGTGGCGTCGGAGCTGCTCGGCGAATGAGGCGGAGATGCCTGTTTCGCTGGCTTCGCCTTCTTCTTTGGAGGGGCCTTCACCTCCTCCTTCTTCTTCTTCTTCTTCTTCTTCTTCTTCTTATTTGATGGAGTGGCCTCGCGACGCGAGGTGTGCTCGGGGAGCTCGTCGCCGTCATCGTTATGACGCTCGAGGCTTTTGCTCGCTTCGAGCTCACGCTGATGCTGTCCGCGCGTTTTCCGGACCAGCGTGGCGACCACTTCCTCGGATTCGTCATCGTCGCCGCTCCCGTCACTCTCGACGCCTCCCCTTGCTGGAGGCGATTCGCCCACCTCCTCGACGGACGAGCTCGAATTCTCGTCGTCCGCGGGCGGAAGCCATCCTTCCACCACTTGAAATAGCTGCAATAAGCATAAACAACATCAGTATGACCGCGACTGCATTTAACTGCGACTGCGAATGACGAAAAGATGACTTACCGTCGGGGCTAGATGCTTCGCGGTGTAGGCGGCGACCCCGGCCTTCGCGTCGAGGTACGTCGCCTGGGTGATCTTCTTCAGCGCCAGGAGGTAATCCTCGAGTTGCCACTCGTCGAGGCAGGACTTCGTCGAGTCCTCCTGGCCCGCGTACTCGTACATGTAGTGGTCGCGGCGGGCCAGGGTGACGAGTCGCCGCCCGAGCCAGCAGTTGTACAAATTGATGGGTAGGAGACCCCTTTTCTTCAGGCCACGAATGGTCTGGAGCATTTCGTCCACGACCATCCGCTGCTATGTGGGAAGTTTGCCGACCTGGAGTCGGCGTGGTTCAGGCTGGCCGGCGGAGTATCTTGGGATCGCCACCTCGCCGTCTAGAGTCGCCTCGGTGACATAGAACCAAGAGTTCTTCCATTGACTCGCCGCCTTGGCGGGTAGCATCAGATCGAAGAAGGAAGCCTTCGATTTTAGCTGAAACGTCAGGCCGCCCGCGGCGAGCATTGGGCCACCCGCTTCCTCGCGACTGATCCGCCCGTGGAATAGATCTTGCCACAGGGGGAAGTAGGGCCTGCAGCCCAGGTAGCACTCGCAGAACGCCATGAAAATGGCGAGCTGCTCGATGCTGTGCGGGCCCAGGTCCGACGGTTGGATTCCGTAGAAGGCACAGAAGCGCCGGAAGAAAAGAGATGTTGGGAATCCCAGCCCCCGCTCTAGGTGGCTGGTGAAGCAGATGAACTCTTCCTCGCGCGGGTACGGAGTCACCTCTCCGGCCGCAGGGATTCGCCACCTGCCGGCGTGCAAGATCCCGGCCTCCTCGAAGGATGCCAGTTGCGCCCTTGTGCACTTAGATCTACCCCAAAGCTCGGTGGAGGGGGCCATTGGCGGAAGGATTCGTGGGGGTCGAAGGATTTCGGGTCGGCTGGATCGCGATGCGGAGGAAAACGGAGGTGCGCGCAATCGGAGGAAATGACGAGGAGGTGGTTCTCCGATCGCCTACCATCCCCTTTATATAGAGGTTGTTACCCGCCAAATCAGGGAGCCGTTACTACGCGGTGATTACGCCAAAAGTTACCGTTGGATTACCCCAACGGCTAGTTTGACTGTGTTTGGACGGTCCAACTTCAGCCACTCGGCTCGCCGACCCGATCACTGCAAACAGTGACTAAATATTTCGCCGACCCAGTCGCCAAAGCTGCAACCAGAATGACTAGTTTCCTCCTTTATTCAGGAGCTCACCGCCGATTCGACTGGATGCCCGCGTTGAAAGCCGAATACTCCGACTGCCAGCAACCACCTGCGCCCAATCGACGACGGCCTCGGGGACTACTGATGGGGATATGCCTACCGGGGTACACCCAGCAGGACGTTTCCGACTGGCCCAGGAACCGGCGAGTGGGCCTGCAAGACGGCGACTGGATCAAGGCCCGTTGTGGATCCAAGCGACTGGAAGCTGAAGGCCCAGGCGAGTAGATAGGCCTAGTCGGATTAGGTTAAACGAGTACCGAAGCCTTAACTGATTCGGTTGAGATATGTAAACCCTAGGGGAGGTAAGTCTATATAAACCTCCCTACAGGGCGTGTAGAGATACGTTCCATCATACCCCCAAGCGACTCGCCGCCTAGCCGCCGAGTGCGCCCATTGTACCACCATCATAATACAATCTAGCAGGAGTAGGTCTTTACCCTCTGGGGGACGAACCTGGGTAAAACCCTGCGTCTCCGCCCTCATCTCGCACCGCAGATGGCTGGCCGCCCTTGCCGCTCGTTCTACTACTCGCTGCCGATTGCAGCATCTGCCGTGACCATTCCCACGACACAAAGCGGGTACCCTTTATCTGGTTGATACTCTGCCCACACAGACGGGCAAGAGCTTCCTGCATGGCCCTGGCAAGTCCATCGAGCCAGTTGTTCTCTCTTAAGGTGAACTGAATTCCCTCGGCAGTGGGAGGTCCAATCATTCCTCTGAGACTTGCAACAATTAGCCACTACAGATCTTCTCCTCCTTGATCATTGAGGTGAGCTCCGAAGAACTCGGGGTGTGGACGCTCTAGAAGTTCATAAAGCTTGTCCAAATCTCGCTCAAAGATGAGGTCTCCTCCTTTCCCTAACTGATAAAACTTGTTGTACTTCACGTCCATCTATTAGAATATAGGATGAGTATGTTAGTAGAGTGATCAAGTGTGTTAAATTTTATGTATTTTGCAAGAGTCTTTGAGGAACATGAATTTTTATGAAAGAGACAAAGTGATAAGAATGGGAATAAGTTTTTGTAAATATTTTCTTCCTTTGGTTTTGAAACTAAGTTTTTGATTCAAACGTCTAGTCTAACTAGGGTCTCCTATGGTTAGGATGGACCTGATACCAACTTGTCAACACCCGGATTTTTAATCCCAGATGCTTGTTATGCCATACATCGCAATCCTAGGATTACCATTTTTGCGAGACATAACAGATTTGGATATCACAGTACATCATCCATTACAAACCATACATAAGGTCTTACACAAATAAGGATCTCATGATCCAGTTCTTAATACAACTCAAGCAGCAGAATAACGTAATAATAAAGGTAGCGTAGGCGAAGCTCGATCTTCGGGGTCACAGGCAATGCTGACGATGGGAGATGATCCTAGTTGTCGTAACCTTCCTGGGGTCCATCATCCTGGTACTCCTCTTCATAGTCTGGCCACGGGAATATCCAGGGACAAAGCCATGAGTACTCTTTAAGTACTCGCAAACTAATACTCACAAGTTAAGGGGGTTTTCGCAGTAGGACACTAATCTCTAGGGTTGCTTTGTAAAAATCCAGATTTACCTCTACTAAGTTCAGAAGCAAGAAAAGCTAGTTGAAATTTTATAACACCTAAGTGGGAACTAGATTTTCATATCACAACTCTGTTGTGTTCAAGTCAAAATCTCAATTCATTTCACAAGTCATTTTGAAAACGTCTGACGGGGGAACAGCATGGCCACTCCAACTGTCCATAACCGCGGACGCGGCTATTCGAATAGTTTGACACTCTGCAGAGATTGTACACTTTCACCACAACATTCGATACATCCGTCAGGAACAAATCCTGAATTCACCATACTCAGTATGCGGATAATCAATCCTAACCTTTCCATTACACGCCCTAGTATAGGCACCTCTCCTATGAGTTTGGCCTCCCAACCATGACCAACTGTCATCTTGGGTACTGCATAGGTGGACAATCTTCACAAGGTAGCCACAACTCAGACCTTGGCCGTGAGGGAACCCATACTAAGGTATATAAGTTTCTAGTCAAGCCCTACCCAACTTTCGGGTATTGTGGTTGTACGGTAAAAGTGGAATGGTATCGCATCCAGACAACCATCAGTTTTATAAAGGGCTAAGGCTCATGCCTCAACATTTTCATCATCAAAATCATCTGGTGTTCAGGAACACATGTCAAAACATTTTAGTAGAATGACTCATCATTCCAAGGTTTTCATAACCATTTTCACCAAGTATTCCCATCTAAAGTTGATCAAGTTTTATGCTTATCACTAGCATCTACAAGTGGTGATAAGTACTAATGAGGGGTTGTAAACAAGTGGGGTTTAACTAAATTCAATCTCATGCCTTAGGATGACATCAGGATTTACTAGCTTAGGCCAAATTTAATGCTCTTTATGCAACCTTCCATTATCTTCCTAGTATCTACAATTCACTATGTAAACCCTAAGAGAAAGCTTTGATAAATAAATAAAGTATAAATCTTGCAAGTAAAACTAGGATTGGGTTATCAAGTGGGTATTATCACATATGCTTAAGGCATATAGTTGGCATGGTAACAAGCAAGTATTTCTTGCATAGGTATCAGTATAAGCTTGCTAAGTTAATATCTTGCAAGTATTGGCTTGCATAGGTCAACTTGGTTAGTAAGGCTTGCCTTGTGCAGAGAAGTGGTTGAAGTTCTCGGCTTCTTCTTCGTAGTATCCTCCTTCCTCCTCGTATCCTTGGTCGGTACTAGCGTCTATAAATAAATACGAGGTACACAATCACCAAACAATACTTAACTATTTTCAATCATCACACAAAGGGGTTCTATAGATGATCTAGCATCATCACTAACCTTACAAGATTAAAGCCTTTGTCTTATTTATTTTATTTTTAGAAAAGTAATTTCTACTCATTGAAAAACTATTTAAGATTGAATCTTCTCCAAATCAAACATGGGATCATGTTGACACATGTCATCACCACATATTTCAGTACATGGGAATGTGATTTAAAGTGGTGTCACAATTTAATAAGGTTTAACCTTTTTATTTTAAATAAATAAAGTGACTAGAAATGCCTATGTGGCATTCTTTTATTACTTGGATATTATTTCTGTAAGTAAACCCAAATGTTTTTATATATTCTGAAAGGTATGATAAAATGTGATTTTTGAGAGTTGGAATCAACTCAAAATCTATTATGGTTGAATTTTGAAAAATGTTTGAATGCAGAAAAGCTTCTGCATTATTATTTTTACCAAGGTTGATCTACATATCCAAATGATTTGAATCCAACGGGCTTGGATTAAGCATTTCAGTACCTTTCTAACAAAATTGGTTTCCTGCAATTTGGTTCACTGAATCAAGCTGGGTTGATTTTTGAAACTAGGTATAGAACTGTGTTTGAATGAAAATAGAAAAATCTAAATTCAAACGGTTGTGCTGCACCGGAAATGCTAATGGGCCGGACCAGTGTCACTCCGCAGCGCGGGGCGCAGCTGACAGGGGGTTCCACCGGTCAGTGGCTCATAACACGCGAAGCGGTACGAGGCGATGTGGTGCGTTGGATTAGAAGTGAGATCAATGACTGAGGGTCGTCGTCGACGATGAACATGTCACCGGAGAGCTCGAACCCTAGCGGCTTAGTGGGGGTCGTTGGAGGCTCACCGAGGCTCAGGAGAGGGTCGACGATGGGGGAAAACGACGAAGTCGATGAAGGCGATTCTCCTGGCACCGGCAGCTCCTCTTGGGGCGGCTCCAATCGTCGGCTTCCTTCTTCTCCAGCAGCGGCGGGCTCCGATGAAATTCCGGTGATGCGCTGCTTGCCTTGCTCCGGGAGTGAGGTGGGGTGGTTCTGGGTGAGAGGGGAGTGAACTGGTGTGAAGAAATCGAGCGGGGGTCGTCTCCTTTTATAGGCTCGACGGCAAGACCGAGAGGGATGGGCAGGCGATGGTGGCGACACGGCTACGGGCGGCTATAGGCATTGATGCGGTTGGCGATCGATGGGCGGTCTCCTGCCGATGCTCTAGAGCTTGAATGCGTGTGTAGGGGCGGTGGCAATTGGTCAGGAACGTGCGGTGCTCTGCGCGGCAGAGGCGGCGGACTCCGCGGTGAGCGGTGGCTACGGGGTACGGGCGATGAAACAAACACGTCTGGTGGTCTCCTGGGACGGTGGGGTGCATGCTGGCGAGCGGCAAGGGCTCGAGGTGGTCGGGTTGCATGGGAACGCCGTGTGCTCTGGGGTGCGCGTCGGCATGGTCGACAGCGGCGCGGGCGCGGCGTTCCTGGCAGTTCTGGTCCCTGTCTTCGAGCTAGGGCTTGTCGAGAGGGGGAGGTGAGGCATGGGCTGCATGCTAGACAAGGTGGGCATGGCTAGTTTTTCTCCAAGCTTGTTGTCCACACTAGGGTGACATGGTGAGGCTTGGCCTGCTCACCACTGATGGCATTGGCAAGCCCACAGTGGAGCTAGAGGTTAGTTAAAGATGCTAGATGATCTACTAAGGCTAGTTGCAACCAGAGAGGGAACAAGGTTGGCCAAAACACTGCTCAACATAGTGTTTTTGATTTAGTTGATTTGAATTTGTAACCTGTTTGATGAGATGGCCGCAAGAAATTTATTTTTGAATTTTTAAAAGATTTTTGGTGGGTGTGCTAGGCATGTGTTGAGGATTCTGTGGATGCTTGGGTTTTGAAAATTGAGCTTGTTTGAGTGGTTTTTGAAATAGTGGGGTCTTCCCATATGAGATAGATTCAATTTTAAACTGTCATTTAAACTAAGAATTTAAATGTTTTTGGATGATCACAAAGTGGGCCTTGGTACCTTATTATGCTTACTAACAAGGGGTGGAAATATCCAGACATGTTTCTGTTAAGTTTGTGAAAAATAGAGATAGCCAAAGTAGGCATGGGAGTTAATTTGGCCAAAGTGACCATTCACTTAATTTATTTTTTTTTACTTGTTTTTCTTTGGGAAAAGTTTGGGGATTGTTTAGATGATGTTTATTTCATCTAAGAATCATTTTACAAGCAAAGAAACACAGAACCATGGCAATTCAAAAGAAACCAAATTTTGAATACACACACATATGAATGCTTTCATATTTTTAATTGGAAAAGTTTTTGTTAACCCTAATTTTGATGATTAGAGTTTGGTGATCCAAGTTTAATATTTTTGGGATGTTACAATGAGCTTTCCTGTGAATGGCCTAAGCCTACCCCTATGTTCGTCGTCTTGGAGGGATCATCTTCCTTCAGCGATGTCTTCTTCGTCTCTTCCGACGCCTTGACCTGCAAACTTGGTTTCAGCACCTCGTTCTTCATAACGCGCATCTAGGATGGATTGATGGTCGTCTTGATCTCCTGGTACTCCTGAGCGTGCAGCACTGCTTCGGCGAAGGCAGCAGATCCTTCGTCGCACTCTCGCGCCTTCCTCGGATTTTCTCGTACGTTGATTACGCCCTTTGGACCTAGAAGTTTAATCATGTTGTAGATGTAACAGGTACGGGCCATGAACGCCCAGTAAACTGGACGCTCGAAGATTGCGTGGTAAGCACTTTTGAACGGTACCACCTCGAAGGAGAGTAGCTCCATCCGGTAATTATCTCGGGTTCCGAATGTCATGTCTAGAGTAATCTCACCCAGAGAATTTGCCTATCTCCCTGGTATAATTCCATGGAAAGTTACACTGTTGTAACTCAACTGGCTCTCGTGTAGATTCATGCGGTGGAGTGTCTCGATGTAGAGTATATTGATACTGCTCCCACCGTCCATGAGTGTTTTTGAAAACTCATAGCCATCAATAAGAGGATTGACAACCAGAGGGTACTTGCCCCGACGATGTGTTTTCCTCGGGTGATCTGAACGATCGAAGGTGATAGTCACCTCTGACCAGTCTAGGAATTGGGGGACAGCCGGAACCGTGGCATTGAGTTCATGAATAACCGCCTTTTTGTCCTTAGCCGGTTGGGATCCAAGGAAGCAGACGTATGCATCTTTCTTAGTCGGAAAAGTATTCTTTCCATCCGACTTGGGATCTGTGGCGGCTTCCGCCTCTTCCATGTCGAAATCTTCATTGGGCTCCTTTCCCTTCTCGGAATTTTTCTTTCCTTTTCGTCGCTTGGCTTTGTAGCCAGCGGATTCATCTTTTTTAATGTCGTCATTGAAACGACACTCGGCATTTGTATGGGTAGATCTTCCGTTACTATCCAAGTGGTGAACACAAGGATTATTGGCAATATCATCCTAGGTATAAGTTCTTCCGGGTTGATGGTGTCACATCCCAAGATTTTCCAAATCTTGTAATGTGAAAAATAAATGAATAAAATAAAACTTTGTTGACTTTCAGGGCCAGAAGAAACTTTTGAATCCAACTGGAAATCTTCAAACCTATTTTGAACAAAGAAATCCTAAAGGGATTAAAAAGATAAATATTTAGTAAAGGAAAAATAAAAATATTTTACTACTACTTTGAAATCTTTTTATAAAGGCTTTGGTTTTCAAAGGGAAAAGAAATATTTAAATAAAGATTATTTTATAGAGCCAAATTAAACCTTTGCCAAGCTTTTGAAATAAAACATTTTGTTTTGATAAAAATAGTAAAGGTTTATTTGAATTAAATTAATAAGGATTTAATATCCAAGTTTTATTAATAAAGGTTTTACTATTTACAAAACATCAAAACTTATTTAATTATTTAAAATAAGTTTTCCAAGTATTTTATATTCTCAAATAAAACCTACTGAAGTGTTTTGGTTTTATTTTAGATTTCAAAATAAATATTTAAGTAAAACAAATCCTATTTGATTTAATAACTAAGGCCCATTTTATTTTAATGGACCATAAAATAAAAATGTTATTTTCTTTTAAACAAGTTTTCCAAATATCTTATATTTCCAAATAAAACCTACTGATTTGGTTTTGAAAGTATTTGGTTTTCAAATGGAGATTTTATTAAATAAATCAAAACCTATTTGAATTAATAATTAAGGGCTATTTTATTTAATTATTAAATAGATCCTAAAAAAAGAATAAGAATATTATTTTATTTTGGGAATTGGTTTATGTTGTTAAACAGAACCAAAAACTCATTACAAGTTTGGAAGTGTTTGAATGTTTGTTTTGTTGTTTGATTTGAGAATTGATTTTCAAAACAGGAAATAGATTTGGAAAAAGAAAAAGGTTCAGACAGAAAAAAATAGTGCAAAGGACCAAGCCCAACAAGGCCCAGCAAACAGCCCAGCTTCCCCTCCCGAAAGAAAACGGTTCGCACCAACTTGTTAACCCGCAGTGACACTGACTGGTGGACCTCGTTTTCTTTTCTTCTGTCTCGCTGCCAGTGGACCCCACAGCCACATGGTCGTCTTCTTCACCGCGACTTCTTCCTCCCCCCAAACCACGTCGCAGTTATTGCCGTTGAAAGCTCCATCAATCCCTGTTAATTGCCACGTTAATTCGTCCAGCCAGCACGCAAGGTAAAAGCACCCCTCTCCCCTCTCTGGTTCCCCTCCGTCGCCAGACCTCCCTTGCCCCCAGGCTGCCAAATTTCGCCAGACCTCACCCACTGCCCGACGATGCTCCAGCGAAGATTCCGGCCAGCACACGCCACCTCTTGCCTCCTCGAGCACGCAGCTGCGATCAGCATCCCCCAGCGGACCTTTCTGCAGTTGCAGCTCGCTCGCGCGCGTCCCTGAGCGTCGGCAACGTCTTCCCCGAGTCAGTGCCGCCGTCTGCTCCAACTGCGGCGACGTCTCTCTGGTAAACCAGACTACCCCGACCCCTCTTGTTCACGCACACACCTTCGCCGTGTCTTGGCGCATCTGACCGTGCATTTCGTTTGCCTCTGAGTGATCCCTAGCGCCGTCCTCGACGACGACTGAGCAAGGCCGAGACGCAGCTCTACTCCGGCGAGCAATCAAGCTCACTCCAGTGCGCCCCTGGACAAGACGGCACCACCTCGAGCTTCCCCAGCCTCCTGCGATCACGGTGAGCACCCTCCCCTCTCTTCTAGCTTCCTGTATCACCGGCACCGCCACCACCTGACCGTCGCCGCCGCTAGCCACCGTCGGCGCCGCTCACATTTGGTCAATGCGATAATAGCCGTAGGATCTTTATCTGACGCTCACGATAGAATCACTTAACCGCGAAAGGGTACGCTCTCTAGACCACACGATCTAATTAGATCCAACGCACCGCAGAGCCGATCCGGCCGAACCGGTATCGACCAGTGAAATAGCGACGCGTGGCCAGATTGGTTTAAAACAGAAATTTGAAATCAGATTAGATTGTGATTTTCAAACCTTTGTAACTTTTGATCCACAAGTCCAAAAATTGCAAATTTGGTATCGTTGGAATCAGTAGAACAAACCCTATCCAACCATGCCCTTGGTTTAGAAAATAGTATCTGTTAGAGTGTTTGTTTTTGCAGAAACATTTGTATGCTTGTTAAGGATGTGAAAATTGTTTAAAAATGATTTTGGGGTTAAAATCTTTTGCAATTGGATTGCTTTGAACCTACTGACCATAGGAAACACTTTGTGGACTCAAAAATGTATTTGGTGAAATAAATAATGATTCTTTGATTTAAAACCATTTCTAGTCAAATAGAAATGTGGTTTATTTATTAAAAATGTTTTGGAAGAAAACCTTTGGAAAATGTTTTGTTTTAAACTCTCTGACCCCAAACACCAACTTTTATGGTTTGAAAACTTATTTGGTGAACCCTATAGATTAATGCCTTAGTAAAAACATTTCTCCATCACATAAAATGATACTTTGTTTTGAAAATGGTTTTTAAAGTGAAACCTTTTGCAAATGACTTTGCCACTTTACAAAATGACCATTAGGTGCTTTCAAATACTTATGACCCATTAGGAACCTCTTTTTCAAACAAAACAAAGCTTGGCATGCTTGCATGCATTATCTTAGTTCTATGATTTTATGTGTGTTGTTTTGCTTGATTGGTAGATTGAGTTTGTGCCTTGTTTGATTGGAATGTAGTGACTTGAAGAGTGTGATTGTTGCAAGGACAAGGAGTGAACCCATACTCTACCAAAAAGGCAAGTGATGCTTCATACTTTTGTCCTATTACTTTCACTATGCATTAATGATTTTCTCTAAGTAAAACCTGCATGGAATTTTGCTAAGTATAGACCTTGCTAGTAAAACCTAGTAGATGAAACCTTAGTGGAAATCTTCCTAAGTTAAGATTCCTATTACTATCAAGCTTAGCCTAGCTAATAGAAAACATGGGTGGAATATATATTCACACTATGGAAAAATATTCTAAGTCTGAGGACTTGGTTTTTTGTTTAATAAAACAACTAAGTTAATGAATCACCTGGGTGGAATGGTAATTGCTTGGTGGTTTTTGTTTGAGTGGTTACACAAGGCCAGGGGACTGGTGAACCTTGTGTATCTCACTTGTGGATGGCCACCCAGGAACAAAGAGATTTGAGATGTCAAATGTTGAGAAGCTTCAAGTGCAACCACTTGGCAATATGGGCTCTGCCATGATCATATAGGTTGCAAGAACTTAGCCATATGGACAGTGGGTGGTAGTGTTTGATAGGTTGGAGCGCGTCCATTTTGGTCTAAGGGAAGGCTTCTGAAAGATCTTGTCTTGGGAAACCAAGTCTTGTGGGGAAAGTGCACCACCTCTGCAGAGTGTAAAATCTAAGTACTTAGCCATGTCCCTGGTAAAGGACAATTTGAGCATCAAGACATGGAAGCAATCAAGAATCTCATCATTCAAATTTCTAAGTTAAAATCTTGTGGTTTGAACAAGGGTTAATTGAAATCTTCAATCTTTGATTGAGAGAAGCTTTGGAAAAGATTTTGTCAAAACAAAGACTTAGTATTTTCAAATGATAAGGAAAAATATATTTTGAGCAATGCAAGCCTCAACTCCAGTTAGACAAATGCATATAGATGTTAGACTCCACTATACTACCATAGTATCACTTGCCAATACAATTCAAATGTATTGACCCTTGTGGCTGTAACTTGTAATGTTGCAGGTTTGATTGATTTTAGTGAAGATTGATTGATTAGGATTACAAAGTCTACAACCAACATCTGCCTGTGGCACTTTGAAGATGAAGGACCCCATGACTATAGTTATTCCGCTGCAATGTAATGTAATAGCCATATGAGCTATGAAAGATGTAATAAAATTATGTTATTCCTGGTTATAAAGTTATATTATGACCTTTGTTTCTTGATATTACATCTTAAGTGTGGATGCTAGCTATTGATTTAGGGACTAGCATTGTAAACACAGTGGACTCCACCTTATATTGTTGTAAGGTTGGGACACTCCCTCTACAGATGGTATCAGAGCATTATGTTGCCTGTAGGATTTGTAAACCTAGGATTGGACAAAAACCCTTAGAAAAATAGGAGTTGTATTTTGTTCCATAAACTTATTTACAAAAACACTTGTAAACTCTTTCCTCAACCATTTTGGTTTCAACTCTATATCTCTTCTACTTCAACTTGATGGAGAAACCAACCCCATGGCCAAAGACTACACCATGTGCAAAGGACTACTTCAACTCTAATGACTTCAACTTCTTCAACTCTAATGACTTCAACTTCTTCAACTCTAATGACTTCAACATCTTCAGCATATTCACCAAGGACTTCCAACTTGGATACTACTAAGGACTACAAGTGAAAAAAGGAAATCTTGCTCAAGGATTTAGAGACTGAGGGAATGCAAAAGTTAGAAAGAGCCTACATCATTTGAAGTTTTGTGACCAAGGAGTTTTTCCTATGGAAACCATGACCTCATGCAAGAAGAATCATGAAGGAAGGAAAGATCACAAGTGAACCATATAGATGGACCACCATATTTTAGTTAAGTCTAACACACCAACTTAGGTGGTGTAACAAAAATATTTTTGTTGCCTAAGTATGTGCTTGAACTTTGTTGCTTGAGTGAAATGTTTGACTTGTGATTGCATGCACATTGTTTGTGTGAATTGTGATGTGTGTGATTAGAAATATTTCCTTAGAAATATCTTGCCTATTCTAATCTCCCTTCAACCCAAACAGATGACTACTCCAAGAGACTCCAAGGTTGATGACAACAACACCAACCAAGAAGACAGCATGAAAGAGCTCATAGCAACCCAAAACCAGTTGAACCAAGAGACAGCTCAGCTTTTAGCCAACAACAATGGACTAGACCCAGCCATACAAAGGATTTTGAAACTTCAATCCCAATTGTTGCAAGGATTGGTTACTCAAATGATCAACATGGGAGAAAACTTTTTCCAAAGAGACAATGACAACAAGGATGACAAAGATGCTATTCTAGAAGGAACCCAAGCTAGAAATACTTGTGGAGACAAGGAGCATACATCCAAGGAACATGAAGATCAATGCCCCAAGAAGAGAGAAAGATCTCCCACCTATGAAGAGCATGAACTAGAAGAACTCTTAGCTTTAGAGAGACCCAAGAAGAAGAAATGCCCAAACCCTAACAAGAAGGATATTACTCAAGTGCAATGTTACAATTGCAAAGAGATGGGACACTATGCCAATGAATGCCCAGAAAATAAGAAGAACCAAGGAAACAAACAAGAAAAATTGTTACCCAAGGAAAAGAAAGATATCAGCCAAGTGATGTGTTTCAAATGCAAGGAACTAGGCCACTATGTAAACAATTGTCCAGAAAAGATGAAGAACAAGTTAAACCAGTCTATGAAGGATCTCAACCTTGGCCCATGAGTCAAGTATGGAAACAAAGGACACAATGCAAATGTTGCCCCAGAGAAGTTTCCCCAGGATTCCAAGAAGACCAATATGTAATTCAGTTTGAAAATTTTAAGGGTGGTAGTACCCTAGTTGTTTTGAGTCAACTTGTAACCCCAGCCTTCCCAAATCTCGGGACGAGATTTATTTTAAGGGTGGTAGCCTGTCACATCCCAAGATTTTCCAAATCTTGTAATGTGAAAAAATAAATGAATAAAATAAAACTTTGTTGACTTTCAGGGCCAGAAGAAACTTTTGAATCCAATTGGAAATCTTCAAACCTATTTTGAACAAAGAAATCCTAAAGGGATTAAAAAGATAAATATTTAGTAAAGGAAAAATAAAAATATTTTACTACTACGTTGAAATCTTTTTATAAAGGCTTTGGTTTTCAAAGGGAAAAGAAATATTTAAATAAAGATTATTTTATAGATCCAAATTAAACCTTGGCCAAGCTTTTGAAATAAAACATTTGGTTTTGATAAAAATAGTAAAGGTTTATTTGAATTAAATTAATAAGCATTTAATATCCAAGTTTTATTAATAAAGGTTTTACTATTTACAAAACATCAAAACTTATTTAATTATTTAAAATAAGTTTTCCAAGTATTTTATATTCTGAAATAAAACCTACTGAAGTGTTTTGGTTTTATTTTAGATTTCAAAATAAATATTTAAATAAAACAAATCCTATTTGATTTAATAACTAAGGCCCATTTTATTTTAATGGACCATAAAATAAAAATGTTATTTTGTTTTAAACAAGTTTTCCAAATATCTTATATTTCCAAATAAAACCTACTGATACGGTTTTGAAAGTATTTTGTTTTCAAATGGAAATTTTATTAAATAAATCAAAACCTATTTGAATTAATAATTAAGGGCTATTTTATTTAATTATTAAATAGATCCTAAAAAAAGAATAAGAATATTATTTTATTTTGGGAATTGGTTTATGTTGTTAAACAGAACCAAAAACTCATTACAAGTTTGGAAGTGTTTGAATTGTTTGAATGTTTGTTTTGTTGTTTGATTTGAGAATCGATTTTCAAAACAGGAAATAGATTTGGAAAAAGAAAAAGGTTCACACAGAAAAAAATAGTGCAAAGGACCAAGCCCAATAAGGCCCAGCAAACAGCCCAGCTTCCCCTCCCCGAAAGAAAACGGTTCGCACCAACTTGTTAACCCGCAGTGACACTGACTCGTGGACCTCGTTTTCTTTTCTTTTCTCTCGCTGCCAGTGGAACCCACAGCCACATGGTCGTCTTCTTCACCGCGACTTCTTCCTCCCCCCAAACCACGTCGCAGTTACTGCCGTTGAAAGCTCCATCAATCCCAGTTAATTGCCACATTAATTCGTCCAGCCAGCACGCAAGGTAAAAGAACACCTCTCCCCTCTCTGGTTCCCCTCCGTCGCCAGACCTCCCTTGCCCCCAGGCTGCCAAATTTCGCCAGACCTCACCCACTGCCCGACGATGCTCCAGCGAAGATTTCGGCCAGCACACGCCACCTCTTGCCTCCTCGAGCACGCAGCTGCGATCAGCATCCCCCGACGGACCTTTCTGCAGCCGCAGCTCGCTCGCGCGTGTCCCTGAGCGTCGGCAACGTCTTCCCCGAGCCAGCGCCGCCGTCTGCTCCAACTGCGGCGACGTCTCTCTGGTAAACCAGACTACCCCGACCCCTCTCGTTCACGCACACACCTTCGCCGTGTCTTGGCGCATCTGACCATGCATTTCTTTTGCCTCTGAGTGATCCCTAGCGCCGTCCTCGACGACAACTGAGCAAGGCCGAGGCGCAGCTCCACTCCGGCGAGCAATCAAGCTCACTCCAGTGCGCCCCTCGACAAGACGGCACCACCTCGAGCTTCCCCAGCCTCCTGCGATCACGGTGAGCACCCTCCCCTCTCTTCTAGCTTCATGTATCACCGGCACCGCCACCACCTGACCGTCGCCGCCGCTAGCCACCGTCGGCGCCGCTCACATTTGGTTAATGCGATAATAGCCGTAGGATCTTTATCTGACGCTCACGATAGAATCACTTAACCGCGAAAGGGTACGCTCTCTGGACCACACGATCTAATTAGATCCAACGCACCGCAGAGCCGATCCGGCCGAACCGGTATCGACCAGTGAAATAGCGACGCGTGGCCAGATTGGTTTAAAACAGAAATTTGAAATCAGATTAGATTGTGATTTTCAAACCTTTGTAACTTTTGATCAACACGTCCAAAAATTTCAAATTTGGTATCGTTGGAATCAGTAGAACAAACCCTATCCAACCATGCCCTTGGTTTAGCAAATAGTATCTGTTAGAGTGTTTGTTTTTGCAGAAACATTTGTATGCTTGTTAAGGATGTGAAAATTGTTTAAAAATGATTTTGGGGTTAAAATCTTTTGCAATTGGATTGCTTTGAACCTACTGACCATAGGAAACACTTTGTGGACTCAAAAATGTATTTGGTGAAATAAATAATGATTCTTTGATTTAAAACCATTTCTAGTCAAATAGAAATGTGGTTTATTTATTAAAAATGGTTTTGGAAGAAAACCTTTGGAAAATGTTTTGTTTTAAACTCTCTGACCCCAAACACCAAGTTTTATGGTTTGAAAACTTATTTGGTGAACCCTATAGATTAATGCCTTAGTAAAAACATTTCTCCACCACATAAAATGATACTTTGTTTTGAAAATGGTTTTTAAAGTGAAACCTTTTGCAAATGACTTTGCCACTTTACAAAATGACCATTAGGTGCTTTCAAATGCTTATGACCCATTAGGAACCTCTTTTTCAAATAAAACAAAGCTTGGCATGCTTGCATGCATTATCTTAGTTCTATGATTTTATGTGTGTTGTTTTGCTTGATTGGTAGATTGAGTTTGTGCCTTGTTTGATTGGAATGTAGTGACTTGAAGAGTGTGATTGTTGCAAGGACAAGGAGTGAACCCATACTCTACCAAAAAGGCAAGTGATGCTTCATACTTTTGTCCTATTACTTTCACTATGCATTAGTGATTTTCTCTAAGTAAAACTTGCATGGAATTTTGCTAAGTATAGACCTTGCTAGTAAAACCTAGTAGATTAAACCTTAGTGGAAATCTTCCTAAGTTAAGATTCCTATTACTATCAAGCTTAGCCTAGCTAATAGAAAACATGGGTGGAATATATATTCACACTATGGAAAAATATTTTAAGTCTGAGGACTTGGTTTTTTGTTTAATAAAACAACTAAGTTAATGAATCACCTGGGTGGAATGGTAATTGCTTGGTGGATTTTGGTTGAGTGGTTACACAAGGCCAGGGGACTGGTGAACCTTGTGTATCTCACTTGTGGATGGACACCCAGGAACAAAGAGATTTGAGATGTCAAATGTTGAGAAGCTTCAAGTGCAACCACTTGGCAATATGGGCTCTGCCATGATCATATAGGTTGCAAGAACTTAGCCATATGGACAGTGGGTGGTAGTGTTTGATAGGTTGGAGCGCGTCCATTTTGGTCTAAGGAAAGGCTTCTGAAAGATCTTGTCTTGGGAAACCAAGTCTTGTGGGGAAAGTGCACCACCTCTGCAGAGTGTAAAATCTAAGTACTTAGCCATGTCCCTGGTAAAGGACAATTTGAGCATCAAGACATGGAAGCAATCAAGAATCTCATCATTCAAATTTCTAAGTTAAAATCTTGTGGTTTGAACAAGGGTTAATTGAAATCTTCAATCTTTGATTGAGAGAAGCTTTGGAAAAGATTTTGTCAAAACAAAAACTTAGTATTTTCAAATGATAAGGAAAAATATATTTTGAGCAATGCAAGCCTCAACTCCACTTAGCCAAATGCATATAGATGTTAGACTCCACTATACTACCATAGTATCACTTGCCAATACAATTCAAATGTATTGACCCTTGTGGCTGTAACTTGTAATGTTGCAGGTTTGATTGATTTTAGTGAAGATTGATTGATTAGGATTACAAAGTCTACAACCAACATCTGCCTGTGGCACTTTGAAGATGAAGGACCCCATGACTATAGTTATTCCGCTGCAATGTAATGTAATAGCCATATGAGCTATGAAAGATGTAATAAAATTATGTTATTCCTAGTTATAAAGTTATATTATGACCTTTGTTTCTTGATATTACATCTTAACTGTGGATGCTAGCTATTGATCCAGGGACTAGCATTGTAAACACAGTGGACTCCACCTTATATTGTTGTAAGGTTGGGACACTCCCTCTACAGATGGTCTCCTCTGCCCTGGATTCGGGAAGTTCCTCGGCCTCTACCACGGCCACCTCCACGCCCTCCTCATCCTCTAGATCCGAACGTTGCATTGACAGCTGCGTTGTCCGGAGCCGGATTTTCGTCTGAGGTGTTCTTGCGCTTCTGAGTTTGCTTTGGTTGTTTGGCTGCATTGGGATTGGCCAGAATATTTAGCAGCCCTTCTGAACCATCATCAGCATCAACATATTTGCTTGTCGTCTCTATCATTTCTCCCAAATCTGTGACGTGGTCACGCTTCAGCCTGTGATGTAATAGTCCGACTGGAAGTCCTGCAATAAAAGCTTCTATCGCGGTTTGCTCGTTTACTCCTTCACAGGAGTTCTTCGTATCGATCCATCATCTGAGGTAATCCCGGCAGGTTTCTCTGGGTCTTTGAGTGCAACGCTGCAAGTCTCCGACTGTGCAGGGCCTCCTGCATGTTCCCTCGAAGTTTGAAAAGAACGCACTTTGCATATCATACCAATTGTGAATTGAATTCTCTGGAAGTTCATTGAGCCATGATCGAGCCGTCTTACTCAACATCAGTGGGAGATATCGGACTGCAACCAAGCTGTTTCCTCCTTTGGCGATGCAGCAAGCCTGGAAAAAATCTTAGATCCAAGTCTCTGGCCGAGCTGCGCCGTCATATGGATGAATGTGCTTGGCGATGCCAAAGTCAACCGGAAATTTTGTCTGACGTATATGTGGACCAAATCATTTGGGTCCCACATACACATCTTCTTCTTCGTACCGCTGCGCTTCTATGTTTGATTCAATGCGATGGCGAGCGTTGTTTGGCGAGAGAGATCTGCGCCTTGGAGGCTCGTGACTTTTGCGCGACGGAGTTGGATTTCTGCTTCTTCTCTCACCATTGCCGCCTCCTCCCCTGCGGCTTTTGTGGCTACGAAGTGATCCTTCATGGTCGCTGCTGGGAGGCAATGGTGGCCCTGGTGGATTATTTCCGGCTGGGTTCCTTGGTGGTGGCGGTGGAGCCTCATTATGCCGACTCCGATGCCTGTTTCTTCAGGCACCGTCCCTACTAGATTCAGGACGATCTGGATCATCTCTTCTTCCGGTGTTGCCAGCCGGACGACTCGGTGGTGGCATCCTTAGCCAATCTTGCTCCTCTCGCTGGCGGCGTGTTTCCAGGTCTTCTCTATAGTGATTATTTTGCCGACGATGGTCCTGATGGGGAACCATTGCCCTGATGGCGTCTTCGGCCGCAGACGGAGTAACTCTTGCCCAGTCATGTGCCGGCTGGTGAGAGTGGCTATTGGATCCGGTCCTGGAATTTTCTTCTTCCCCACGGGGATAATAACGCTGAGCTGTATCCCTGTAGAGCCTTACGTCAGCGCTTTAGTTAGCGTTAGTGTGGCAAAACTCGGATTTTGAGGCCAGCTTGCCACTGAACGACGCGGCCGTCTTCTGCTACTTTAACCCTTTGTCCAGCAAGGCAACACACTGCTGGACCTGCGGTGGAGACGGATTGTTGGCGAGGATGGCTCGAGCTGCAGCACCGTTTTCAACTGGCGTGCTATAGACACAGATCTTCTCTCCATATTTTCCGTCGAATAGAACTTTGTGGATATCCGGGTTCTTGTTTGCAAGAAACAGACCTCCCCTTGATTTCTTTGGATGTCGCTTGAAATCTGGCTGATATCTGGCAGGATCACTGTCTAACTGTTGTCTCATCTCGACGAGCCGTGCAGCCTCTTCCAGTAGACACAAGCGGTGTCTTTCCAGGTCTTTAGCCCTTTTCTCCAGAGCCTCCGGCGTAAGATCCTAAGCTGTTGGGATTGTAATTGTGAGAGAATCTCCGTAGATTTCGCGTGCACCCTTGGTGACAACGTGTGCATCCACAGGAGGATCGATCGGGGTGGGATTAATCGGATCTCCGTCCTGATTCTCCATCTCGATCTCTTCATCAAATTTTTCTTTGTTGGTTTCCTCGATCTCCGGCTCTGCCGGAGTTGGATTCTTGTTCTTGTTCTTCTTCTTTGACCGACTAGTAGCTTTAACATGAGTACCAGTGGCAAAGACGACTTTTGGTCTAGTACCGGGGGATAAACTTATGTTGGTACTTTTTGTCATGGTTGGATTGTAGACCTCGGAGGAATCTCCGGTGTCCATGTCATCCTGCGAGGTGTAGCTTTCATCCATGTTATCATATGGACTAGGAGGAGTTTCCGGCTCACCTGGCGTTTGTCTAGAGACGTGCTGTTGCTCGTACTCCTCTATCTCCTTGTCGAAGTCTCGAAGTTCCTGCGATGTGATTGACTCTGTTGGGGAGCCAAGTAAGTCGGCGTTTTCTTCGATTGCATCTAGGACCGAGTCACTACCAGCTCCAGCATCGACAGAGTCGGATCCAGTGCTTATGTGGTACACGAAACAGTGTTTCTTCTTGTTCATGTTCTTGAAGTAGTGGCATAGTTGGGTTTCCAACTCCTCCATATCAAAGTTCTCCATAATATCGGTGATTGCTTTGTAATCGATGTAGGGGCGCTTCATCAACTCCTTCATCCTATGCTTCGAGGGTAATTCTTCTGCTATGACATCCGGTATGGCGGAGGCGTAGCGAATATATTCTTCATCCGTGTATCCAATCTCATTTGGGAGATTGGATTCGTATTTTTATTCCACCTCTTCTTCCACTACAGGAGTGGGCTGGGTGGGTTCGATTTTCTCCTGGACCTTGAACTCTTCCGCTTCTGCGAACAAAGTAGATCCGGATTTTTCTTCTGCCATGGTCATCACCTCAAGGGTGGGTTGGGCGGGTTCAGCGAAACCGAGATAAATATCGATCTCGCCGATTGACATGATTGTGTAGGTCGTCACGGGCCTGGAAGCCGGAATCCAAGTCTCATCTAAGAGGATGAGAGGGACATCACTGGCGTAGACCACGCGACCCATGGCGATTGTTTCGCCGATTCCTGCACGCGTAGATTCCGCCTGGAACGATGTTCCAAAGGTCACCAACCCCACGGTGGGTGCCAACTATCATCGGATTGTCGAAAAGTACGCCATAGGGGGTCCTAGTGGTGTTGGAAGGATGGGGTGTGAGACGCCGGATGTTCTAGGAGCGGTGACCACAAGTTTACCTAGGTTCAGATCCGACTGCGTAAGCCGGATGTTACAATGGATTACAAGTGAGGTTTACTTGTGCGAGTTGGTTGTGGTTATTGGTTGCCCTAAAGGCTCCCATAGGGCCGGTTTATATAGTCACCGGGGCCTAGGGTTATAGGGAGAGACATATCCGGCTATGTTACAGAGTCAGTAACTAGTACAGCCTAGACTACAAGTAATACTACAGGCCTAAGTCGGCAACTCTCCTGGTCCTTGTCGTAGCCGGAACTGCTACTCCTCTTTCTCTGACTGGGCTGCCCGTGAAGTAAAGCTCTAACACGTTCGTGGCCCACCCTGGTCAGCGAGTCCTATGGGTATACCCAGAAAGTATATCCCCAACAGTCGGTACTAGCGTCTATAAATAAATACGAGGTACACAATCACCAAACAATTCTTAACTACTCTATTTAGCACACAAGGGTTCACACTAGATGATCTAGCATCATCACTATTATCACAAAGATTAAGGCAATAGTTTTATTTATTTTATTTTAGAAAAGTAATTTCTACTCATTGAATAACTACTTAAGATTTAATATTCTCCAACTAAAACATGGGATCATGTTGACACATGTCATCACCACCCATTTCAGTACATTGTAATGTGATTTAAAGTGGTGTCACATTTTAATAAGGTTTAACCTTTTATTTTAATTAAATAAAGTGACTAGAAATGCATATGGGGCATTCTTTTATTGCTTCACCATTATTTCTGCAAGTAAACCTAGATATTTTTATATATTCAGAAAGGTCTTGTCAAATTTGATTTTTGATAGTTGGAATCAACTCAAAAGATTTTGTGGTTGAATTTTGAAAAATGTTTGAATGCAGAAAATCTTCTGCCTTGTTATTTTTACTATAAGTGATCTACAAAACCAAATGATTTGAATCCAACGAGCTTGGATTAAGTATTTCACTATGTTTCTCGCAAAATTAGTTTCATGCAATTTGGTTTAGTGAATCGATCTGGATTGATTTTTGAATCAACATGCAGTACAAGGTTTTGAACTAAATGGAAAAACCTAAATTTGAATTACTGGGTCGCACAGGAGTGTAACTAGGCCGGCCCACGGCGTACAGCGCGCGCAGGGTGGGTTTAAGTGGCTATCCCCACCAGTCAGCAAAGACAGGGGGTGCGAAGGGGTATGGGGTAATCTAGACCACACGATCAACATATAATCAAACGGCTATGGCTTGTCGTCTTCGTCGGGCAACGCCGATGAGACTGAACCCTAGCGTGGCCAGTGGGGGTCGTGTGAGGCTCACCGGGCCTCAGGCCAGGGTCGGTGATGGGGGCGAATGACGAAGTCAACGACGGCGAACCTCCTGGTACCGGTGGCTTCTCCTGGGTGGCTCCAATCGCTGGTTCCTCTTCTCCTCCTTTGCGGTAGACTCCGGCGAAATTCCGGTGACCTACTGCTCGCCTTGGTCCGGGAATGAGGTGGGGTGATTTTGAGAGAGAGGGGAGTGTGTTGGTGTCAAGAAATCGAACCGGGGTGGCCTCTATTTATAGTGCCAAGAGGGGACCGAAGGGCGCGGGTGGAACTCGTCGTGGTCATCGTCACAGTGGGCTAAAGGCATGGGCGATGGTAGGGGACGGTGTTGTGTTCCTTGGCGAAGCTCAACGGCATGGTCGCGAGGCGTGGGGCGGTGCGAAGTGGTTGGAACGCTGCGGTGCTCTGTACAGGTCCAACGGGAAAATTAATGGCACACGGGCTGTCCTGGTCGCGCGGCGACGAACGGGTGTGTCCTGGCGGTTTCTGGGATGGTGGTTATCACGCGTGCAAGAGGCGGGGCGGTGTGCGGTCTGTGATCGCGTGTCGAGTGTGGCGCACTCTCGGCATGCTTGCAGAGAAGCTGGGCACGCTCGGGATGAGTGGTCCAGGGGCTATCTGTGCTTTGGCGTTGGACAAGGGGTGGCGGTGGACGGTGGTCAGTGTCCCAAACAAGGTTGGCGAGGCTAGAGTTTCTCCTAGCTTGCTATCGACAATAGGGTGGCAAGTTAAGGCTCGGCATGCTTACATTGATGGCAATGGCAAGCTCACAGTGAGCTAAAGCTTGTTAACTGAGCTAGATGATCTACTAAGAGTATGTTGTGAGTTAGAGAGGGAACAAGTTAGGCACAAACACTGCTCACTATAGTGTTTTGTGTTTTGGTTGATTTGTGTTTGCAAGGTGTTTGATGAAATGGCGAAAGAGATTTGAATTTGAATTTTTGAATGAAAATTGGTGGGTGTACTAGTCACATACTAGGTAGTCTTTGGTTAGTGGGAAAGTTCAACGTGCACTGGTTTGGTTGGTTGTTGAGAATTGGTGATCTTCACATATGATAAAGATTCAATTTTTAATTGTCATTTGAATCAAGTTGCCAAATGTTACTATGAATTTGCAAAGTGGTCTTGGGTTCACTTTTACTTGGTCTATCAAGGGGTGAAAAGAAATGGAATTGTTTATGTTTGAAATCTTGGACTAGAAACACTCAAAGTGGCCTAGTGAGCAAGATTGGCAAAAATGACCATTAGCTCATTTTTTTTTGTTTTTTAATTTATCTTGATTTGTTTCTGCTTGGATTTGATTTGGATGATGTTGTTTTCATCCTTAAACCAATCCTTGATATTCACAACAATAACACAAGTCCATTCATGCATTCATACAATCATCACATACACACATGCATTCATATGATGTTAATTAACAAAAGTTTTTGTTAACCCTAATTTTGGTGATTAGAACTTGATAATCTTGATCAATATTTTTGGGATGTTACAGCTATCTTTGACTAAAAATAGTAATGATTCTTGGATTAAATGTAAAGATGCTTTCATTGGAAAATATTATACTCATGCTAAGATTATATCCATGAGAAGTTACATGATGAAATTTAAACAATTTGATAATGAACATGTTGCTCAAGCTTGGGAAAGAATGAAATCTTTAGTGAAGAATTGCCCCACTCATGGACTGACTACTTGGATGATTATCCAAACCTTTTATGCAGGACTAAAACTTCAAGAAATTTGTTGGATTCAGCTGCTGGAGGTACCTTTATGTCCATCACTTTGCAAGCTACAATAAAGCTCCTGGATGATATGATGATTAATTATTCTGAATGGCACACTGAGAGAGCTCCACAAAGTAATAAAGTAAATTATGTTGAAGAAACATCCTCCTTGAGTGATAAGATTGATACTATTATGTCTATGCTTGTTAGTGGAAAAGCTCATATTGATCCAAATAATGTTCCTTTAGCCTCTTTGGTTGCTCAAGAAGAGCAAGTTGATATGCACTTCATTAGAAGTAATAATTTTAGCAACAATGCTTATAGGAATAATTTTGGTAATAATAATTATAGGCCATATCCTTATAATAATGGTAATGCTTATGGAAATTCCTACAACAACAATAGAAGTGCACCCTCTGAACTTGAAGTCATGCTTAAGGATTTTATTAGTAAACAAACTGCTTTCAATAAAACTGTTGAGGAAAAGCTTGGAAAATTTGATGATCTTGCTTCTAAAGTTGATAGCCTTGCCCTTGATGTTGAACTTCTTAAATTAAAAGTCATGCCTCATGATGTTAAAGAAAGCAAGACATTGAATGACATTCAAGTTAGAATTTATGAAAATGTTAGGATGTTAGCTGAATTGCATGTTAGGTGGGAAAGAGAAGATGAAATTGCTAGAAATAATAACTAAAATTTGTATCAATACCACCACTAGTGATGTTGATGCTAGCAAACCTCCTACTATTAATAGTAAAATAATTGGTGTCGACAAAGTCCCCACTCTTTATGCAACATTTCCTAAACCCACTGGAACTTTTTCCAATAAAAATGCTAAAAAATTTCAAAATATGGGAGACAAAAGTTCTACTACCTTGAATGATAATTTTGAATTTGATCTTGATGCTTGCAATATTTCTGAAGTAATTATGTTCTTGCAAAATGTTGCTAGAAGTCCTAATGCTAGTGTTATGAATATGGCTTTTACAAAACATATTACAAATGCTCTCATGAAAATTAAAGAAGGAAAATTAAAGCATGAAGCTTCTATTCCTAGGAAATTATAAGATGGGTGGGAGCCCATCATTAATATGAAAGTGAATGATTTTGATTTCAAAGGTTTATGTGATCTTTGTGCTAGTGTCTCTATTATGTCTAGAAAAATTTATGATATGCTTGATTTACCACCATTGTAAGATTTTTATTTGGATGTCCATCTTGATGATAATACTAAAAAGAAACCTATGGGGAGAATGAATGATTTCTATGTTTTGTATGTTGAATGCAATGCTTCTTGTCCTATTGTTTTGGGAATACCTTTTCTTAGAACTATTGGTGCCATTATTGATATGAAGGAAGGCACCATTAAATATCAATTCCCACTCAAGAAAGGTATAGAACACTTCCCAGGAAAACGAAAGAAGTTGTCTTTTGATTCTCTTAATAGAAAAAAATTTGATGTTGATACTTCTTCATTCGAAAATACTTGATTCTTGCTTTCTGTGCCTAGTTGAAAGGCGTTAAAGAAAAGCACTCTTGGGAGATAACCCAATTTTTATTTCAGTAAATTTTTCTTTTGTTGAGTCTTGGAAGTTATTGCTTCTATAATAACCTCTCCTTATCATTTGTGTTTGGTTTTTGTGCCAAGAATAGCCTCTAATGAGAGGGAAGTAAGATTTGGAGAGGTTGCGGTCCCGAAACATATTTGTGTGCTTCGCTCTAAAAAATCGTGAAAAATCCCAGAACGTCGTATTGATCTGGAATTTTTTTGCGCATGCCCCTGGTATTTACCCAACTTTCGTTAGTTTTGCACTTTTCGATTTGAGCAACAGAAGAATTTCGACAAAATCGGTCTTTACCTGCAGGTATGTTTTGACAGATTTATGCCATTATTTGCATTTTCCTCTTAAATCGATTTCTTTTTAGTTCTTTTGATCACTTGAGATTTTAAAAGGAATTGCTACAGTAGCTTATGTTTTAATGGATGATTCACTTGAGTTTAAACTGAACCCAAAGGTTTCTTATCTTGCATACACTAATGTTGCTAACGAAGATTGTGTAAAATTTTGTATGAAGGAAGTTTTCAAGTGTAGGGAGAGAATGATGTGATGAGATGAAGTATGGACAAAAGATCAAGCTTGGGGATTCCACCCGTGTCACCCAAAGAAATATTAAAGAGGTACAAGCGTCAAAGCTTGGGGATGCCCAAGGCATCCCCTTCTTCATCAACAAAAATTTCAGGTCTTCTTTCAAGATACTACATTTTTATTGCTTCGTGCACTATGTGTTGTTTTTGGAGCGTCTTTGTTTTTTTTTTGTTTTTTTTTGTTTTATTTTCTGCAATATGTTGGTTGGATCCCATCACACTTCTCTTGGAGAAGTCACATCCCGTTCTTCATTGCCTAGAACACTCTAGTTTTCACTCTTATTGTTTTGTGAGTGTTCTCTTTTGCTAGCACTGGGTTTAGCTTTAGTTTTCTTCTTCTTTTTGGTTACAACTTTTTAGTTCTTCTTTGTAGTTAGGTGAGACAAGCTATCTAGTCTTTATTGATTATTATCTTTGTGAGTTGTTTCAAATAAGTCGATTGGTGTTGGAAAAGAGTAGAATGTTTCATGCTTATGGTGGTACAAAAAGAAGCTTGTTTTGACTGTGACTTAGACTTTATCATGTCATGTTAGATGTTACTTTGACCATATTCTTAGTGATTATTGTTGTAACATGACTTGTTTCAAACAATTGAGATTGCTTAATGTTCCATGAAAGAATCATGTGTTGTTTTAGCATACAAAAGCATAATATTGTGGTATTCTCCTTTGATGCTTTATTTGGGTTGACTTGGCACATGCTTACACCATGTTATTACTATGAACCAGTCACCTTAGCCTCTATGATCATTTAGTTTTTGACTTGTTATATCACTTTATGCTTTGATTAATAATGTTTTGTCGCTCTGCATTATTATGGCTATTATTGCTCTCTTTGTTGGTCGCTCCCAGTCTTTTTCTAGCCTCCACCTGTACTGAGTATGATCTCTACTCGTGCATCCAACTCCCAAGAAACCAAGTTATTCCAAAGAGTCCACTATAAATTCCTATGCATGGTGTGTTACACCATTCCAAGTATATTCGTGTTTTTATATATCTTCCAAATTAAATTTTTATTATGTGAAAATTAGTGATTAAAGCTCTCACGAACTTGAAGGCACATTTTATTTCTTGAACTTACTAAACCTGAACCATTGTGAATATCTTATGATGCTTATATGCTTGAAAACTGTAAGTTGGGAATTAGCAAAACCATGCTGTCATGGGGCACACTTCCAACATTGCACTTATTCTATTTAGTTGATATCATGTTCTTTTGTTAATGGATGGCGTCGGTGTGAAATAAGATGGGAGCTTGTAAGTCCATGGAGTATGTATATGTGTTATAGAAACGCCTGGGTGGCTAGCCTAAGACATGCCTAATCATGGTGGAAACTTGTAGCAAAACCATAGTGGCATTCTATGAAGCATCCTCAATAAAAAACTATGCAAATAGCAAATAAAAATATCGCTAAGATGCTCACTGTATGTTGCCTTGTCATTTTGATATGGGATAGCTCCTGTGTCATGGGGCAAGGGGTACCCCGTTGGCGGTTCTCTATGATACACATACACTTAAAATGATAATAACTTGCCTGTGACCAAAGTTGAGTAGCATGAGGTCTCGGTACTCATACTCAAGGGCATGAGATTTTCAACTTGTGATTTGTTAAGCATATAACTCATATTTTCACTCACTTTAACCTTAATCACTTCAAGATGCTTATGATAGGGGCAATGCGAGCTCAAAGCTAATAAGTACCATAATTTTTGGAAGCTTTATAAAACCATTTAATCCCTACTTCCCTCTGCGAAGGGCCTTTTTTTTACTTTTATGTTGAGTCTTCATCTTCTATCTTTATGCACCAGTTAAGAGAGCATAGTTGTCATTCTAAGTTCAATGTGCATTGTCCCAAAACTTGTTGATTGATTCATAATTATGGTACTTCTTGTTCTTAAATTATTTGTATCTAGTCACCCTTATGAACTTTGAAGGCGCATGTGCATTTATGTTTTGCTATTCCATGAAGGACAAGCTGAATACCACTCTTTCTATGTTTTCTATATGTGGAACAAACAAATAACTTTCAATTCATTATTATTCATGTTATTTTGTTTGTGTAGCCTTTAATGTTGCAACATAGTTACTATGTCTTATTGTTAGAAATATATCTTTCATGCTTATGTTTAGAGTACTTTGATTCCAACTATCAATGCTTTGAAATACCTTGATCAAGATTGTGATAGTGCATGTCACCTAAAAACTTATCCTTTTTATCACTTACCTACTCGAGGACGAGCAGTAGTTAAGCTTGGGGATGCTGATACATTGCAAACGTATCTATAATTTTTTATGCTCCATGCTTGTTTTGCACCAATTATATTATGTTTTTGTCTACACTTTGAGGCATTTCTATGAATTTTCTTGAACTAACATATTAACGAGTGCCATAGAGCCATTTCCTATTTTCTACTATTCTTGGTTTTAGAAAAACTAGTAAAGAAATATTATCGGAATTTGACGAACCTGACCCGACACGGATCCCGAAGGAGAGGGGGAGACGCACCCTAGGCCGGCCACACCTGGGCCAGGCGCGTCTAGGGACGGGTGCGCCGCCCTAGGGTGTGGGCCCCTGGTGCTCCACCGACATTGCCTCTTCCCCTATATAAACCCCCCTGGTACCCGATTAGAATTCCACAAAAGAGTCCATAGCCACCGCCACCATCGTCCCTAGATAGGGAGGGATCTGAAGCTCTTCCTGGCACCCTGCCGAAGAGAGGAGATCATCCCGGAGGCCTTCTTCATCATCATGCCTGCCTCTGGAGTGATGTGTGAGTAGTTCATCCTTGGACTATGGGTCCATAGCAGTAGCTAGATGGTTGTTTCTCCTATTTGTGCTACCATGTTTAGATCTTGTGAGTTGTCTATCATGATCAAGATCATCTTATTGTAATACTACATGTTGTATTTGTGGGGATCCAATGGATATGGAGTATTATGTCAGATAGATTATTGTTCTATCATGTCTATGTTATTTGTGATATTGCATGCTCTCCGTTGCTAGTAGTTACTTTGTCCAAGTACTTGCTTGTGACTCCAAGAGGGAATATTGATGCTCGATAGTATGTTCATGCCTCTAGTAATCTGGGAGAGTGACATAAACTTCTAATATTGTAGATGTGTTGTTGCTACTAGGGAGAAAACAACAATCCCTTGCCCAAGGGAAATTGTATTGTTTACATTACACACTTTGATTAAACGTATATGTGGAATATTAGTCATAGATGCAGTTGGATTACTGTATATGTATCATCTTTTAATGCCCAAATGAATCTCGTAGTGATCATCATGTCATGTACATGCATTGTTATGCATTCTCTATTTGTCAATTGCACCACTGTAATTTGTTCACCAAGCATGTTATTTATCTTATGGAGAAAACACCTCTAGTGAACTGTGGACACCGGTCCATTCCTTCCCATTGATATTCTATCAACTTTTTGCTATTTGGTTTCTACAATTACCACAAGAAATTACTATATTCCACATATACATTTAATCCTTTGTTTTCAGCAAAACCAGTGAGCTTGACAACCTCATTGATAAGTTGGGGCAGAGTATTTTGGTTGTGTTGTGTGCAGGTTCCACGTTGCTAGCAACACCTTCGGAAGTGGTTTCTTTATCCTACTGGTTCGATAACCTTAGTTCTATAACTAAGGGAAACTTGCTGTTGTGCTCATCATACCTTCCTCTTGGGGTTCCCAACAGGCTCTACATCAACCGAGCACATCAAATACCTGAACCAAACTGCTCTTCAGCATAGTGGATGAACGCATCCTCCACCTACACCTCTTGTATTGGCACCTCAATGTGAACCTTGCTGGCTCGCTCTTAATAACATCATAATCATGATTGGTGCGAATGCGATATGTAGTAAGGGTATTACGACAGTCCCGCATCGTTTCAACTACGGTGCCTTCTGAAATCTTAGGATCGTCCCTATCCCACTCAATTACTAGCAAGTCCTCACCATCGTACTCGGATAAAACGAGGTTGTCATTATTCTCCTTGTTCTCTTTGTCATTAGTGTCATCAAATCTGGCACCCTGGGCAATTGCATCCGTGTATTGATCCGCTAGTGTATGTTTACTAAATCTATCTTCAAATTCAGGAAACATCAACTCATCCTCGTCGTCTAGTGGAGGCGCTCCCTCATCAGGCTCTGCCTCGTCCTCCACATCGGCCACACGAGCGGTTTGGCTTACACTCGTAGTGCGAGCATATGGTACTGTTGTGGACCTACAAGGATCGCTGGGCGCACACTATTAGCAGAGAAAGCAGAGACACATGATGCCCGACCACCTAATGATGCATGACCACCGGATGATAATTTAACACTCTTTCCCGTGTGCTCAACTTTAGGATGCATATGGAGACGAATTCGACCAAAACGTTCAGCAACATTGAAAGACAAAACCATTACCAGATCATCTTCGCTAGTTAGTGGGAGCAATTATTGCTCGCTAATGTTGAAATATTGCAAATCAACGGAATCGCCACTTCTCCAGGGGAATTTATAATAGATTTTATCTATCAAATCTCTAAGAGTTATGGAGGTTGCAACCACCTCTGGGAAATAAAATTCAGAGAGATATTGTTAACAACCAGGAATTATGCTAGTATCCAGTCTAACCGCCAGCCGAAATGCCAGCACTAGATCAATCCTAATTGAAAAGCAAGGCAGATAGTTGAGCACCAGCGATTCTCTCTCAAATACTTCCAATAATCAATCCACAAAGGGAAACGATCCTTACACAGATGGAATCCATGTGTTAGATACCTGCAATTCCACCCAATCTTCTCCCTGGTCGATGCGGATGGTCGGTACACTAGTCGGCATTGCATATTGTTCCGTGAAAGGGGTAGATCTAGCAGGGGCAGGAGCGAAGGTGGAGGTGGAGGTGGAGTGGGATTAGTGGCTAGGGGGAGGGGCATCTCTAAGGCTGAGGACGACATAAGGTAGGAGGGCACAACTGCAGGGCCGCGAAGGGGCAGTGTGGGAGCTATTCCAGGCTCGGGGGGAAGCGAATGCTTCGGGTGAGCGAGAATGGCCGGTCTGATGTGTCTCCACGCGGCCTCACCTCTCACCACGTATGTAATACCCGTCCCAACACGGCCCCACCCATAAACACATATGTAGGACTCGTCCCAACACGGCCCCACCCGTAAGCATGTAACGGTCGAGGCCACATAACATAACGCTCAACGGACGACCCGGCCCAACGCGGTCCCACCAGTCAGCATGTAACGGTCAAGCCTTTTACCTGACGGCATCCCTCCGTCTGAGCGCCTACGAGTACATGCGAGGGTTTCATAACATAGTGAGGGGAAAAATGAGGAAAAGTTAAGTGGCTGGGGAAAACTGAGTACAACTAACGAACCAGGGGCACGGAAATAGAAACCCCTTTCACCAAAGTTCAAAGGGATTTCTATTTTCGTGCCCTTGGTTCATTATTTGTACTTAATTTTACCTAGCCGCTTAACTTTTCTTCACTTTTTCCCATCTCCTTCTCCGAAACTCATCAAAGAGCTTGAACGACAGTTGCCGCCAGGTTGACTGTTGAATGACGTGTGGGGCCACACGGTGTGGTACCATGTAGGGCCGATTGGTCGGCAACGTGTTATGCTGATGTGCGGGGTCATGCCACGTGGGACCGCATGGGGCCGGTTGGTTGGGACCGTGTTATGCTGATATGGGGGATGTAGTGTGGGACCATGTGGGGCGTGTTTGATAGTTACGTGCGCACTTGTCGCCTAAATTGGAAGTTTTCTTTTTTATTGTTGTTATGATTGGCCTTTTTAAGATCGTATTTTCCCTCTCTCGCTAACAGTTGTGTTTTTTTCGAACAAGTTAGTGAATCTAGAGCAGCTTTTCTCTTCATTCATTGTTCATTTTGGCCCTCATTTTTTCCTAATCTAGTAGCAAATCTAGAGCAGCAAATCTAACCAGCACCATAAATACATTTAGTAAACACAACAGATGTAGATAAAGCAGCTAATATAGGATATATATAGTATGTACTTAATGAGGTTTGAAAATTAGGCTGATCAACAGAAATAGCAAACAAGTTCAACACAGATAATACAAAAGAAGCTGCTTTACAACAGCACCAACACAAGATTAGTGGCCCGTCCTGGCCTCCACCTCCTCCCTCTGGCGCTTCCTCCACCTCTTGTTGCCCAGTCCCTTGACCTTGGGCTCCTTGGGCTTGATGGGGGGCATGCAACCCTCCTAGATGGCCACCTTCTAGAGGTTGCGGAGGTGAAAGTCGAGCGCCTTGTTCTTGGATCTGAAGGCGTTGACGATCATGGACTAGTCCTAGGATGTCACGTCCTTGGCATGCTTCACGAGGGAGTTGAAGTCACTGGCGAGGAGTCTCTTGTTGCAGAAGGGGCACCTGTAGACATCGCCGGCAAAGAAGTCGTTGTACTACCCGGACTTCAGCCTCCTCAGCACCTGACGAGTCTTGGTGTGCTTGGACTCGTCGTCGCTGCAGACATCGCTGCTATCCACCTGTTGGAAAAAAACAATAGCATGCAATAAGGACATGATTGAGATACCTTAATTATTTGGACTAATTATTTGCAAAAATTAACCGATTAAGTTCTCCTGATTATTCGCATAAATTAACCGAGTGGGTTAAATTCCCCAATCCCCAAATCTCAAACAAAATAAAATACTGATCCCAACTATAGATCGGCGCTAGTACTAACTAGGGAATCCCTTAACTATAACTCGGAGGGAAAATAAAATAGGATTGAAATATGAATAGGGGTATTCATCGAAATACAAGATCTAACACAAGAGGTTGAGCTTCTGTAAAAAGACCTAGCATCCAACGATTGAAAATACGAATAGATGAACCCTAATAACACATGATCTAGCATCCAACGTTAGGAATGGGGAAAGAACAAGGGAAGGGAGCAAACCCTAGCTACCTCCGACCATGGGTCGACGATGCTGGTGTCATAGGGTTTCTCCGGCCTGATGTACTCCTCCTTCTCGTAGGGGTCCTAGTCGATCGGGATTTGCCTAAGACCGGCGGGGGCCTCCTCGGCGGCGGCTATGGTGCAAGCAGGGAAGAGGGTCTGGACAGGGACAGGGGCTTCCTTCGATGACTTGGCAGGGTCCTAGATGGGGACGGGGCCTCCTCGTCGGAGGCCTTGGAGGCTACGATGTCCACCAGGTTTTCTTGGAGGTTTGCAGAAGGTGAAGGGATAGTGGAGATAGTTGCATGAGCGAGCGAGTGAGTGATCCAGTGAGTGATGAGTGAGAGTGAGGAGGCCTCTATAAAGGTGAAGGGAAGGGACGTTTCGTTGCACCACCGTGTACCGCGTACGCTACTGCACCATGAACTACGACACGCGTCTGCTCCCGCCCCATGCACCGTGGAACGTGTACCATGCATCATGTTTTTCCCTCGTAACAATGGCAACTTAGGTGTACTCAGTTATACCCTTGAGAGTAGCACTGGCAATTTGATCGTACTCGGCTTTTCCCTCTAGTACTAACACTGTCGTGTGCAATATACTTAGTTTTACCCTCTAGTGGCTGGTCAACAGAGAATCAACGAATGGGTTTTAGCTAGCTAATTGAGTCATTTTATGCACAACAAATTCAAAAATATCAAAACATAGTGGCACCTACCGGGAGAGTCTTATTATGTAAGCTGCCACCATAAGAAATGTGTAGAAATCAAGTTTTAACATAAATCACCACTTCTCAAATCACCTACTATCTATGAAGGTTCATGGTTGTCTACTCAAGCCTCTTCCCAAAACAACCCTCCCCAAAATATAGTTTGTCTGAATGAGGCAATAATTTTCATACTCGTTGAGACAGTTCTGACTAGTTGAGACAGTTGTCACGCGGACCGTGCCCACCAACCGCTGGTCCTCCGTGATCTAGCAGACAGGATAACCCCTATATCTGTCGGAGGCCACCCCTCTATCTAGGTAAAATAACGAGTTTTCCATATGTACGTTAACTCCATAAACAAATGGTTTTGAATATAATTTGAAGGGAAATTGTTTAAAGGTGTATAATTTTCATATATGCAAGTTTACGTATTACATTCCACTATATGAAAATGATAATCTCTCAAGATTTTCTTAGCACAACATTATCACATCGTAGGTGCGATTTCAAAGTGTTCAAAGGTGTATAATTTTCGTATACGCAAGTTTATGCATTACATTCCACTCTATAAAAATGATAATTTCTCAAAATTTTGTTAGCACAACATTATCACATATTAAGTGCGATTTCAAAGAGTTCAAAGGTGTATAATTTTCGTATATACAAGTTTATGCATTATATTTCACTCTATGAAAATGATAGTATCTCAAGATTTTGTTAGCATAGCATTATCATGTCCTAAGTGCAATTTCACAATGTTCAAAGGTGTACAATTTTCGTATACGCAAGTTTATGCATTATTTTTCACTCTATGAAAATGATAAACTCTAAATATTTTCTTAGCACAACATTATCATGTCCTAAGTGCGATTCCACAATGTTCAACGGTGTATAATTTTTGTATATGCAAATTTATGCATTATATTTCACTCTATGAAAATGATAAACTCTCAAGATTTTTTTAGCACAACATTATCATGTGCTAAGTGCGATTTCATGTTCAAAGGTGTATAATTTTCGTATATCCAAGTTTATGCATTATATTTCACTCTATAAAAATGATAAACTCTCAAGATTTTCTTAGCACAACATTATCATGTCCTAGGCATGATTTCAAAGTGTTCAAATATGTATAATTTTCATATATGCAAGTTTATGCATTACATTTCACTCTATAAAAATGATAATCTCTCAAAATTTTGTTAGCACAACATTATCACGTATTAAGTGTGATTTCACGGTGTTCAAAGGTGTATAATTTTCGTATATCCAAGTTTATGCATTATATTTCACTCTATGAAAATGATAAACTCTCAAGATTTTCTTAGCACAACATTATGATGTCCTAAGTGTAATTTCACCGTGTTCAAAGGTGTATAATTTTAGTATATGGACAAGGCATAAAGATTTGGGAAGATTTTAGTTTAGGGATCCCTTTAGTTTATGCATTACTTTCACTCTCTAGAAATGATAAGCTCTCAAGATTTTCTTAGGACAACATTATCATGTCCAAATTTTAATTTTGAAGTGTTCAAGAGTTGTGTCAATTATAAACTATCTTTTGCATTAAGAGTTGCATAATTTTTAAAATTTGAACGGCTCCTCTATCGACCGCATTCTCCATAGCAACTGTGTGTGCCCAATTAAGCTCCAGAGTTGCGCCAATTGATTGTCCACACCAAGCACCCCCTCTAATCGGAATAATTTGGTACGAGATCTAACATTCCCTACGCATGGTTGCCATTGTCATCCTTCATACAGTTCAACGGGATGGCACCGTACTGCGTCCAGGATGAACGAGAGGCCGAAGTGAAGCTAGAAAGAGGGCCGCCATCACTGGAGAAGAGGAAGAAAGGGGAGGAAATGGCACGGGAACAGGAGCGGGGATGGCTTAGGGTCCCATCTTGCAACGACGACCTAGGTAAGTTGTTGATAAAGGGGTTAACCTCTTGGGTGGCCCGATCTTCACGGATATCGTGGTCAAATCGATGGGAAAGAGATGGGAAAGGGAGAAGGTAGCGGAAGCAAACACACACCTCGCGAAGAACACGATGAACACACACAAAACTCACAAGATACAAGGTCGATTCCTCCCGAACGACCTCCACCGGTCCGATAGAATCCTCGCAAGGAAAGATCGGTCAACGTGCTCCCACAAATCCACATCGGAGAGGGATGAACACCTTAGGGAGGGTCTTGACAACTTGGAGATGAGACACCAAACTCCAAGGCCCTATACAACGGTAGATGTGTGATGCAAAGTCCAATCGAAGTTGGTGACGATAGTTGGTCCCCTTGGTAAAGGGGATGAGGCAAAACTAGAGATTCCACAATGGGGGTTGTCTATAGTCTATGATCTATGCCTAAGGGATACATGAGGGGTGGGGTCTCTATTTATAGGCCAGTCACTAAACAAGGTGTAGTTTGGGGATAAACTAGGAGAAAAGGTAAATAAAGGGAATACATGGTCTATGGCCCAACTGGTGCGCGCAGGCACTGTCATGACAGGTAGTACCGGTCCTCGGGTTCGGTAGTACCGGGAAAAAACAGCAGCGGATTCGGACGGAGCGGTAGCTCCGGTTTCAGTTGTTGACGAGCTCTAGGTGTAGTAGTACCGATCTTGATGGCCGGTAGTACCGCTCAGGGGCGGTAGTACCGCAAGCTGGTACCGGGGCGTCCAGAGGCGATGGTGCGGGCTTGATGCAGCAGGGCCGTTAGTACCGCTGGGTAGGGGCGGTAGTACCGATCAAGTCTATCTTCTTCCTCCTCCTCTTCCAAGCTTCCGTCTTGTCAGCCTTGAGGTTCCGGGATTCCTCCCTTGTCTCCGTGCTTGTTAGTGTGAACCTATCATGGTCATAGGATAGAGTATGAAGTAGTATACCATTCAATAGGGTAGGAAGTGGGATCTCAAAGAGGATAGGATTCACCTTTGGGTTCCATGACGACGTGGAATGTGTTGGAGACCTTGATGTGGTAACAACCATAGGTCAGGCTACATCATCTACCCCCCCCCCCCTTCAAGAAGAGTCGTCCTCGACTCTACATGCTCATCACAAAGTATACGTGGTCGAGAGATATTCTCGATCCTGCGGTTCACCATATAGTCACCCTCGGGAAGATTGACTTGGCAACACTTCAATTTTCCTTCACCTTCCATGAAGCCTACAAATCTCACAATAAAAGCGAAGCAACACTCAAAGAGTAGCCAATTCATGAATATTATAGCATGAGTCCTCAAGTAGAAGGAAGTCACCTTAGCTTGTAGAGATATCTCGACGAAGGGTAGCCATAGGTAACTCTCTTCGGTTCTTCTTGTCAACACATGGCCCATAGAGGTTGACGTGTATGAATTTGTAAATTCACACAACAAATACCAAGCAAAGTATTTTCGTGCATGATAGAGGAGCATGTCATTTATGGCATGTCCATTCTTGTTCACAGCACTATTAGCACAATACAAGTATAGCAAACGGGATGCATATGCAAGGACAAAGTGCATGGAAATCATTTCAACGTCATCCAAATGTGGGAACTCAAAAACTCCATTAAACATCTTATTGTGGCACATTTGATCGACATCTTTGATGCAAGAATAGGCGAATTCGGCAAAAACACGTGAGGAAGCATATCCAAAACAATAGAATTATGTGTGCAAACCAACCATTGGAAAGAGAAATTATTCAACATGTTGGATGTCACACACAAATCATCAAAAGAAAATTTTATGGGAATATGAGTATCCCAAGAGAAAGCAAAAACAACATGTTTGCAAACAAACCATATGAAAGAGCAAGTGGTTCTTATGTTTGTTGCAACAACTATATGAGATACTTCGAAGCACTCATGAAATACATGCTCTTAATGGCAATCTGGTTGCACACAAAACATCAGAAAGAGAAATTGGTCAACATTTTTGTTGCAACACACAAAGCATCAAAATCCAATAGAAAAGAGACATGATTGTCACAAGGTGAGATAATACCATCAACATGCTTGCAAGAAAACCATAGGAAATAGCAATTTGTCAACATGAACAATGCAAAGCATGCAAAAGGTATCAGAGCTGGGTTTGATCTTGAACTCACTTATGGGATGCCCTCTAGAGCTCTTTTTGTCAAATCGTGCTCAACCGAGGTTGACATTATCGTGCGGGTACCTACACACATCAGACACAAAAGGAAGAACATGTGTGCATGGTAGAGAAACACATCATCCATCATGATGTATCTCTTCTTATGCACATCACCATTAATGTCAATCAAGTATAACATAGATGCATGGTGAGTATTCAAGTGAGGAACATAATTATCATGGCAATCATCAAAATCTCCAAAAATTGAGAAAGCTATGGGGGCCATCTCATTACAATCCATGTGATAAGTACTGTTGCAAGGCAAACAATTGATAGACAAATTATTCAACTTATTGCAAGCAACGGGGGAAATTGAATGACTATCATTATACACAAAATATGTATAGCATGGCATGTGTATGGAAATTGTATCACAATCAAACAATTCCACATGATCAATATTATGCAAAGGCAAAGTATCACATGGGAATATGAATGAAGCATATGTAACGTCACAAGTATCATCCATCGCATGCATATCCTCACAATTCATCATGTCCACTAGTGGGATCATGGCATCATCAACACCCTTATTTTTACCTTGTTCATACCTCTCATATGAAATGGGTGTTGTGGTAGTAGTGGTCTCCTTGTGGACGAATTCGTCTTCTTGGTGTAGCCATGGCGTAGCATCCTCTTCATCCAACATGTACATCTTCTCCATTCGAGGCATCATTGCTTCATTGCTTGGCGCGTCTTCATCCATGGAACCTAGCACAACATAAGAGAACACACTAGAGGTAGAGGGTAAGTCGTTAGAAATTGAAATGGTCTCACTTGACCTATCAACTACCACTCTCAACGCACTCGTTGTATCACTCATGCCCTCAAAGTGGAAGCACACAATCTCACATAAGGTGGAGTCACTCATCTCACTCTTGTTCTCACTCAAGTGGGCTAAGTGGATATCATACTCACATGGGATTGGTACCACATCATCACTCAAGCGTATAGGGATAGGGTTGGTTTCCTCAACTCCATGCGCCTCCTTTGGTGAAGGGAAAATCCCATGCTCACCATTCTTGACCTTGTCGTCTCTAAAGTTGGATGTCATAAGATGGGCATCATCGCTCGCCTCCATGGTCGAAGGTAAAATCCCATGCTCGACCATCCTGTGGCCATCTTGTAGTAGTGGTGGAGGTAGGCTCATGCTATCCAACTTGGCAAAGTAGAGGTCTTCATGTTCCTCATGCATGAGGTCTTGGAAGTCAAGTGAAGATACTGAAGCTTGATGGCGTGGACGAAGGCTTGTTCTTGGTTCCATTTTGGTGGTGGCACTAGTAGTCGAAGGTGCCTTGTGGTGGTGTCGACGGAGGTCATTAGCGTGCCTTTCCGATGGTTGATGTAGGTGGCGCACTTGGTCCTCCACATGACGCTCGCGACGATGTCCCTTGTCCTTGGCACTATTCTTTGTAAGTTGTTCTAATGAGCAAAAAGCATCATTAGTCTTGGTGACCATGCTCATGGTTTTTTTGAAGTCATTGTCCATGTTCTTCTTGAAGTTGTGGAGGGCGCTCTCAAACTTGTCCATTTGATGGTGGACCTTGGCGCACTCGAGATGGATGCTCCTTCTTGGTTGGTGTGACTTGAGGAGCTTGTCGTTGTCGTTCTTGAAGTCGCCCATGCTTGGGGAGTTATTGTTGTTGTAGTACTCCATATCACCCAAGCATGTGGAACCATTATCGGTGTAGTGCTCCATCATGTCTTCTATACTTGTGGATTGTAGTCATGGTGGCTCATCATGGATTCTTCATAGATATCATCCTCGGTTCTGGAGTCCCTAGACATGATTCACAAGACCAAGGGGTGTATACAGAAGTGGTAGTGGGTGTTAGGGATACAACGTCAAACCTTACTTTACCTTGGAAAATTGTATCGTGCAAGTGGCCACACTTGAGAGAAATATACCAAGCAAAGTGAAGTTCACGCGGAAAACTAAAACCATCTAACAACTAAAAAATATACACACAGAGAGCTTATGGTGGATAGGTATGGAAAGTGGCATGTCAAGAGCCAATCCGAAATCAAGATGTTGTAATGGCAAGTAAAGAACCACAATGATCACAAAGCAAAACAAGTCAATCCACAAGATAGGAAATATGTACAAGGAAACACACACGGTGGGATAAATGGGACTTGTGCGATGGAGAAAGTGATCTAAGAACAAAATGATTACCTAGCAAAGACTATAAGCTTGTGTCGCACAAGTGCAAGGAGAGACGCTAGTTCGATTGCACAAAAATTGGTGGGCTACAAGATATGCACAATAAGTACCACCTAAATGATGTTCATCGAGCTTGCGCTTCCTATTCTATGAGGCACTTGTATATTTCTTTCTTTCTTTTTTCTTTCTTTTTATTTTTCTATTTTTTTTATCTTTTTCTTTCTTTTTCTTTTTCACTTGCCTCTTCCTTGTGCAACAACTATACAACATAACTATATGAGATAGCGCTCAAAACGTTTGCTCGGAATTCTATAAGGTATCAAATGTGCATAGCCCAAGCAATCGTAAGAGGAACTAGTCTCAATAGGTTTTTGTTGTTCGCAAACATAGTGGAGCTCACAAAGGAATGCAAGTGGGGAAAATTCGCAGGATGTTTATACCTTTTGTCGACGATCTTCACCCTTTATTGTTGTATTCCGCCTTGCTCACAGAATTTGGATGGAATATATAGCATGAACAACTTGGATGATGATGTAGATCTCCTTATCCTCTTCTAAACGAGCTAAAGAACACCAAAGTTATGCTTAAAACAGTGAGAAGATGAAATCTGGGAATCTGCTGTTTCTGTTCTGTACTGGGCGGTAGTACCGGATTTTTGAGCGCTAGTACCGGTTTTCCGAAGACCCGATAGTACCTTTTAGGTACCGAGGAGTTGCGGTAGTACCGGGTTTTGAGCCCGGTAGTATCGGTTGTTCCAGGAACGCCTAGATTTGACGCGTTTTCGCGATTTTGGGGCGATTTGGGCGGAAAATCTTGAAGAAAAACACCAAATCGAAGGGGTAAATGAAGGAATTAGGCTATGGGAACGCAGAGGAAGGTATATCAACAATTTTAGAAAGTAATCCATGGATCAAAACATACCAAAATGCACTCAAGTCGCGGATCGATCCAAAACATGAATTGGGGCAATTTTTGGTGGAATTTTCGAATTTATGGGGAAAAGACCAAACCAAAGAGAAGTCCATGCAACCAAAAGCTGTTGATACCAGATGATAAAGGGGTTAAACTCTTGGGTGGCCCGATCTTCATAGATCTCGTGGTCAAATCGATGGGAAAGTAAGGGCGAACAGACACCTCGCGAAGAACATGATGAACACACGCAGAACTCACACGATACAAGGCCGATTTCTCCCGAACGGCGGCCACCGGTCCGATAGAATCCTCGCAAGGAAAGATCGGTCAACGTGCTCCCTCAATCCACATTAGAGAGGGATGAACACCTTGGGGAGGGTCTTGACAACTTTGAGACAAGACACCGAACTCCAAGGCCTTGTACAACAATGGACGCGTGATGCAAAGTCCAATCGAGGTTGGTGATGATAGTCGGTACCCTTGGTAAAGGGGATGAGGCAAAACTAGAGATTCCATAATGGGGGTTGTCTTTAGTATATCATCTATGCCTATGGGATACATGAGGGGTGGGGGCTCTATTTATAGGCCAGCCACTAAACAAGGGGTAGTTTGGGGATAAACTAGGAGAAAGGGTAAGTAAAGGGAATACATGGGCTATGGCCCAACTGGTGCACACAGGCACTGTCATGACCGGTAGTACCGGTCCTCGGGTCCGGTACTATCGGGAACAAGCGGTAGCGGCTTCGGACTAAGCGGCAGCTCCGGGTTCAGCTGTTGACGAGCTCCAGGTGCGATGGTACCGGTCTTGATGGACTATAGTACCGCTCACGGGCGGTAGTACCGCAAGCTGGTACCGGGGCATCCAGAGGCGATGGTGCGGGCTTGATGTAGCAGGGCTGGTAATACTGCTGGGTAGGGGCGGTAGTACCAGTCAGGTCTGTCTTCTTCCTCCTCCTCTTCCAATCTTCCATCTTGTCGGCCTTGAGGTTCCGGGCTTCCTCCCTTGCCTATGTGCTTGTTAGTGTGAACCTATCATGGTCATAGGACGGAGTATGAAGTAGTATACCATTCAATAGGGTAGGAAGTGGGATCTCAAAGATGATAGGATTCACCTTTGGAGTCCATGACGATGTGGCATGTGTTGGAGACCTTGATGTGGTAACGACCGTAGGTCAGGCTACATCAGCTATGGGTCCAATGCTCATGTGGATAAGATATGGGTCCCACACTGATCTGGATAAGTGGAGAGAGGTGTCCACTACAGGACCCGACTGAACACGACCCCACTTGTCAGCACATAATGGCAAGGCTAATGGACAGCGAGTTTTAGACCTTGTGAGAGTTTCGGACAAGGAGATGGGCAAAAGTGAGGAAAAGTTAAAAGGATGGGGAAAAGTGAGTACAACTAATGAACCAACGGCACGAACATAGAAATCCCAAGATTAAAATATCGATAATGTCATTTGCATGAAAATGCTCATATGGTATTTTGGAAATTGTTAATTAGGTTTAGGATTTTACTTATAATTGGAAATATCTCCAAAAATGTTTTAGGTCTTCTCAGGAACAATATTCCTTTCCAACAAGATATCAAAATATATATTTCTAATAATACCCTAATAAATGGTTTAGGGGGTTGAATTAGGATTTTGACAAAATATTTTGATTCAAGGTTTTTCATGAGATGCCATGATGAATAAAATGCAATTTTTTATCCAAATTTCTAAAATCCTGGGATGTTACAACATCATGCTCACACATGAGAAGATCTTGGTCATTAGTATTCATGTCATGACTCACGAGAGCTATTCTTGCCTTTGCTTTATACTCTTCTTCACTCATGGACTCATAATCTCCATTCTCATTGATGAATATGATCTTGGTGTTGCTACAGTTAAAGGATTTGTGTCCTTTTCCTCCACACTTGTAACATTTTAGTAAGGTACTTCAGGTGGCACTTTTGGCAGATGTCGCTGGTTTACCATTTTATGGAAGTCGACTTGGTGTAGTCGTTGACTTGAATTGTGGCTTTGCATTGCTTGAGGCATTTCCTTTTGCACTTGGAGAAGTAGTGGCTGAAGTGGTCTTGTTGGCAAAGAATGATTTTGTCTTAGCATAGTTGATATCCTCTTGAACTTGACTCTTAGCCTTGGTTTCATTATTCACAAGTTCAACCAAGTTGGTGTAGGCGTGGAACTCTGCAATGCACTTGATTGGATTCAAACCCGACAAGAATCGTGCCATGGTTTGATCGTCATGTTCTTGTATATAGGCTCTTATCATGTGAAGTTCCATATCCTTGAAGTGTTTTTCCACACTCTTTGTCCCTTGTTTGAGATTTTGAAGCTTGTTGAAGAGATATCTTGTGTAATGTGTTGGGACAAAGCAGGAGTGCATGTGCTCCTTCATTTCTTGTCATGTATCAATTGGTCGCATTCTTCTCTCTCGGTGATAATTTTGGATTTGTTCCTAGCAAAGATTTTCATAATCATCAAACTCGAGGGATTTCATGGCCATCATCTTGTCTTGGATATAGTTGTGCATCCGGAAAGTCTTTTCAACGTTGAGTGCGCATGAGAGGCACTCTTCCAAATAATTGGATCCCTCAAATTTTGGCATTGTGAATTTGAGATTGCCAAAAGCTTATTCATATTGTTGATGATTGCATCGATGATGGTGTACATTTGGAGGATCACATATTCGGTGGTGGTTGGACTCATTATCAGATCTATCATGTGGATCATAATCCAGTTCTCAATCACCTTGACATGCTTGTGGTTGTTTGTTTTGATTAGCTCATTTCCTAGGTGGTGGAAGCGGAGATTCACATATTTTTTGCAATTGTTGTGCTACACGTTGAGTTGAGGTGCTTGAGCCTCTTGGAACGGTATATGTGCTTGAGTTTCTTGGTGTGGTTGAGGTTCTTGAGCCTCATGCCTATGCTATGGAAGAGGTTGCTTGTCATTTATTTGTGGATCATTATGTTCTTCATGATGATGGCGATGCTCATTGTTGGAGATTTGTCCCGTGAAGGAACTAGGGTCCAACGATACCTAGGTTCGAGAGGGGGCTGAACACACGCTCTCAAGGAGTCTCGGCGATGGTGGCGACAACGAAGCAAGGATCACAGAAGAGAGGTGACACGGTGTTTTTACCCAGGTTTGGGACCCTCGTGAGGAGGTAAAGCCCCTACTCCTACTTTGTTGTATTCCTCGCTTGGCTTCGCGATGGTACAATGGAGATGAGATCTCTAGGATTTAGATCGCTAAGGATCGATCCCTTCTAAGGTATGAGGAGGAGCCTTTATATAGGGTGGCGTCGGGCCTCTTCCCTAGTCTTTGGGCGGTAAGGGCGTCCACAGTGCCGTCCATGGAGGACTTTGTCTAGGGCGCTTCTTTACATGGATTGAGTCTACACCATCTTGAGAGCACCTTTACAGCTTCTGCTCCGGTCATCTCTGGCGCCCGAGTGTACCTATTTTTGTCCTGGTGCACTAAAGTGGGGAGAGGGGCCGTCCTCCCAGTATGGCCCCTCCTATTACGTCCTTGACTTGATCTGCCTTGGGGACGACCAGAGAAGGGGTGGTATCCAACCCGGCGTTGTCCTTGTCATACTCTCCCGAAGGACTGCTGGCGGCCCTCCAGAGGGACCCTTGATCCATGCCCTCTAGGGGTACGCCCTTGGATGGAGTCCCTCGTGAGGGTGGCCTCCTGCCTCCCCTCACGAGGCTTTCCTGACCGCTGGATGCGGGCCAGTTGTGGACGGATCGTGGTACCCCGTGAGCCAGGTATATGAAAATAGCCCCCGGATGTTGGACCGGCGCGTCTTGAGTTCAATGACGAAGGGTTCAATGGCCATATTGACGACTGACGTTGTGTGGGACATGTGTCGCCTCTGGTCCCAAGGCGTTCCTCCCTTGCTGGCTGGAGCTGAGCTATAAAGTTTTGCTTCTTTTTGCAGGGCGAGATCCGTTCCTCCTTTTTACTTGCCTCAGCTGCCAACGCTCGCTTCGCGCATCTGCTCCTGCCCACCATGTACGATGTCTCGCTGAGGAGCCTTGATCTTCATGAAGGGGAAGCAGTCCTCTGTCGGCCCCTCCCAGGCAGAGGATGAGGGAGAGGAGTTGGGGGATGTGTTGATGCCCTCCACCATCAAAACCAATGCCGGTCTTGACCAGTGCCGCTTGTAGCTTGCTTCGGACTGGAATGAGTGGGGCGTGACCCGTGCATAGCCGGGATCGGTGGATCCAGCCAACCTGCCAGGGTCGGCGCGCCTGTTCTGCTACCACACCGTCATAGCGGGGATGGTCCCGCTGTTATCCCCCTTCTTCATGGCGGTGCTAGAGCACTACCAGATCTGCTCCCTCCACCTGCAGCCCAACTCCGTCACCACCTTCGCCATCTTTGCATGCTGTTGCGAGATGTTCGTGGGGGTAAAGCCTTCGGTGGCGCTAATGCGGCACATGTATGCCCTCCACCTCACCTCCACCACTCGTGCGGTCGGCTGTGTATCCTTCGTGAAGGAAGGAGCATTCGTCCTCCCGATGAGATGGTCGAAGCGCGTGGAGGATTTCTAGAAGCGCTGGCTCCTGATGGACGCATAGAGCGAGAGCCCTCGTCTATTGCCCCCAAAAATCCTGGCCGAGAAATGCAGCAGTCGCTGGTCCATCGCGAGCCTTGAGGGGGATCAGTTTGGTGCTTTGATCTCGCGCATCAGGAGCTCAATGATGCCGGCCTGACGGGCCCTCTGGTGGCCATGGAGTACCTGTGCCTCTGGATTGCTCTGCTACGGAAACACGGCAAGGATTTGTGGGCGCCGGATCACCTAACCCTGGGAGCCGGCATCACCGACGACACCGTGGTAGCGGATTTCCTCCACGTGCTGCTACACACCTCCGCCACCGCCGATCTCCCCGAGGGGGTTCGGCCTCTCTACCTCGATCCTCGCAAGGCAGAGATCCTTGCCTCGCTCCCCAAGTTCAATGAGTGGGGGATCCTTCCTCTGGAGCACCTAGGACCACGCTCGAATCCCCTGGGCGTGGAGCCTGCCGCATCGGGGGCTACACACTCCTGCATCTCGTCTAGCGAGATGAACCATCCCGAGGTGTCGCAAGGGAAACACGCTTGGGAGGAGGGCTCGCCTCCGAAGGCCACGACACATAGGGAGTCTCACGGTGTTAAGCCCTGCGTCCCTCCAGGCGCGTGTCGGAGCGAGTGGGGCATGAAGGTCAAGTCGGGAGGCGCTACCAGGTAAGTTGTTTTCCCATGCGTCTTGCTCCTCCATACCTATGGCACTAGTTCACTAGTTGCTTCCTGACAGCGAGGAGCGCCCGAAGAAACAGTGGCGAGTGAAGCGGACGTCGGTCTGAAAGGCTCAGCCGGTGATACGCCCCCTAATCCCACCTGAAGGGACTTCGGCTTCGACCGTCGTAACTGTGGAGGGGGTTAAAGGCTCTCTGATGCCAGCCATTGCCACGGCCCTTCCTCTGGCGGTAACAGACAACATAGAGGCCATGACAAGAGGAGCGGCGCTCCAGGAGGGTCCTCAAGAGGCTTCTCATTTTTCCGGGGGCGTGACCGAGGTGACCATGACGATGAGCCCGCTCGCAACCCCTAGGTACATGGAGAGCACCATAGTTGTCCCCTAGGGAGGTGACGCTAGACCCTGCCTGGAAGGTCCCGGGGTGGCCGAGGCCTCCGACCCTGGAGGCCATGGGCCTCCCGGTGCGGCTCCCTTGTGACACCCTTGGGATCAGGGCTAAAAAAATCCCAGACCTCTGTTTGACATAAGCTTAACCTTGAGCTCGAGGATATCTAGTGACGATTCGATAACACAGCAGTGACCCTACGACACAAAAATTATTACAGCAAGCTCATAGCTGAGCAGAGAACCAAATTATTACAAGAAGAGGTCACTGACCACAAACATTAAACAATGGAAGGCAAATTATGCTATTAAGTATAGCAAACTTAACAAATGGCCTAAGAGGCCTGAAGCATAACGATGACGTCCCAGCCCATAGATTCTAGGCTGCCGGCCGGGAACCCCAAGCTACTCATCGATGTCGATGTAGTACAGAACTCGTCTTCAGGGGAACACTTACTCTGCCAAAAGTATCAACAAAGCAAGGGTGAGTACACGGTGTACTCCGCAAGACTTATGGATGGTGGAGTTGTTTTGCATAAAGCCATCTTTGTTTATAAAGTAAGAGGGAGAAGAATCTCGTCTAATTTGAGTATTTTAAAAGGGGATAAGAGAGCGGCATCTCCAAAGTATTGATCATCATCTTTTTATATCCACCAATCATCATCATCTGAACCCTATCTAGGATCACCCCCTCGTACCCATGAGGAAGCATCCTTAAGGACACGTTGATCTGCCAAGTTTTATGATTAGGTTATAGTTCTCTATGATCTTAGAATCTGGTCACCAAGCGTTCATAACCGTGAACACGGCTTTTCATAAATATTTAACCCTGCAGGGGTGTACAACTTTACCCACACGTACCAACCGACTCTTAATGCCAAGCTATTAGCCCTCTTCCTTGGAAGGCTGGCAGAGTGTGGTTGGCCACGACCTTTACCTTGCTTTCGCCGAGACCATGAGTCACGCAATAAGGATGGTTCTGTCGTAATGGGTCAAGACCCGAAGCCGGTCCTTAAAGATGTGAGGAGAGGTTGGTTTACCAGGGGCGCTATCAACCCCAAGCAACCGTGGCCATGCTTCCCTACCTGTTATGAATGCACCTTCACCTGGCAAATCTTTCAAAAGGTTTTCTATGCATATGTGGAATGGAATGCCCGAACTATGTGACTCATGGAATCTACTAGGCAAGTTAATCAGGCTAGGGGTTCCCAAGACCCTTGTGGCTGTACGCTCATCTCGGTTCCAAAGGCAAGAACTCAGGTCCTAATGGTGGCGAGCATGGGACTAGAAAAACCACATCCCACTGTGGCCTCCCATACAAGCCTTAGCATGTTGAACTCATATCACCTCTGATATCATCTCATCACGTTCTCCTGTCATACTAGATTCTCTGCATCTGATACATCATCTGGATGAACCAGCACTGATAGCTATGCATGGCTAAGCAGGACACAGATATTAGCTCTAGCGGTGCACACAAGCCAAACCTAGTTATGCTAGAAGGAGTGGATCAGGTAATATAATCTCAAAGGGAGATAGGATACTCTATCTATCGATAAAACACCATAGTAGAATTGTATGCATCATGGCAAGAATTGAAATGGTTTCGAAATCATAGGATTATATCATGGTGGGGCTATGCTTGCCTTTGCCAGTTGATAACAGATAAGAAGATCTTCGGGAGACTTGTATTTGACTTGATTATAGTTGGTCAAGTATTGTTCGTTGATCTTCAAACTTCGATGGTGTTGATCTCGGTCTTCGATCTCGATCTTGATATCGTATGCTACCGGGAAGAAGCAAACACCGGAAAGAGAGGGAAACAATCAACAATGGCATCGATCCAATGCTCAAGCAACGATGATGATATGACAAGTTAAATTGTGTTGAAAAGTAACCCTAAGACATCCTCGACAATTTAAACGGGGTTCCGAGGGGTACAAAGCCTAATTCGGGGAAATTCCGGAATCACCTATGAGGGGTTACTATGTTCTTCTAATTAAACTTTCTATGAAAGTTGTTGAACAATGCATAATTATAGCTTAGTTAGATAGGTTTCATTTTTATGAAAATTTTGATATATTATACATATTTTTCTAACTTATAATTATTAGTTATTGAATTTACAAGTGTTATTCATTTTCAGAAAATATTTAACCAACTTAAATTGATTTACTGCATCATGCTGACGTCAGCGTAGGTGGGGGTCGTTTGGTACTGGGGTTGTGTCTAGCCTCAGTCACTGACGACTGGGCCCAGGGCTAGGTCAACTAGCCACGCTAGCCAGGCGGGGTCAATGCCCACGTGACTGCCACGCTGGCCAGGCGGGGTCAATGCCCACATGGCTGCCACGTAGGCACCACGTCGACGCCACATGGGCTCGCCGGAGACACTTCGGCCAGCAGTGGTTGGCGGCGCTAGAGGACGAGCGAGCTAGCGCGGAGGGGTGCATTCGAACGAGCGAGATGCAGCGGACCAGAAAGTGGCGGCGCCGTTAGGGAAGGGTCACTGGAGACGGCGGCATGGCGAGGAGCGGCGACGGTGGTGGCAGGTAGAGACGGCGACAGCGATACAAAGAGGGAGAGAGGAAGTGGAGAGGTTCTTTTGAACCGTGAGGTCACCGGGATCGCAGAGAAGTGGTCGAGGATACGAGGAGAGGTAGAACGGCGTCGGCAGCATCGACGAAGGCGGCGGCCGGAGCTCGGGAAGGAGGAGTTGATTAGGGCGACTAGGACCTTCCCGGCTTGATTCTTTTGACGAGAAGAGGCAGGGGAGCACGGTTGTGCTTCCAGTCATCAAAGGGTGGCGTGGGGCGGCTCGGAATGGCGGGGATTCAATGGCGAGGCTCAGCTAGGGTTCAGCCTCGAAGGGGAATGAGGGAGAGGGAGACATTGGGGGGGAGTGTGGGGTTGAGGAGAAGAGAAACACGGTGCGGGATGATCTTATCTCCTCTCCAGGAGGTGGCAGACATCACGGCGCAGGGCGCGCATCGCGGCGGCGGCGGACAGTGTCGGAGACGACACGGAGCTGCTTGCCGGAGGAGGAAGACGACAGGGGTGACGCCGAAGCGGTACTGGGACGCGTGGGCCGTGCTAGGCCGCAGAGCTGCGCGCGCGAGCGGCGGGTAGAGAGGGAGAAGGAATGGGCCGGCCTAGTTGGCTGTTGCTTCCTATTTTTTTTAGAAATCTTTTCTATTTAGTTTTCTTGTTTCTTTCTTTTGCAAACCCATTTCAAAACTGTTTTTTTTTATCATTTCAAAAATACCAGAACAATTTTAAATATTGAAATACTGTAGGGACCCCTTATAAACAATTTGGGCTCCACAATTTTGGTACTTTTCAAAATATTCAAAACCATTTGAATGTATTTCAGAGAGAGGGGAAAACTAGGGTTTTAGGGTTTGCATTTTATTTCCTTTGCATGCATTTTAGATATGATGCTCATGAATTCACAATCAAAACCCTGATTAGACAGTAGCTAAAACTGGGGTGTTACAGATCTATTCCCCTTACGGGAATCTCGACCCGAGTTTCCAAAGGTAGGAAGAGAGACAGAGAGAGAGAAACAGGGTCACTCTAAAGATAAGAGATAAACACACTAAACAACACACAGAGTATCTCATGGTCAACTCATGAATGGATTTGTTTAAAAACAACTCTGAGATGATGAACATGAAACACGTCAAGGTAACAGAAGAACAAGAGGAGATGGTTTCAAGTTGTTAGATATATGGTCTTCATAAGGATTGAGACCAATGAACTTACGAGAGGTTTTGAAGGTTCTGAAGAAGAAATCTTCCAATGGAAAGAACATGACCATAGACTTCGACAGGGAAGCCCTACTAAACGGCTTAAGTAGGGATTTTTAGGTTGCAGAGATGTGGATCAACAAAACCAAGTAGTTGAACTACTTTTGACACAAAAAGGGTCACTCTTTTATTCAACAGAAGACTTAAGACAGAAAAGTGTTTTGGTGGGGAGGACTCATAAAAGTCACAAGGAGCATGCATCGAGAGAAACTACAGATTATCAAAATCATAGTCACTCATAAAACATGGTTGAGAAAATGAAGGAAACTCTTTATTCATCCAGGTTTATCAAAATCTTTGCCAAAGATCATGATATCACTTTACACCACTAAGATGAATAATTAAGAAGATTCCCGACGACACGAGAAAAAGAAACTTCATTCTCAGACTTCAGTTACTTGGCACAACCATACACTTGCCAACATAAAAGGGTCTAGAGGATTGACCGAGAGACATTTAGCAACTCTACTTTAAATGTTCTCCTTGATGTTCGAGAAAACAAACATTAGGTGAAGGTCGGACTTCGGATAAAAAGGAAACCATAAGAACAACTCCTATATTAAATTATAGAAGAAACCTCATGAAGATTGGTTGTTATTGCTGAATCAAGAGAATATGATGGAAGGTCTTTCCAGCTAATTGTGTCACCCATTACATCAATCTTGCCAGATTACAAAGAGACCTATGTCAAAACCTTGAGAAACACCAACCATCGTTGTTGCTTGAGATTCAGCTTTAGTTAGGTGAAATGATACTTCAGACTCAGCATGTCCGAATAGAAAGGGTGCAACATTTACACAAAGGTAAAGTAACTAGGTTCTCAAGACACGGACTACAGTGTGAAGCTCCAAAAGATGAGCTAGATAGCTAGACCCATGTATTAACATATTGTCGAAAGACAACTGCATACATATAGAGTGATAACAATAAACACACACATGTATCCTTAAGGAAAGAAACATAACTCTGCTCGAATCCACGTCGACATCTTTCAACATTTGCACGTGAATCGGAGAAGGTTACTTCTATCATCCAGAACACATACTTCGATATGACTCGAAGACGGTTCTCAGAAGTTTCCAACATTAATGCCCAATGTTCCATATGAATTCAATCTAACATGGAGAAGATAAGGATTTCATTGATGGGCTCAACAACAAACTTATCGAGACAATCCAACAAGATGGACTCATATGTTGCATGAACAAGAAAAAAATATTGGTTAGACCAAAGACATGAAGATGTACTCAGGTGGAACATCACGAGTAGCAACATCATCAAGATAGTCCTTGGAACGAAGTTTGATTTGACAATAACCCAAATCAAATCAAAGGTGGGGAACAATAACATATCCATGAAGGAAACCTTATCATTCTTCGACACGAACAAAACTAGACATCCCTTTAAGGTGGAACTGAGTCGGATAGAACTTTTGTCTTACAACTCTCCAAGTTGTTGTTTAAGCTCAACCAACTAGTTCAGGGGTATCTAGTACGGATTCTTGGAGAAGGAAGCATTTCAGAGAACTTTCTTGCTCAAGAAGTTGACAACACGGTCATGTGGCAACATGGCGATACTTCTAGAAAGACGTCTAGAATATCACGAACCACCGATATGTCACTTAGTTCGAGAGGAAACTTGCTTTGTAAGTCAAGAATACATTGTCTTGGAGCTTCGGTACAAGCCTAACTCTTTGACTGAAGAGAGTGCACTAGAATGTCGGACTAGATAGCACCATCATTCTTTGCTTAGTAATAGGGTTAACCAATCACGCTAAGAATGACTCAAATGTCCTTAGAGTTCAAAACAATAATAATTGCTAAGAATCTCAGATGGCCACATTATTACGCACACGCATCACTCACGAGCGCAAAATCTTGAGGAAGAGTGGGTAAATATGTGTAAAAGCATCACTTCATTAAGGGGTCATTTAACTCAGCACGACCTCTTAATATAAAAGAGTGTGATACTTTAAGATAGAACAGATGGAAGACAATCAATGCTTCTTGATCTGCGGATTTACAACATTATGGACTGGTCCTAGATATGACGAGGTACTGGAGTTTGTTTCTCCTAGACATTCTAAAATGGTTTGTCATGATGGACCATAAGATTATATTGCTTCGGAAGACACCGATGCACATTTACTACTTGGCTACCAACCGGTAGACAAAGGTCGAAAAACAACAAGGGGAAAAGAACATGCTCAGGATGGAATCCCGAGATGTGGATGCATAAGTCAACAATATTCCGAGAACCAATGCATAGAAGAGGTAAGGTGTGGAAGAGTCACGAATATAGATGTGAGACTCTCGAGGAGTAATCTGTCGTGATCTATTTGATTCCATTAAAGAACATCTGCCATAGCATGTGGTAGGGCAAGTCCTTCATTGTCACAATTCAATCGCGACAAAGAACACAAGCTTGAAGTAAAGAATTGTAGTACCATCCATCCTGAGTTAATGTGTGAACATTAGCAACAGGGGTCAAAGGTCAGCTTCATGTACAAGATTCACAACACCAGAATCCAGCACAATCAGGGATCTTTGGTTCAAGTCCAAGGGTTAAATCCAAAAGAAAGGAGTAACTACTACTTGAGTGACATGGCGTACACTGCAAGTTAGTAACCACGAGATAGCTTACAAGAGAATAAACGACTTCTGAAGTACCCAACAAACGAAAAGGAGGCACACGATGCGAAAGGGAACCTCGAAGCCTAGAACAAAACACTAGATATCCAACAATATAATATTGTGGGTCCAAAAGATAGAGAGATCATGATATAAAGGAATCTCTCTGATGAATAGGAGCAAAGGGAACAAGGGATACACAACACACACAACTCTAGAGAACTCAACACTAGGTCAATTGGCTTAGAAATGGCATGCCAGAAGGCACCTAAGCTTTGAAAGACTAGAAGAGATATCAAATCTTTTCAAATTCAACACCAGATAAGATAACCCAGAGTTAGAGCGAAACTGGATAAGGACTAAAACAAGCATACTAGAGTTTTTGCAAATACTTTTCAGCTTTTAAAATAGTTTTCGCAAACACTAGACTCAACATCGACCAATAGCAAGGTTTTCCTACGGTCGGCACTACTCTGATACCAAAACCTGTGACACCCCCGGGATCAGGGCTAAACAAACCAGACCTCTATCTGACATAAGCTTAACCTTGAGATCGAGGATATCCAGTGAAGATTCGATAACACAACAGTGACCCTACGACACAAAAATTATTACAGCAAGCTCATAGCTGAGCAGAGAACCAAATTATTACAAGTAGAGGTCACTGACCACAAACATCAAACAACGGAAGGCAAATTATACTATTAAGTATATAAAACTTAACAAATGGCCTAAGAGGCCTGAAGCATAACGATGATGTCCCAGCCCATAGATTCCAGGCTGCCGGCCGGGAACCCCAAGCTACTTGTCGATGTCGATGTAGTACGGAACTCATCTTCAGGGGAACACTTACTCTGCCAAAATTATCAACAAAGCAAGGGGGTGAGTACAAGGTGTACTCCGAAGACTTATGGCTGGTGGAGTTGTTTTGCATAAAGCCATGTTTGTTTATAAAGTAAGAGGAAGAAGAAGCTCGTCTAATTTGAGTATTTTAAAAGGGGATAAGAGAGCGACATCTCCAAAGTATTGATCATCATCTTTTTATATCCACCAATCATCATCATCTCAACACTATCTAGGATCACTCCCTCGTACCCATGAGGAAGTATCCTTAAGCAAACGTTGATCTACCAAGTTCTACGATTAGGTTATAGTTATCTATGATCTTAGAATCTGGTCACCGGGCGTTCATAACCGTGAACACGGCTTTTCGAAAAGATTTAACCCTGCAAGGGTGTACAACTTTACCCACACGTACCAACCGACTCTTAATGCCAAGCTATTAGCCCTCTTCCTTGGAAGGCTGGAAGAGTGTGGTTGGCCACAACCTTTACCTTTCTTTCGCTGAGACCATGAGTCACGCAATAAGGATGGTCCCACCATAACGGGTCAAGTCCCAAAGCCGGTCCTTAAAGATGTGAGGAGAGGTTGGTTTACCAGGGGCGCTATCAACCCCAAGCAACCGTGGCCACGCTTCCCGACCTGTTATGAATGCACCTTCACCTGGCAAATCTTTCAAAAGGTTTTCTATGCATATGTGGAATGGAATGTCCGAACTATGTGACTCATGGAATCTACTAGGCAAGTTAATCAGGCTAGGGGTTCCCAAGCCCCTTGTGGCTGTACGCTCATCTCGGTTCCAAAGGCAAGAACTCAGGTCCTAATGGTGGCGAGCATGGGACTAGAAAAACCACATCCCACTGTGGCCTCCCATACAAGCCTTAGCATGTTGAACTCATATCACCTCTGATATCATCTCATCACGTTCTCCTGTCATACTAGATTCTCTGCATCTGATACATCATCTGGATGAACCAGCACTGTTGGCTATGCATGGCTATGCAGGACACAGATATTAGCTCTAGCAGTGCACACAAGCCAAACCTAGTTATGCTAGAAGTAGTGGATCAGGTAATATAATCTCAAAGGGAGTATGCATCATATAGGATACTCTATCTATCGATAAAAGACCATAGTAGAATCGTATGCATCATGGAAAGAATTGAAATGCTTTCGAAATCATAGGATTATATCATGGTGGGTCTATGCTTGCCTTTGCCAGTTGATAACAGATAAGCAGATCTTCGGGAGCCTTGTATTTGACTTGATTATAGTTGGTCAAGTATTGTTCGTCGATCTTCGAACTTCGATGGTGTTGATCTCGGTCTTTGATCTCGATATTGATATCGTATGCTACCAGGAAGAACCAAACATCGGAAAGAGAGGGAAACAATCAACAATGGCATCGATGCAATGCTCAAGAAAGGATGAAGATATGACAAGTTAAATAGTGTTGAAAACTAACCCTAAGACATTCTCGACAATTTAAACAGGGTTCCGAGGGGTACAAACCCTAATTCGGGGAAACTCCGGAATCACCTGTGAGGGGTTACTATGTTCTTCTAATTAAACTTGCTATGAAAGTTGTTGAACAATGCATTATTATAGCTTAGTTAGATAGGTTTCATTTTTCGGAAAATTTTGATATATTATACATATTTTCTAACTTATAATTAATTAGTTGTTGAATTTACAAGTTTTATTCATTATATGAAAATATTAAACCAACTTAAATTGATTTACTGCGTCATGCTGACGTCAGCATAAGGTGGGGGTCGTTTGGTACTGGGGTTGTGTCTAGCCTCAGTCACTGACGGCTGGGCCCAGGGCTAGGTCAACTAGCCACGCTGGCCAGGCGGGGTCAATGCCCACGTGATTGCCACGCAAGCGCCACGTCGACGCCACATGGACTCGCTGGAGACACTTTGGCCAGCGGTGGTTGGCGGCGCTAGAGGACGAACGAGCTAGCGTGGAGGGGTGCATTCGAACGAGCGAGATGCAGCAGACCAGAAAGTGGCAGGGTCACCAGAGGTGGCGGCACTGCAAGGAGCAGCGACGGTGGCGGCACGTAGTCACAGCGACAGCGATACAAAGAGGGAGAGAGGCAGTGGAGAGGTTCTTTTGAACCGTGAGCTCATCGGGATCGCAGAGAAGGGGTCGAGGATGCGAGGAGAGGTAGAACGGCGTCGGCATCATCGACAAAGGCGGCGGGTGGAGCTCGGGACGGAGGAGTTGATTCGGGCGACTGGGACCTTCCCGGCTTGATTCTTTTAACGAGAAGAGGCAAGGGAGCACGGTGGTGCTTACAGTCATCACAGGGTGGTGTGGGGCGTCTCGGAACGGCGGGGATTCAACGGCGAGGCTGAGCTAGGGTTCAGCCTCGAAGGGTAACGAGGGAGAGGGAGACACTGGGGGAGATAGTGAGGTTGAGGAGAAGAGAAACACGGCGTGGGACGATCATATCTCCTCTCCAGGCGGTGTCGGGCATCGCGGCACAGGGCGCGCATCGCAACGGCGGCGGACGGCGTCGGAGACGACACGGAGCTGCTTGCCGGAGGAGGAAGATGACAGGGGCAACGCCGAAGCGGTACTGGGCCGTGTGGGCCGTGCTGGGTCGCAGAGCTATGCACGCGAGCAGAGGGGAGAGAGGGAGAAGGAATGGGCCGGACTGGCTTTCTTTTTTCCATACAATCCCCCAAAAAGAGGGACCGGGTTCCATTATCAACAGATAACGGAACAACAACCACACAGATCCATATCACACAGAGTACTGATCCACCTAGGGGATCAAAGCGACTTAGTCTCCATATTACAAACCAAAGCAAACTTAACTGGAAGGAAGAAATAAAGGAAGAGGCTGGAGACGCAAGAACACCGCCCTCAGGATAGTGGAAACAGTTCAAACATGAAGATAAAACTACCATCCCAGACCAACAAGGAGACTCGAAGATTCAAACTCCTTTTTCGCATCGATCGACATCAAATCCTCCTTTTCTCCCGCCCCCTCTCAAGCTCAGAGGCTTCATGGGCATGATCTTCAGGGATCGCGGCAGTCCCAGAAAAGGAACGGGAGCCACATCCATAGCCACAGCGTCAGCCAGCACATTCTGTTGTAGGATATCAGCTCCATCATGCAACACCTCCCGGTCCTCCTCCCCATGTAACCCTGCCCAATAACGGATGAAAACACATGCATATATAACCAAATCAACAAGTGAATTAATAAGCTTTTTTTCAAAACAAGCCCTATTTCTGAGCTTCCAGATAGCCCAACAAATCGATGCCACCGCTGTAATTTGCATGTTCCTGCTGACTCCCAAAAACTGAGGAGCCCACCAAAAGTACTGAGAAAAGGACCCATGCCTATTCACAGCACCAATAGTTTTAGCAACCACCCCCCATACATATCTAGCCTCCACACAGGTGAAAAACAAATGCCCAATATTTTCATCATCACGACAAAATCTACAAGTAAAATCCCCTTCCCATCCTCTCTTCCTCATGTTATCTTTAGTGAGAATAGCATTGTGCCAAATCAACCACAACCAAATTTTAATCTTCAGGGGAACTTTTGCTTTCCATAGATGCTTGAAACTCCTATCAACCCCCACATTTGAAAGATGAGAGTACATCGACTTGACAAAAAACCTGCCAGATTTATTCCACATCCATACTGCCCTGTGTTTTTCCTGATTCAAACTCACCCCATTCAACAGATTTTTTAACTGCTCATGATGATTCAACCCATCAACATCCAACCACCTTCTAAAAGAACATATCCACCCTTTTCTTGCCATATCAACCATAGTAATCATTTGGTTCTGGCAAATATCAAACAGATCAGGAAACTTATTCTTCAAAGGCATATCTAAGAACCAAGCATCATGCCAAAAATCAGTCAACTCCCCATCACCAAATCTCATTTTTCTACCAGCCAAATAGAGGGCCCTAATCTTAATCAAATCATTCCAGCAGGGAGAATCACTCTGCTTGTGTTTCACAGCACTGATTCCCCCTTTTTTCATATACTTCTTTCTCACAAAAACTTGCCAAGGACCCTCCTCAGCTTCAAGGCGCCACCACCACTTGCAAAGCAAGCAAATATTAAACAGTCTAATATTCTTGATCCCCAATCCTCATTTTTTCCTGGGTCTACACACAAATTTCCACTTAACCAAATGATATTTTCTTTTGCCCACCTTACCATACCAAAAGAAGGCTCTGGTCTGCTTTTTAATTTCCTCCACATTTGTTTTGTGCAAAAGAAACATAGTCATGGGATAAACAGCCACACTAGAAACACAAGCAGTGATTTTAACATGCCTCCCCCCAGAGATAGTGCACCACCCATCCAACCATCCAACTTTTTCTTCAACCTATCCCCAATAAAGCCCATCTCAGCCACTGTGCATCTTCTGCTACAAACCGGCAGCCCCAAGTACTTAATCGGCCAACTACCTTTCTGACAATTGAACATCTCAGCATAATTGCATAACATATCCTCATCATCCAACACCATCATCACCTCACTCTTCTCAAAGTAAATCTTAAGGCCAGGCATGGATTCAAACAAATATAACAGCAGCTTCAAATTTCTAGCCCCCTCAAAATCATCCTTAATAAAAAGGATAGTATCATCAGCATATTGCAAAATAGCAATCCCTTTATCAAATAGATTATCAACCAAACCTGTAAACAACCCACTAGCTTGTGCATTAAGAACCATCTTAGCCAAACATTCTCCTGCCAAATTGAACAAAAATGGAGAAAAAGGATCCCCTTGCCTGACCCCTTTAAAACTACCAAAATATGGACCAACTTCCCCATTCACCTTAACACTAAGAGTACCCTGAGTCACTGCACTCTTTAACCAAATCATCCAATCTTCACTAAAACCTTTCTTCTTACAACAATAAAACAGGAAATCCCAATTGACCTTGTCATAGGCTTTTTCAAAGTCAATCTTTAAAACCACACCCTGCTGCTTCTGACTTTTTGATTCCTTCAGGATCTCATGTAACAAGGTCACCCCATCTGCAATAAACCTCCCTTTGATAAAAGCAGTCTGACATGTGTCAATCAGTTTTCCCATCATAGGTTCAGTTCTAACTGTCAGAGTCTTAGTAAAAAATTTAAACAACACTTGAAGCAGACAAATGGGCCTATACTTCTGGATTCTATTAGCATCATCACCTTTGGGCAGAAGAGTAATCACCCCATAGTTAATACTCCTCAAATAAATTTTATGAGCATAAAAATCATCAAACACAGCCATAACATCTTTTCTTATGATCACCCAGCAATGTTGATAGAATTCAATAGGAATCCCATCAGGGCCAGCATCTTTATTTTTCTCCATCTGATCAATAACCTCCTTCACCTCTTTCTCAGTAAAAGGCACACCCATCTTCTCCCTATCCTCATCATTAAGTTTCTCACAAGCCTGCCAATTATCATCAGCAAGTTTTATAGAGGAACCTCCAGCAGGACCAAGCAAAGTTTTATAGTAATTGGTGGCATGCTGCAAGAGATCATGAGTCCCCTGAATCTCATTCTCCCCATCTTTCATAGAAAAGATCATTTTCTTTCTCCTCACCCCATTAGCAATCCTGTGAAAATACTCAGTATTATTATCACCTTTCAGCAACCAATTATCTCTCGATCTTTGCTGCCAGAATCTCTCCTCATTCTCATACACCTCCAGCAATTCTTTCTGAATTAATGCCTTCCGTTTCAACTGTTCTGCATTAAGAAAAATCATTTCTTCTATTTTTTCCAGTTCCTTAAGCTCCTCCACCAATTCTTTCTTCTTTTTTTATCCACACCCCTAATATGTGCACCCCACCCTTTCAAATCATTCTTGACATTCTTAAGTTTTTTCTGCAAACTATCAAGACTGTTTTTACCGTTGACGGGCTTTTTCCAAACTTTCTCCACTCTGATCAAAAATTCATCACTCTGTAACAAGCTTTTCTCAAACCTGAATTCCCTGCCACCCCCTTCCTGCCCTTCCATAGTATCAAGAATCAAAGGACTGTGATCAGAAACTTCTCTAGACAACTTGTGCACTATAGTAAGAGGAAACAACTTCTCCCATTCCTTGCAAACTAGAATCCTATCAAGTTTCTCCAAGGTAGGATTTAGCTGATTGTTGGACCAAGTAAACTGCCCCCAGACATTTGAATTTCTCTTAAACCATATGCATAATAATCGAATTAAACATGTGGCCCCACTTATTTAGAGAATGACCCTTGTTTGTCTTAGAAACACACCTGATCACATTAAAATCACCACCCACCAGCAAAGGAATGGACTGATCCTGGCAAACATCAGCTAATTCTAACGAAAACTCCTCCTTATTCTCCTCTTGAGCAGCCCCATACACCACAACCAAGTGCCACTGAATCTGTTTCAAAATATCAAACACCTTCATCTTAACATGGAACCTGCCCATAGACACATCCAACTGAGTCAATTTAGAGGAACGTGGGCCCCCCAAAATGCCCCTAGATCTCCCCACAGAAGGCAGCCAACTCCAGGATAATTGATTCATAGGATCAATTCTCCTAAAAAATTTAGCAGAATAATCCTTCTTAATAGTTTCTTGCAAACCAATGAAGTCCACTCTTTCCTGTCTCAACAAATCATTTAGATAAGCACTCACACCCTTCTTCCCCACACCTCTGATATTCAAGATAACACCTATCATAATACAGATTTTCTCTCCCTTGTTCCAGTCACAACACCACTCATAGGGTGATAGTTGTGTACCTTCACAGCAGCTGCTTTTAACTTTTTATCCTTCACACCAGAACCAGACCTCATCTTCTTCTTATTATTTCTAGAAACCACAGGAGTGAATTCCTCTTCATCATTACTATCACCCTTCCAATCAAGAAACAAAACCTTCTCATTCATATCAACATCAGCCACAGTCTCAACCTGTTTCCTATCATGCAAACTATGCCTAGCAATTTCTCGTTCTTTCAAAGAATTGATATGATCTAAAGATATAGAAGAAGCATCCACCCCCATCTCCAAAGCTCTATGCATAATGACATCATCATCTAAGGCAGCAAAGGAATTATACGAAGGTAAATTTGTACCTGATAGATCTCTAGAAGAATGCTGAGCCAAATGCCTTTCTTCCATGTTCCCAGCCCCACCTTGAGCAGCCACCCTTGAGCTCATCCTTACAGCTTGTTCCTCCACATCAACTACATTCTCAGACTGCGATCCCACACTTTCCTGAGTAGAAAGAACATCAGGTTGAGACAAGCCAGCAACCACCACCTCCTGATCTTGATTTTCAATCTCCATATCTTGAGCCCCCCTCATCACAGAACCTCCATCATCACCCTTCTTTCCACTATCAGAAGAAGAGCCAAAAGATTCATCAGTAGATACCTCACCATCCCTTCTCTGACCAGCCTCATCCTATTCTTCTTCATCTTCCAGCAAATGGCCATACTGTTTCTTGAGCTCATAGTATTTATCACTACCTTTGTCCTTCAACAACTCTCTGATAAAATCATCAAATCTCTGTGGACCAGCAGTAGAAGCTGGAATGATTTCTTTAACCAAAGGAGAAGCCAAATTCTGGATGACTTTCATGTGAACATCACCCAACCCACCACTATCTACCACAGCCCCATGAACACCATCTTGCGGCCCCACACCAGCTGATTTGTTTTGAACGGCCCCACTACCAGAATTGCCACCCTCCACGTTCTCTCTGATAACAATTCCCCTTGAAAGACCACCACTTCTAGAACTAGCCCATATGTTAACCATCTTGGTTCCAAAGGAAACGCCACCAGAATCTTCCTGCTCCACCGGGATCCCTTTTCCTTTTTCCATCCCAGCTCCACCAACAGCATCATCACCATGCTGGCGACCACCAGCTACCCCACCAACACCTGCACCAGGCCCAGTCCCTTGCCCAATATCACCATCAGGTCTCCTATGACCAGTTTCATCCTCATTCCTTTTATCCATTACATTGGCACCATCCTGTTCATCAACACCCACTAATACAGGTAAGGTGGGCACTACATGAGGAGAAAAAATCTCCCTAGTGTACTTGAATTCATAGATCCCCCTGCATCTCCCCCCTTCTGGTATTAGGAACCAGAGACACATCCAAACAAGCAATTTTCACCCTTACATAAGCCAGATTCCTCAAACTATTCCTGTCCAGGGCCAAAGGTTTGCCCACCAGAGAAGCAACATAAAAGACAGTTGATTTCTCCCTATACTTCATAGGGATACCAACAATCCTAAACCAGTCCTCCTCCAACCATTCAACAGGTTCCAGGTCCCCATTCCACTTAGATAACTGTATAACAGCATCTGGAATTGTCTTCATAAACACTTTTCCAAAATGAAAATCATCAATAGATCTATCTGAAGGAAATCTCATCAAGAATTCCACATCATTAATGGGTCTAGCATCAAATATCCACCCAGACCCCAAAGCATCAGCCCACACCTGAAATTATTTCTCCAGATCTTTACCAGTGACATCACCTCTGACCACACTTATGTGAGCATAATGTAACTGCTCCATGGACTGAACAGTAGATTCCACAACAGGAATAGAGTGAAAGCCCTGTTCAAAATCAGTACTGCCAAAGAAAAGAGGAACATATTCCCAAGGTTTCCTCTCTTGACAGACCAAAATACTATGATCCTTTCCACAATTTTCACACACCAACTCTTCCTGAACCACATCAAGCAATTGTAAATCTCCTGAAGCCCCAACAACATTCCCATCTCTCTAAACACTTACTACTGGTGGTGGTACAGAGGACCCCACCAGAGTAGTGGCCACAGCATCTGACTGATTAACTGTCAAGATTGGAGACAAACTCACAGGACGATTCCCACCAGCAGGCACATTAACAGAAGTCGAAGCAGAAGTGTTCAAACCAAAAACAGGACGATTCACAGGAATGGAAGTATTCACCACAACCCTAGGTATGGTAACCTGCTCCACAGTACGAGCAAAAATAGGCTCTCCTCTCCTAGGGTTTGTATCAGAGTTACCTGATCTTCCTGGAAACGAAGAAGTTATGGCGTCGGATCCAGATCCTTGCTGCATCTCAGGACGGTGACTCCAACGGCCCCGATTGCGAGCCTTCTCTGCTTCACGACGGCGTGCCTCCGCCAGAGCCCTGTCCCGCGCCATGGCTTCCCGGCGCTGGTCCTCTAATCTGGCCTCGTTCTCCGCCTGCCGCAACATGTCATCTCTGTGTCTCGCATCCCGTCGCCGCGCCTCATCGCAACGACGTTCCTGCTCCCGAATCCATCCGCTCTCTCTATGAGCATCCTCCATCGCCCTACGATCAACAGGAAGACGCCCTTGTCCATACCCAGCTCCAAATCTGTTCGCATAGGGACCAGATCGGACTGGAGGACGAGAAGGGGAACCGCGCCCACCACGAAACCGACGATCCATAAATGAATCCGCCGTCACAACTTGAACGAAAGATCTGCAATCACCCGAAACAACCCCACTCCACCTCACTGGAGAAACAGCTCGCGGCGATGAGGGATGAAAAATTGGCGGCTCCCGAACGAAAATCACCCTGCACACTTCGCGTGATCTGGATTTTGCGAGAGACGAAGTGGAACCGAGACTCGATCTAGGGTTAGAGGAAATGGGAGATGGAGAGAAAACTGACTGGAAGACGTGCTCTGGTGTACTAGTACCCCTCACCTCGTCTGGCAAGTGGCCCTCCTCCACCGACAACCCACCGTCAGTGCCCGTACAACTCCTGGAACCGCCGAGCCGTATCACGCGGCACGTACGTGCATAGGGCGGCACGCCGGTGACACCGCGAGAACCTGCACCCTTCACCACAACCGCTGGACCCACGAGAACGTGCCAGCCCTTGTGTACCAAACGCGTCCCAAACGAAATATCTAGCGTTGAGCTCTAACTCGCCAGAACCCACCCCGAATCATCACGCAACGACACCTGTCCTGAATCATCCCTCGAGATCGATCCCTGCCGACAAGGACTGATCGCAGCACCAACCATGTTCCTGATTATGGCCCTCCAACTCCCAACCAAGCCAATGTGATCACTAGAAGAAACCGCCGTCGGTGAGAGAGAAGGGAGGAGAGGAGAGAGCCATCAGATCATACAACCTTACGGCGGCATTCACCTCAGCTAGATCTTGGGATCTTGCTGCTGCCTATTTTTTAGAAATCTTTTCTATTTAGTTTTCTTGTTTCTTTCTTTTGCAAACCCATTTCAAAACTGTTTTTTGATCATTTAAAAAATACAAGAACACTTGTAAATATTAAAATATTGTAGGGACCCCTTATAGACAATTTGGGCTCCACAATTTTGGTACTTTTTCAAAATATTCAAAACCATTTGAATGTATTTCAGAGAGAGGGGAAAACTAGGTTTTTAGGGTTTGCATTTTATTTAATTTGCATGCATTTTAGATATGATGCTCATGAATGCACAATCAAAACCCTGATTAGACAGTATCTAAAACTGGGGTGTTACATCCCTATCCCCTCCTGAGCCAGGCAGCAGGCCTTGGAGAGGGTGTCGAGGCTAGAGAGCTAGCAGTGGTGGACCCAGGATAGACTGCCCGGATCCCGCTAATGGGTCAGCTCGCCTCGAACGTCCATGCTGGGCTGGATCATTTCCTAGCGGATTCCCTCAAGGGGGGTCGGCAAATGATCGAGAGGGATCATCTTTGCATGAAGAGTGAGCTCCACGATGCTTTAGCTCGCGCAGCAAATATTATTGCCGAGGCGGAGGCCCATGCCTCCAAGCTTTATGAGGCGATGTCCGTTTGGGGGGTGAAGTATCTGCTCACAAAGTGGTCGTAACCTGGCACCAATCGGAGCTCAAATCCTAGGCTCGAGAGACCAGCGGCCAGCTGTCAGGAGTCCAGGAGTCCCTCGCCAAGGAGCTCGAGGAGAGCCAGAGGCTTCACGACGCTCTACGATCTGCGGAGTAGGCTCGAGAGGACTCTATCCGGGAGTCCAAGGAGCTCCGAGATGAGGTAAAAATTCTCCAGGCTGACGCCCATTTGGCATCTCGGGCTCGTGAGGTGGAGAAGCGCCAAGCCCGCGAGGTGCTAGATACCCACTGCGAGTCCTTCTCTGCACTTGCCGAGCAGGCTTCCTCCGACCTCCCGCTACTAGGGGTGAAGGACTTTGCCACGCTAAGGCTTCGTGCTGGCCGCAAAGTCGAGTCATTACTATAGCTTGCACGCAGGGTTCTGGCCCCGGTGAGCGCTACCGCCTAGGGCCTGGACGAGTTTATCTCCACGGAGTGCAAAGGCATGCTGACCATTGTCAGGAGGTCTCTCTTCACCAACCTCCTATAGCTTTCCCCGGAGCTCGACTACTCCTAGTTGATAGAGCGGTCAGAGGTCTTTCCCACCCTCGAAGCATAAGTCACCCCGCTTGTTGTAACTACCTCGGTGAATTACGCTCCTAGTTACAAGCCTGGATGAGCGGAAATGGTTAAAATAGTACGGTGGGGCCCAAATGCCACTCACAGGTAGACCTTTCGGCCGTCCTAACCATTTCCAAACATCGGGACAAGAACGGGCGGCGTAATCGGCAGGCGAAGGGATCAACTACATACACAAATGAGTATGTATGCAAGCCACCATACAACAGTCCTCAGAGCCATTCCATCTAAAAGAAATAGAAATATTGCAACGCCATATGGAAAGATCCAAATGTCCTAGATAGATATAATAGTTTAGGATATCTCCTCATACATCAAACATCAGAGTATCAGGCGGAAGCGGCAAACAAGATCCGAGTACGGATAAGAAGCAAATCAGCATAAGATGCCCCATAATAAACACATCCCGCCCACAGATCTCACGGATCCCCGTTCCCGGAATCTCTACACCGAATGATCGTTGTCCACATCGTCCGTCTCCTCCACCCAGTATCCATCTTGCGAGTTTACCTGTTCATCTGAATCAAATAATTTATCGTGTGAGACCCTAGGGGTACTCAACAAGTCTTTATGCCTCTAAAGGGGACACAACCTGGGTGACGCAATTGCAGCAAAAGATAAACCCTAACAATTCTATAGATACTCGCTAACCATCCGCCTAACCATAGATAGACGGATGTCCGTGAATTAATAACAACAGTTATAACAGTAATATTAACAGATCCATCCTCCTCCTCGCTTACCAACGAGGAAGCGGACGAACAACCCCCATCCGTTGGTAGTTTTATTATCCATTCCATGAGTGTTGCACTATTTACTAGTCAGTTACTTAGTCAAATTAAAAGCGGTACTTTATTAGTCAGTTTTATTTATTCAGTTATCGTTGCAGCAATTACTAGTCAGGTATAGATAGTCATCCTGATATAATAAGCAGTGGGCAGTTTTAGTTAAACATTCCGTTGTAGTTGCAACTTACTAGTCAGATACAATAAGCATGAGATATCCCAAACCCAGCAGTAGTTGGCACTTTTATTTAGCCATACCGTTGTAGTGGAGCTGATTACTAGTCATATCGGATACAAGTCAAATTATAACAGTAAACTTTAGTTATAGTTGTCTATGATCGAGAACTGTGCTCCAAGTCGTCCATAACCGCGGACACGGATTCTCGAAAAGATTTAACCCTGCAGGGGTGCACCAAAGTTTCCACACGCACCTACACCCTTGTTGTCGGATCAGGTAGGTACAAGATCACAAAACATACACCCAACGGTATGTCGACGGGGTTTCGGACACGACGTTTCCCAGACCCAAAGCAAGCACGGGGGGCCACCCCACTAAGCTACCCGCAACGAAGTTGGCCGGCTCCGAAACGGACCCAGGGTTTGCGTCAGTGGCTGTAAACGACTGGGAACCCGAAAGTGTGACTGGGCTTGTCGATACCGTGAAAACACTCCGCTTCCCTAAACAGTACAGGTGCATTCCTCGCACAATTTTAAATTAAGCAGTAAAGCATGGCATAATTACAGGATAGTAATAAAGCTCCAAACTACTTTGTGGCCCCCAGTACAGTACTTGGAATCAGGTGCTAAATCGATGGGGGTGCCCATACACCCCACCTGTGGTTAGCGCGCTCGATCTCGGAACAGGTGTCAAGAACTCGGGGTCCTACGGGACACCAGTGAGCGGTTAAAATCCAAATATTGTCTATTACCCACCGGTGCCTCTGCATTTACCTACTTCAATTTTAGTTATTAAACAATAATTAAAGTCTTGATCATCTCCAACATTAAACATGCGGCAAAACTCCAACAACTGTGGTACTTGACGACACGCAACAGCACTTGAGCCAGCGACTACGACGCGCGAGTCCAACTATCTACCAAACAACAGGTAATAGGATGTGTCCAAGGCAATATAAGGCTGCAAGGGATATCACGGGTACGGAAACTAGAGCATCGCAACACAGATAGCAATAGATCAACAGGGGGAATAAATACTATAAAAGTAAGATAGGTAGAAAGGGGGAGGTTCTCGCCTGAAAACATTGCCGAAGGTTCATCCAAAGATCGGGTCGACACTCGCATCAACTCAACGGCCTTATCCGCGAAGAACCAAAACACTAAAGGAAACACCGGATGCACTATTTAATACAACGGCAGAAGATCGGGCATGATGCAGGTATGATGCATGACATGGCAAAGGATGCGATGCAATTAGGCCATATTAAGCGGAACCGGGGTCCCGACATTTAATTAGGTGGTCTATGTTGTTTAGATACCCGCAATTTAAATGTTGTCTTAACAAGGCAAATTATATCACCGGTTCGATGCACAAATTTAAATGGAGCCAACATAAGACTAGAAAACACCGCATATGGACTCCATATTTAATTATAAGGTGAATCGGCTTAATGCCCCCAAACCCACAACATGTATGCAAGCATGACAATTTAATATGCGACAAGTGATAAATATCATATTATAAAAATAGGGTCTTAGAAAGGGGTCACACATTGGACCGACGATCTTGGGTTCGATGTGGGTTGGGTTCGGCAGATCTTGGTTCCGGGGGTTCGGGGCCGGACTCAGGGTTCAACAGGGATCAAGGTTCAGATTCAAGATGGAGAACTTGGGTCCAAGCGGTCGATCTTGCCGTTGCGAAGATCTTGTCGGGTCCATGTATCGGGTCGTTCTTGGCGTTCGGGATGCAGAACTTGGCGTTCTGCGGCGAAGTGCTTGTCGTACCGGTGGCGATCTTGGCGGTCATTGGGTCCGGGAGAGGTTCTCGGCGAACTGGTCGGTTCCATGTCGGCGTACTTGGCGTTGCGTGAAGAGGATCTCCGAGTTCAGGGTCTCGGCCACCGGATCCTTGAAGGAGGTCATGGCGTCCGTGTAGATTACTTTCGGTCATCGAATCCGTGTAGGCGCACTCGGGGTCTCGGCGTCTAGGTTCCGTGAAGATCTTGGATAAACTTGTCAATGGTCCTGCTTGTGCTTCCAGTTTGTCGATCTTGTCGCATGGCCACTGTAGAGCAGAACCACGTCGACAACTTGTTGTCATCGACACGAGAAGCAGGGTCGCAGAGGCGCGCGACGCAGAGGGGACCCGAGCGACGCTCGCGACAGCGCCATGGGGAGGTGCTGCCAGTGGCAGAGCTCGCAGGCGAGAGGAGCGACGACGGCGAGGTCGCAGACCAGGGGCCGGGCGGCGCTCGACGACCGGGCCCAGGGAGGACGCGACCAGGGAAGGCTTGGTGGAGAAGAACTCGCGGCGGCGGACGACGGAGGTGGTCTTGGCCGGCGGGGGTTGGTGGTGGAGTTCGGGCAGAGGGTGGCCGGCCGGCGACGGGGACGCGGCGGCGGTCAAGAGGGGCCCGCTGGCGGAGGTGGTTGAGGCCGACGGGGGCCAGCGCGGAGCTCCGGACCGCGCGGGACAGAGGGGAGAGGGAGGGGACGCGGGCGCTGGTGGGGACGGACGGAGGAGCTCGCCGGTGGTCGGTGGCAGAGGCCAACGGCCGGGCCGAGCACGGGGGAGGGAGCGCGGCGAGGGAGGCGATAGGAGGGACGCAGACGGGGGGGCCTGCATCGGGTCGGGAAGGGGCAGTCGGAGCAGGCGCCGACGCGGGGCGAGGAGAGGGTGGCTTCTGGGGCGGCGCCATGGCTTCCCGACGAGGAGGAGGCGAGGCAGGGGTGGTGAGCGGGGCCTCGCGAGGTAGGTGGCGACAAGATAGAGACGAGGAGGTGGGGATCGACGCGGGGCGGGGCAGGTGGTCTCAGGGTGGGCCAGGAGCGAGGTGGGAGGTGGGGCCGGAGTGGAAGGGAGAGGGGTTGGGGAGTGGGTCGGCTGCTGGGGAGTGTGGGGTGGAGTGAGGTGGCAGGTTAGGAGTGGATGGGGTGGAGGAAGTGGTGAGGTGGCGGTTGGTGATTGGCCGGGGTGATGTGGCTGGGGATGGGTAGATTAGGATTAGGTAGGAAAAGATTTGGGGTAGCTAGGATTTTATCTGGAGGTGGCCAGCCGGGCTTTCGGGCCTAGCGGGCTGCCTCCTAAAAATAATTTAAAATCTTTATTTATTTAAAACGGGGCTTTTGCAAACCGTGGGTAGACAAAACAAAATATTCCGGAGACCCGGGTTTTGATTTGAATTAAAGACGGGGTATTTAGAAAACCAAAACTGGACTTTTTAAAAATAGTTTTATGCAAACAAATGCAATAATACATGACGATGCTCAAATGCAAGGTGGCATGATGACATGAGCATGCGGTCATGATGATGCAATGCACAAAAACAACGCGATTTTCTAGTAGTGGTTTTTGCGGGATGCCACAATTCGACACCACTAACAATGGATCTCGCCCTCGAGATCCGCCTCATGGTACCGGAAAGAAGGTCGGTGATCTGCATCTTCTCGCTTCGTGTAGATCCTCGCGACACCACTAACAAGAGGTCGTTGTCCGTGATCGTCGAGAGAACACTCCGGGAACAAAAGGTCGAAGGTAGAGGTATCAACAAATAAAGCCACCTCTAGCTTCGATGGAAAGAGGGAACTGATGCATTCTCATCCACTTCAATGTACAAAAGCGAATAGAGTGAGTAGTCGGCATGGGGGCCAATCCATCACGCACCCAAACTATTACTCTGCACAATCAGTAGAAAAGCGT